>JAVJIF010031926.1:0-418032 GCA_038442645.1 Agave tequilana | reverse complement strand
TACTGCGACGTATATACGCAGGTCAGAAATACCCTCACGTATATACGCCTAAGCATATAGTACAGACAAGAATCAGAGTATGGAAACACATGGCAATATACTTCCAACATAAGGATTACAAAGTTATCACAGAGCGTGATATATTGGTACATGTACATTATATCACAGCCAAGTACAAAAGTGAAATTTACAATTTGTACAGCAAAATGCTCTCACGGGCTGAGAAGAAGATCCCGAGCTAGCAGGAAGGATCAGGAATAGAAGGAGCTAGGACAAGTCAGCCTGCTCCGAGAGATAAGCTTGATCTTCAGTGGAGGGCTCCTCTTCAATCCAAGCTTCAGAACCTGAACATGCAAGTTCAGGGGAGTCAGAAACTCCCGAACGAATATGTAGGTGAAAGCCAAGTGTCATGTAAAGATAAGTACATGCATGTGTTAATATGATCAAACAGTATTAAGCATCAAAAACTGTGTTGAGTGTACATGTACAGTAAGCATGAAATGGAGGCATAAAATGAAAGTAATAAGGCTTGAATAAATCTAATGCTGCCATTTTCATTATTTATACTTATTACTCGTTCTACTCGTATGTCTAGGTATGTGTAATAGCGTCCCAGTACACATACATCCACATATGAGTAAATCGAGGCTGTTATTGGAAACCAACGGGGGTATCAACGAACAATGTTTATAGTGGGTCCCGTACATGCCCGGGACCACGGTCCAGGACGTTCCATTGCTGGTGCATGGAACCGGCCGCAAGGCCTACAGGAGGGTCTTATAGAATGCCCTTATCAAGATGGTACCAAGAAGGAGGGAGCCAGCACTCCCCTCAGTCGCCTGGAGGCCCACAGGTCAGACTGGAAATTTTAGTTGCACAACATGCCTAGTGCCACTGTAAACACGAACATATATTGATAGCCGCAAATTTCCCCCGACCCGATGCAAGTTGTTCCTTTTTATGATTTATTATGTAATCATCATTTACGGGAAAGCAAGTGCCTGGCAAGATCAGGAGTTAAAGAGTCATGAGTATTGTCATTTCAAGTCACTGTATGTAATACAGGATAGCAAGTACAAGATTCCCGTAAATGTGACAATCTAAAATCAGGTATCAATATGTTATTGTGGGGTGAGTATCATGTGGTAGCATGATGCATGCAAGTGTGTCAGGAATATAATATTAGTCAATCATGACAAAGCATGAAAATCTGAAGGATGGCGAGAACACTCGCCTAAAGCTTTAAGAAATACACCGAGTAATTCAAAGCTCTGGAGTCCAAGTAACCAATATTATATATAAAAAGAGAGGAGGAGAAGGATGAATCAGAAAGTGAGAATGAAGACGCAGGGGTCGCAGACACGGGAGGTTGCGCTGCGTTGAGGTCACAAACGCGGGGTCTGAGATCCGCGTTTTAACACAGGAAGAACAGACGCGAGCACGTGCTCTACGTCGCGTTAACACAAGAATGCGAGAATCGCGTTTGAGAAATTACTTGGACGCGGGAGTAAGCTTCGCGTCTAAAATATATGAGAGAAAGAGGGATATGGAAATGTGAAAGACGCAGGAAAAAAGGGGATAGAGAAGCAGGTTTAGGAAAAACTAAACGCAGCAGTCAGCCAGAAATTAGTCGACTAGGGGTTATAAGTAAGTCGACTAGGGAATGGTTAGTTGACTAATAAGTTAGGGTAAGTCGACTAATCTGGGAAAAGAGAGTTACGCACTTCCAGGGCTTTTCATTAGTCGACTATAAATCAGGGACAAGTCGACTATATAAGCGATTAGTCGACTAACAAAGGAGGCAAGTCGACTTAACAGAAGTCAACCAGAGAGCACAACTATTTCTGGAAAGTGAGTTAGTCGATTAACAAAGGCATTAGTCGACTAATACAGTGAGTAAGTCGACTAATTAGCAAGAAAAAGGAGGAAAGGAAATAAGGAAGGAAAGAAAGAAAGAAAGAAAACAAAGGAAGGAAAGAAAGAAGAGAAAAGGAGGTAGGCCCGCCGTGGCTTGGCCCGTGGTCGCTGGCGGCTGCCGGAGTTGGCCGGAGTGGGTGGACAAGGCCCCAAAAGAGAAGATTGTTTGTTGGTGCAAGTGTAGTTCAATAGGGTGAAATGGAATTCTTGCAAACGATTGTTTTGGAGGACGAACCTATAGTCCGTTGAAAAGAGAATGACGAGGAGAAGAAGATGGTATGGTTGGTGGTGGTTAAGGTGGTGTAGGTGGTGGTGGAAATGGTGATGAAGTTGGTGGAGAAGATGGGTTTTCTTTGATGTTTCTTGGTGAAAAAGAGGTTGAAGAAGGTGGTGTAGTTGTTGGAAATGGAGGAGGAGATAGAAGGGAGAATGGTGGAGGAGTTGGTGGAGTTTGGTGTTGGAAAAAATGGAGAAGGTGGTTTGTGATGGCCGGCCAAGAAGCTTGGGCTGCTGTTTTTGGTGGCCTTTGCTGGCTGCAAATGAAGGAGGAGAAGAGAAAATGAAAGAGAGAGAAGATGGGAGTGGGTATTTATAAAGGAGGGGAAAAACTAATATAATATTGCCATACCATTGAATGAGACAAGCTTTCAATTAAAAGCTGTGTCCCTTTCCAAAGGCCGCGTCCCGTGCAAAAGGTCCGCGTCTGGCAATAAGGCTGGACGCGGGCATTAAAGTTGCGTTCAAAAAGAAAAACGCAGGATTGCGTTAAGAAAGAGACAAAAAGGCATGGATGTCTTGATCTGAGTTGATTTCTTTGAAGAACAAAACATTAAATGCGGAATGGAGAGAGTCTTCGCATTAATTGCTGGACCCAGAGTTGGTGGATCTCGCGTTAGGTAAGGAGAGAGAAAAAGTAAAATATCCGGATAGAATTCCGGTATCTGGGAAAACACCGGAAACTCAGGAAAAGCCCAAAATAAAGTATCTCGAAAAGTCTCCCAAAAATTCTCAAAAATAATAATATTATTTAAAAGTTTTTAGTGAAATCGGTTTTTAGAAATTCAATCTCGTTTTCAAGATAAAAATCCTGGAATCCACTGTAGACGGTGTCTACACCGGGTAGGCAAGATTTTTGATAAATTCTAAAAATTCTCAAAAAAAATCATTTAGATAGAAAACACGATTTTAAGAAATACTGTGAAAGCCGTTTCTAGAATCTCAACTCTGTTTGTAAATTAAAAATCTGAAAGTCGTCAGCGACACTGGTCGACACCGGTTTTTGAAGATTTACAATTTAATTCTGAAAAATTCCAGAAAATCATGAAAAATCTGAATAATAAAATAATTTTTGAAACTAAAATCGATCAAATTTGAATACCAAAAAGGTCAAATCATGCAGTACTGCTATAAGAGTAAGATTTTAAATAACAGAATAAAATAAAAATCACTCCAAAAATCAGGACATATAACTGGGTACGTATACTGAGATGGGGTGTTACATCAACATTGAATCTTGTACCCGTACACCGTGAAATTGAATCACTAATATCTTATTATCATACTTCATTAACGGGGAAAGTGTGTGTACATTAATTCTTTGGTTTGAACCCTATTTTTAAACCAATTTTGACTCTCATTATTGACTCTCGACTTGATCTGAGTCAAGTTCCCGAGTCGGTATCGGTTTTTGATCCTTTTCCATTTGAGTCCAAATCAATCATCTCTCAAAATCACACTTCATTGTTGGATAAGAATGTTAAAGAAAGTGACTTAGTAATTATTTTTAAAACTTGAAAATTAGATGGGGGTAATTTTTTCAATAAGATTATACAGTTCTCCAACATTTTAATGGGTCATATTAGAGTGGTCACTGGTGGGTTTCTTCAAGATCCACGATATCTTAATTGGGTAGTAACACTTGGCCCAGTCAGACCACCATCGGAACCACTACCATGAGATAATCTTCCTTCCCTCTCCATTTGTTTCATGTATATACACAATGCATGAGATAACTGTGGGGGAGGGTTACTAACATAGTTAGTTTTATATTTTCTTTCTTTTACACTTCTCTTTAATTTAAAAAATTTATAGAAACTCTTTTCTTGTCTTTTTACAAAACTTTTTGAAACAAAATAAATAGTTTTGATTTTTTTTTAAGAAATTTAAGATTCTCTTAGGATTTAGGAAGACCTAAAATTATGAAATTTTAAACCAAGATAAAATAATAGATCTTATTTAAATTTTAGAATAAGAAAGTAAGATTGAAAAAATAATTTGATCTTGAATTTTTTGTTTTAGATTTATGCACTTCACCACTTAGACAATTTTTTGAGATTGAAACAAAGACTGAAAATGCCATAAAAATGCAATAAAAATATATATATAAAAATGATGATAAAACCACTTATTGAAGTTTAGTAATTATGCCTCAAAAAGCATGACTATTCATACCTAAAATGGTGGATAAAAATAAAATAATCCCCTTTAGTTTTGTGACCTTGTTTACTCGAGTCCTTAAGTTCAAGGGATATTTTCTCATCTGGTGCCCTAAGATCATCTGGTTTGGGAGTCACCGGCTAAAGGCTCACTACACGGGTAAATAAGAAAGCCTAAGAAAACTAAGAGAAGAAAAAATTATATTAATAAATGGCATGAAAGTTAGAGTCGATATCCCAAAAACCTTCACTGTTCAAAAATGCATATTTTTTAAGAGTTTTATCAAAGATCAAAGAGTCAATTCAATTTAAATTCTTACATTTAATTATAACAAGATTTTACATTTTGACTTAGTTTAGGAAGAATAATTTCTGGTTAACCTATGACCTTGGATCACTTATATTTTCACAAAAATACTTCAACAATTTCTCTATTTTAAAATGAGTTTTCAAAATACTAACATTTGACTTCTTTCTTTATGGATTTTGTGGGTGTAATCTGCTGAAAAACCTCAGGAGACAAAACTCCTCCTCTAGGGGAAACCTAGAGGTTTAATGGCTTGTTGCACATGCTCAGTGCAATCGCATTACCTGCGAAAGTGGTGTAATAAACTTTTAAGTTAGTTTTTTTGTTTGCTCGAGATGAGCAAAAGATAAGTTTGGGGGGTATGATTTGTCTCTAAAACTGCATATTTCATACCACATCTTCACATTTATTTAATATTAAATTCTGCTAATACACCTCTCTTGCATGTGATTAGTCACATATATTGCATATACATTGTCACCTTACCATACTTTTTAGCTAATAAATCCTATTAATAAGTCTTCTTTTTCTTTATTAAATGTAGGCCCAATTGCTAAAGGAAAGAAAAGAAAAACAAGCCCAAAAGCCCACCAAATTCTGATTTAATTCAGAATAAATTCGAAATCAAGGAATCAGGACAAATTTTGGTATATCAGAGAGGTTGAAAACCGGTTGAGAAGAATCCTCCCTGAATCAAGCGGTTGAGCCAAACAATGAAAAGCTGTTTCGTCAACTTTTGGGAGAAATAAGAAAACCAGAAGAAGATATAGGAGATTCACCAAACGAGGAGAGCCAGCCAACTGGGTGTGGCCATCTGGCCACACCAGGGCCGCAGAAACGCGGCCAAGCCGCGTTTCCCGGCCTTGTTACTTCTGTTGGGGAACGTTTGCTCCCCCAATCTTTCCCGGATCCCCCCATTGGTTTTTCTCTATAAATTCCAGTTTCAACAGAGGAAAAAGGAGCGAAGATTAGGATTAGAATTTTTGTTTATTTTCTAAGGATTTAGGATCTTTGTAAGATAGCACAAAAGTTGTATTTTTGTTTTTCAATTTGTAGTTCAGTACAAATACTTGTGAGAGAGAGGAATTGAGTGCTTGTACTTGAGATTGAAGTGACATCAATACAAGAATCGAGCTGCTTTTTCTCCCACTCATTTACGGTATATCTGGCGTTATTTACTTGCACTTTTCTTTGTCTTCTATGAGTAGCTAGATCGGTTTTCTGGGCTCACTGTTGTACCTCTCTCCAGTTCTTCTTCTCTTTTGGTTTTAATGAAAAAGACCCAATGAATCATTTGCATGCCTTACTTAAAGCCTTTCTTTTTGAAAGTGTTCTTGAAGGCACATGAGGATGGGCTTAGATTTTCACACTCTTACTTCTTTTGTGAATGTTTCTTGAACTGTTTTTACTTCATACTTGCTTCTTAGCGCTTGATGATTTAACATCCTATTCAAAACGATTTCTTAAAGAAAAGAATGAACTCTTCCAACCATCTTATGTGCTTTACTTCAAACTTTCTAAAATCAACCTTAAGTTTTGCCTATGATCAAGTTGAGGCATTTAGGATTTCAATAGAAGAATAAACTGTTGAGCTGAGATAGTGAGCCCAGATTTTCTTCCTTATATAATCAACAAAACAATTTTTGAGCTTTTTAAATCACCTTCTCCAAAGCCTTCTCTAAAGTTACAATTTCTCTTGTAATCATCTCCTTCTTTCCATTCTCTTTTCACTAAAAAACGAGCACATTTCTTTGTTATTAAACGTATCACCGAAAAGATTTCATCGCATTCCTCCTCGTGGATACGACCCGTTAGCCACAAGCTACACGGTAAATTCTTAACTCTTTAATTGTTCTTTCATTTTAGCAACCAATTTTTGGCGCCGTTGCTGAAGGGAACGGTGTATTTGTTTTTTAACAAGTTTTGTGTGTTGTTTCAGGGACTTGAAGATTCAGATCTAGCATTCAAGCTTTGTAAGAGAAGACTTGCAAATTCTGTGCCCCTACTCTCGAAAGTAGAAAACAAAATTTCAAGAAATTGCGTTGCAAAAAAACTGAAAATTCCATTGGACTACTAAAACTCTTTTTCGCAGGACATATTGCTCGAAAAAAATTAAGTTTTTGTATGTTATATTCTTACTATATCTGCTATCCACCATCCCTTTTTAATCCAACAGTAATTTGAGTGATTTTTAATTGCTTAAAAAACGTTTAGACTTGCATTCTAGGCATTTGTCTAATTACGTTTACTTTACAATTACTGTTGAAGAGAGCTGGAGACAAGGTACGTATGCATAGCATATAGTTTAGGAAACATTCTTGGGTGATATTTACTTTTGAATGCTACTTTACTATATCTTGCACACTTTGCACAATTAACTCTAAGGGCAATACCCAATTCAAGATAAGGTGGGGAAGTCATTACCCTTCCTTAGCCCACAAACTATCTCCAAGCACGCACAACCTAAGCCAAAGTAAAATCTGATAGACGTTGGCCTTAGGGACATCTCAACTCACTAGGAGATTATCCTAAGGGGAAAGTGTTAGAAATTGACTCCTGCCAAATCAGTGTCTAGGAAGGGGATTGAGGGCCGAAAGCCCCAAGATTGGTGGTTACTTAATTAAGGAACGTCTTTGACGGATAACCTCCCACCAATCTTGCCCTGACCTGGCTGATTAGCTTGTGGTCAAAGTCTACATTATACCTCCTGTGGACAATCAACCAGTTAGGAGTTGTCTAGGTCGAGGTTACCTTAGACTAGGCTTGGTTGATTACTCTTGTTGATTGTTGGTAAACTTGTTTGTGATTGTGATTGTGTTTGTGTATGCAAGTGTGGTCGAGAGACCCTAATTCATCTAGGTTGACTAGAAACACATCACCACCCAAGTTTGAATCAAGACCAGATCCGGTAATGGCTCAATCAACATCATTGCAGGATAGGTTTTACCCTATCAGAACCTCACTTCCATCTTGCATTCTACTTCCATCGACTGGTGAATACAGTTTTGAGCTCAAGCTTCAATTCATCAACACACTCCCTAAGTTTCATGGCTTAGAGTCTGAAGATGTTTACTTCTTCATAAGAGAATTTGAGGAAGTATGTCTAACGATGAAAATCCGACACCTTGTAGATGATGCTATTAGGTTGATTTGTCCCTTTCGCACTTAAGGACCTAGCAAAGAAGTGGCTTTACAGCTTAGCGGCCGGTTCTATCACATCTTGGGATGGTTTCATCAAGGTCTTCTTGAAGAAATTCTTTCCAATTCATAAGACCGCCCTCATTAGGAAGACAATCATGCAATTCAAGAAAGAACCGAGTGAACCGTTCTGGAGGTACTTTGAACGCTTTAAAGACCTCCTTGTCCAATGTCCACATCATGGAAAAGAGAAATGGCGATTGCCAAATTCTTTATAACGGTTTAGACTATTCTACCAAAACCCTCTTAGAAAGTATGTGCCAAGGGGGATTCTTACAGAAGGATGAAATGAAGGATGGATTTGTATGAAAGCCTAGCTGAAAAGACTATCCAATGGGAACCTGCTAGTGAGACCTCTAGGAATCTTAACTCCATCTCTTCAAAAGGAGGTCTCCATTCTATCGAATCATCCATCACCAATGAGGCTAAGTTAGCTAACCTAGCTAGAAGATTAGAAGCTCTTGAAACGAAGGAACCAAGTCCAGTCAATGAAGTCAGCCCAAACCAATTTCCAACTCCGGGCTGCACTTACTGTCAAGCCATGAATCATATGTTCAAGGAGTGCCCTGTGTTTTCAGGCTCAACAACAATACCATGAACCGATGAATGCGGCCTTTTCAAGGCCAAACAACAATCCTTACGCACCAACGTACAATCCTGGCTGGAGAAATCATCCTAATTTCTCATGGAGCCAAAACAACACTGACCTTTCACGATCAAATCATGCTAGCTACTTCCATCATGATAATAATTCTTCCAATCATCAACCCAACTTCTCCAATTTTCATAATAATTCTCCCAACCATCCACCTAACTTTTCAAACTATCAACAGAACTTTCCCAGCCAAGCTCCACAATCCTCCTTCCAGAATCCTCAACTAGAAAGGAGAATGATTGACTTTGAAAGAAACATGGAAAGATATATGAAAAACTAAGATTCTCCCATGCAAACTATACAGAGGTTAGAGGTTCAAATGAGTCAACTAGCATCCACAGAATGACAGACAAAATGGTACCCTGCCTAGTTAGCCAATAACCAATTCGAGAAATTCTCAACAAGCTCATTTGGCTGAGGATCATTCATTAAATCAATGTAATGTTGTTCATACATTGAGGTCAGAAAGAGAGTTGATAATCAAGTGTCAACGCCAACCAATCTCATTAAGCACAACCACAATCAAGCGTCCACCTCATCTAATCCAAATCCTTCCAATTCTGATGAATCTGAAAAAGATAAGTCAACCAGTTAGGTGCACCAGCCTATAGTACCATTCCCTAATAGGCTGAAAAGCAACAAGAAAAATCCACACATGGACAAGATAATTGAGATATTTAATCAAGTGAAGATAAATGTGCCACTTCTTGATGCCATCCAACAAGTCCCTTCCTATGCTAAGTTTCTTAAGGACATGTGCACCAAGAAGAGAAAGACTAATGTATCAAAAAAGGTCTTCCTAGCCACTAACATTAGTGAGCTACTATCGGGTCCGATCCCTCTCAAGTACAAGGATCCAGGTAGTCCCACCATTTCCTGCACAATAGGACAAGCCGAGATTAGTCGTGCACTTCTTGACTTGGGGGCAAGTATCAACTTGCTTCCATTCTCAGTTTATCAACAACTTGGGTTGGGCGATCTTAGTCCAACTCAAGTCACCATCCAACTGGCTGACCGTTCAGTAAAAGTTCCAAAAAGGGAGATTAATGATGTCCTGATCCGGGTAGGGGAGTTTATTTACCCTGTCGATTTCTTAGTTCTGGAGACACAACCTGTGTCCAACTCCAATCATAGGGCTCAAACTCCTGTTATCCTAGGGCGACCATTCCTTACTACTGCCAATGCCATCATCAATTGTAGGAATGGGTCCATGAGGTTAACCTTTATGGACATGACTATAGAGGTCAATAATGTCTTCAATTAGAAAAATAACCCCGCGATCTTGAGGACCAAACATTTGAAGTCAATCTAATTGAGAACTTAACAAGTGAACATAGGGAAGAATTGGAACTAGAAACTGAATGTAACTTCGGTTAGAGTCTGACGACTTTAATCTTGATCAGGTTATAGATTCTGATGTGAATTGGGCCTCGAACCCTATTTCACTAATAATGGAGCCATCAAATTTGACTAGTCCTTCCAACCAGCCTTCCTTTTCCTTAAAATTGAAAGCCTTACCTGCGCATCTCAAGTATGTCTACCTAGGCGAACAATAGACCTTTCCTGTCATCATTGCCTCCCATTTAAATGACGAGGAAGAAGAAGATCTTAAAGTAATTCTAAGAAAACATAGGGAAGCCATTGGGTGGACTATGACTGATATCAAGGGATTAAGTCCAACCATCGTTCAACATCGCATTCATCTCAATGAAAATGCCACCCCTAAAAGAGACCAGCGTAGGTTAAACCCTATAATGCAAGAGGCTGTTCATGCTGAAATTATAAAACTCTTAGACAATGGGATAATTTATCCCATTTCTGATAGCCAATAGGTCAGTCCTGTCCATGCGATTCCAAATAAATTCGGTTTCACCGTAGTGGAAAACGAGAACAAAGAGTTGGTCCAAACTCGACTTCCAACGAAGATCCGAGTTTGCATTGACTACAGGAAGCTTAATGCTGCAACTCGTAAGGACCATTTTCCACTTCCCTTCATTGATCAAATGCTTGAACGTTTGGCGGGTCACTAGTATTACTTTTTTTTGGACGATTACTCGGGGTATAACCAGATCCCTACTGCTCCTGAGGACCAAGAAAAGACTACATTCACATGTCCATTTGGGACATTTGCTTATCGTCGAATGCCTTTCGGCTTATGCAATGCCCCAGCAACGTTTCAACGTTGCATGTTGAGTCTTTTCTCTGATATGGTAGAACGATTCTTAGAGATTTTTATGGATGATTTCTCAATCTACAAAGATTCATTCACTCAATGTCTCCACCATTTAGAACTTGTCCTCCAACGTTGTGCTGAGAAAAATTAGACATTGAATTGGGAGAAATGCCACTTCATGGTAAAACATGGAATTGTCTTGGGTCATGAAATCTCCAAGAAAGGAATTGAAGTGGACATAGCTAAAATTGAGGTTATTGCTAAGCTTCCCATGCCCGAATGCGTTAAGGACATTAGATCTTTCTTAGGACATGTTGGTTTCTACCGAAGATTTATCAAGGATTTTAGCAAAATTGCTAGGCCCTTGACTAATCTGCTAGCTAAGGATGTGTCCTTCTCGATGCTGAATGCATAAATTCTTGGGAGAAGCTTAAGAAAGAGCTTATTTCTGCACCAATCATATCTGCACATGATTGGTCTAAGCCGTTCGAAATCATGTGCGATGCTTCTGATTTTGCCACAGGCGCTGTCCTAGGACAACGCACTGATAACAAGCAGCATGTGATTTACTACTCTAGTAGGACTCTCAACGATGCTTAATTGAACTAAACTACGACTGAGAAGGAATTCTTGGCAGTAGTATTTGCCTTAGAGAAATTCCATCCCTACCTACTAGGGTCCAAAGCCATCATTTTCACCGATCATTCTGTGCTTAGGTACCTCATGATGAAGAAGGATGCCAATGCCCGACTCATTCGTTGGATCCTCCTTCTTCAAGAATTCGATCTTGAGATTAGAGATTAAAAAGGTGTAGAAAATGTCGTTGCTGACCATCTCTCACGGATCCCTAATTCTCTATGCAACGAATTACCCATAAATGAGGATTTTCCTGATGAAAATCTCTTAGCTATCTCTAGGGAACCTTAGTTTGCTGATATAGTGAATTACTTAGTCACAAACCAAACTCCATCTCATTGGTCCAAAAACGATATATACCGGTTCTTATGGCAAGTCCGGTATTTCTTTTGGGAGGAACCATATCTTTTCAAGTACTGTTCTGACCAAATTATTAGGAGATGCATTCCCGATGAGGAGGTTAAGAGTGTTCTATCTTTTTGTCACGAACTTGCATGCGGTGGACACTTTGGTCCCCGCAAGACTGCTAAAAAAGTGCTACAAAGCGGGTTTTATTGGCCCACTTTGTTCAAGGATGCTTATGAATTTTGCAAGACGTGCCCTAGATGCCAAATGGTAGGAAGGATCTCAAAACGAAATATGATGCCCCTCAACCCAATCCTAGAAATAGAACTCTTTAATGTTTGGGGCATCAACTTTATGGGTCTATTTCCTAATTCATTTGGAAACCAATACATATTGGTTGCTGTGGATTATGTGTCCAAGTGGGTAGATGCCATTCCTTGTAAAACTAATGATAACAAAGTTGTCATAAAGTTTTTGAAAGAGAACATTTTTTCATGCTTCGGAACCCCTCGTGCTATCATCAGTGATAATGGCACTCACTTTTACAATAGATCTTTTGAAGCTCTTATGCGAAAGTATGCCATAACTCACAAGTTGTCCACACCTTATCATCCTCAAACCAGTGGGCAAGTTGAGGTTTCCAATAGACAAGTCAAGCTTATCTTGGAGAAAACTGTGAACTAAAACTAGAAAGATTGGTCCATCAAATTTGTAGATGCCCTATGGGCCTACAGGACCGCTTTCAAAATGATTCTAGGAATGTCTCCTTATAGGTTTGTCTATGGCAAATCTTGTCACTTGCCCGTTGAGTTAGAGCACCGAGCCTTATGGGCAATCAAGCAGTTGAATTTCGACTTGACTAAGGCCGATGACCTTCGAAAATTGCAAATCTCCGAATTAGAGGAATTGAGAAATGAGGCCTATGAAAATGCTAGGATCACTAAAGATAGAGTCAAGATTTTCCATGATAAACACATCATAAGAAAAATCTTTGTCCCTAGACAAAAAGTCTTACTCTATAATTCTAGGCATCATCTTTTTTCAGGAAAATTGAAATCAAGATGGACTGGGCCATTCGTTGTAAAAATCGTGTTTCCACACGGTGCAGTTGAGATCAGTGACCCTAAGAATGGAAATGACTTTAAGGTAAATGGTCAACGCCTTAAACCTTTCTTGGAATCGATGCCAGTAAATGAAACGGCTATGGGTCTTTTTGACCCAGTGTATCGGTAACTTTCCTCTTTTCCATTTTATTTCATGCATCGATACATTTCTTGCATATATTGGGGACAATGCATGAGATAAGTGTGGGGGAGGGTTCTAACATGACTAATATAAAAAAAAAGAGAAATATATTTATATATAAAAAAAAAAAACTTTTTGAAAGGTTAGAACAATATTTTGATATATTTTTTGTAAGAAATTAAGTCAATTTTAAGGAATAGGAAAATCATAATTAGGATTTCTCACACTTGGTCAAAATAAGATAACTTGTTTGATTTTTAGGGTTAGGAAGAAAATTTGTGAAAGTAATTTAGTCTTGATATTTACCTTAATGAAATATGCACACTAAATACACTTACACACTTAGGGTTTAAAAACAGAGACTTTTATGCCTTATAAAAAATATTATAAAAACACACACATATATATATAAACAAATCTAATTATTGATAGCTAGGTGCTTTGGCCTAAGAAAGCCTTGGTATTTATGCAAAAGATAATTAGAGAAGTTTGAAAAAAAAATGTATATATATAAATCCTCTGATTAAGCTGGGTATTTATGCCTCATGAAGCATAAGTATTCACGCATAAAAGGGGTACATCTTGTAAATAAAAACCTTAGTTTTGTGGCCATATCTTCTCGAGTGTTTAAGTCCTTATGGGTGTTTTCTCACCTGGTGCCCTAAAACTGTCTGGTTTGGGTATCACCGACTGAAGGCTCGTTACATGGGCAGATTAGAAAGCCTAATGGAATTGAGGAATAAATACCACCAAAAATAAATATAAATAAGGCATAGGAGTTAATGTTAAAGAACCCTTAGTCAACTTCACAGTCACGATGGTGCATACGACTCAGGGTAAATTAATAGACTAGATGAGAAGTACAATTTGACTCCTTACTTTAATTGATGACATGTTTTTGAATAAAGACTGAGTTTCGGAATGAAAATTTGATATTCCTATAACTTATAGATTACTTAAAGCCTTACAAATATACTTCAAATATTTTCTCCTTTAAAAATGCTTTTCGAAAATACTAACCTTTTTCTCTTTCTTTATGGATTTTGTGAGTGCAATCCACTGAAAACCCTCACGAGACAAAACTCGTCCTCTAGGGGTAACCTAGAGGTTTAACGACTTGTTGCACATGCTCAGTGTAATCGAGTGACCTGCGAAAGTGGTCTAATAATTGATTAGAATTAGTCTGATGTTTTGCTCGAGGGCGAGCAAAAGATAAGTGTGGGGGTGTGATTAGTCACATATATTGCATATACATTGTCACCTTACCATACTTTTTAGCTAATAAATCCTATTAATAAGTCTTCTTTTTCTTTGTTAAATGTAGGCCCAATTGCTAAAGGAAAGAAAAGAGAAACAAGCCCAAAAGCCCACCAAATTCTGATTTAATTCCGAATAAATTCGAAATTAAGGAATCAGGGCAAAATCTTAGTATATCAGAGAGGTTGAAAACGGTTGAGAAGAATCCTCCCTGAATCAAGCGGTTGAGCCAAGCAATCAAAGGCTGTTTTGTCAACTTTTGGAGTAGAAATAAGAAAACCAGAAGAAGATATAGGAGATTCACCAAACGAGGAGAGCCAGCCAACTAGGTGTGGCCATCTTGCCGCACCAGGACCGCGGAAACACAACCCAAGCCACGTTTCTGCAGCCTTGTTACTTCTGTTGGGGGAGCCTTTGCTCCTCCAATCTTCCCGGGATCCCCCCTATGGTTTTTCTCTATAAATACCAGTTTCAACAGAGAAAAAAGGAGCGAAGACTAGGATTAGAATTTTTGTTTATTTTCTAAGGATTTAGGCTCTTTGTTAGATAGCACAAAAGTTGTATTTTTTTTTTCAATTTGTAGTTTAGTACAAATACTTGTGAGAGAGAGGAATTGAGTGCTTGTACTTGGAGATTGAAGTGACATCAATACAAGAATCGAGCTGATTTTTCTTCCACTCATTTACGGTATGTCTGACGTTATTTTCTTGCACTTTTCTTTGTCTTCTATGAGTAGCTAGATCGCTTTTCTGGGCTCACTGTTGTACCTCTCTCCAGTTCTTCTTCTCTTCTGCTTTTAATGAAAAAGACCCAATGAATCATTTGCATGCCTTACTTAAAGCCTTTCTTTTTAAAAGTGTTCTTGAAGGTACATGAGGATGGGCTTGGATTTTCAAACTTTTACTTCTTTTATGAACGTTTCTTGAACTGTTTTTACTTCATACTTGCTTCTTCGCGCTTGATGATTTAACGTCCTATTCAAAACGATTTCTTAAAGAAAAGAGTGAACTCTTCCAACCATCTTATGTTCTTTACTTCAAACTTTCTAAAATCAACCTTAAGTTTTGCCTATGATCAAGTTGAGGCACTTAGGATTTCAATAGAAGAATAAACTGTTGAGTAGTGAGATAGTGAGCCCAGATTTTCTTCCTTATTATAATCAACAAAACAATTTTCGAGCTTTTTAATCACCTTCTCCAAAGCCTTCTCTAAAGTTGCAATTTCTCTTTTAATCATCTCCTTCTTTCCATTCTCTTTTCACTAAAAAACGAGCACAATTCTTTGTTATTAAACGAATCACCGAAAAGCTTTCATCGCTTTCCTCCTTGTGGACACGACCCGTTAGCCACAAGCTACACGGTAAATTCTTAACTCTTTGATTGTTCTTTCATTTTAGCAACCAGTATGTTTCTAGGTCCATGGTGTATAATGAAGAAGAAGATCCTAAATCACCATTTAATGGGTGATTAAAGGCCTATAATATAGTCATTGACTTTGGAGAGCTGATTCGTCAAAACTAGGGGCCCAAAATCAGAAACCAAAACATGCAGCCGACAGGGGTACAAACGAGCGGCGCGGTGCTAGGTACAGCCATGAAAACGTGGCCTGGGCCGCGTTTTCATGGCCATAAGGACACTGTCGCGCCTGCGTTTTGGGCCAGAGGTTGTCCCCCTGGCCCCCTTACCCCTGGTGCCTATATATACCCCCTAGGGTTCTTCAGTTGAAAAGATACAGAGAGTTAGGGTAGTTTCTTTTCATGTTGTAGTTTAGGATAGTTTAGTTTAGGTTAGTTCTTCTTCTTCCTTTGTATTTTCTATTTCTTGTAGATCTTATAATAGGAGAGAGTAGTATATGGTTGGAAAGTAAGAGTTCTTGTAATAGAAAGTGACAATCTATGAAAGGTTCTCTCTTTACCTCTCTTTATTTTCTTCTCTCTAACTCCTTTTATATGTTTAGCTAATTTTCTCTCATGGCAACTAGCTACTAACCACTAACTTGCTAACTTCTTATTTGATAATCCATATGAATCTAATAACCTCTAATTGGCCTTGCTCTTGCAAGAGCCATTGATTGCTCATGATGATGGATCTAACACTCTAACTTCCTAACTCTCTAACAAGCTAACATTACTTTACTCCATGCTTACTCTTGTTTAGCTTTGATGGTTTAAGTGTAGCTTGCACTTAATTTGTTGAATTGAGATGTGATAAGTTACATATGGGTCATGCTTTGAAAAGCTCTTGACCAAGGACCCGAGATGGCTAATGATACATGTGATACAACTATCACTAAGAGGTTAGCATGTTGCTAGAGCCATTAGTAGTTAGTAGCCATGAGTTTTTCTTTCTTTTTTCACTTTGTTTTAGAAATACCACAAATATATTCTTTTCTATGTTTCCGACTTCTTTGTGTTTCACCGTACTTCTCTTTTCATTCTTTGTTTTCTTTTCTTTCATTCTTGAAAACATTGAAGAACCATTAACATACACGTGAATCAACCAGTAAAGCATCTATCGCCCCCCGTCTTTGTGGATTTGACTCGTTTTAGCCTCTATGCCATAAGGAAGTATCGAGGAAGCAAAAGCACACACACTTAAAATCTCGATTTCAAAACATACACTTTTTGTGCGTGGTTTCCCCCGATCAACATGTGCGTTTAGTTGTGCTGCGAGCGATAATCACGCCGAGCGTGATAGCATCTATTGCGGTTCATTAGCTTCGCTCCAGCTTGCTTAGCTTCTCTTGGATAATCACTTGCTTGTTTACTCGCTTGTCAGTTCTCTTACCTTCTAGTCATATATGCATGTGTGTTGTTTAGTTCTAGCATCTCCTGTAGGTACATCCTCAGTCTCTAGGCTTAACCGCTTCACGGTTCTATATTACAAGCCTCTGGGCTTAACGCTCTATGGCTTATTAAGGTCATCTGGACTTTCTACATATGCCTGAAAAGAAAGCTTAGCGCTCAGCATTTTTCCACTAAACACGCATAGGTGGATCTACCTAATTTTAAACTCGCTTGTTAAGCCTAGTCATTTTGAGTTCTACCAGTGCTTTAGCGATTAAACTCTATTTGTTGATCTTGTCCCCAGCTTGTTTAGCTCAGCTTGGGTGTTCACTTGCTTACTTGTTTGCTTGCCTGTTTAATGATTTAACGATTATTCTTCTTGATAGTTGTGAAGAATTTGAAACCTATACTTATATTGTTTTCTAAAACTGTATCATTTTCCTGTATTCATACCAATCCATTGTAACGATACTATTTTCTTGTATTCGTATCGATCTCCTGCATCGGTACCGTGTTCTTGAATTCATATCAATCTCCGATATCAATACTATTTTCCTATATTAAGACTATTTTCCTGTATTAAGACATATGATAGTGATATCTACCCTGCTACTTGCACCTGACTCCTGCATACTATCACCTGACTCATACTTGTTATCACCTGCTACCTGTTTGATATCACTTATCACCTGCCACATGTTATATTACCACTTAATTGTGATTATTATATTTCAAAAATTTTGTCTTGCTATCATGCATTATACACAGTTATATGTATTTCTAGTGGTTATGTATTCCTGTAACTACTGAATCTGTCTTGTTCCTGCTATTCCCATAATATGATAATTTCATAATAATAAACTATAAGAAGGCCAACTTACATTGGGTATGAAGGAAACTAGTGGACTTCCAATAGTGAATATGTTTACAGTGGTATTAGATATGTTATGCAACTTAAATCTTTCAAATCTACCTGAGGGCCTCCAGTGTCCAAGGGAAGCGCTAGCTCCCTACCTCATGTTACATTACTGAATAGGCATAATATAAGACCCACCACTTGTACGACATGCGGCTGGTTCTGTAACACCAGCAACGAAATACCCTTGATCGTGGTCCCAGGTATGTACGGGACCTACTGTAAACATAACCCATTATTTCATCATAGTTTCAAATAACAACCTTGACTTACTCATATATGGATGTAAGTGGGATGGAACATACGCCTATTGTAACCCCCTGATCCCTGATGTACGTATCACAATATCAGTACACGATACGATGTATACTATTTATTTGACCTTTCTAGTAGTCCGATTGAGCCGCTTTCAGTTTCAAAAATTATTTTCTAATATTTTAGATTTTTCAGGATTTTCTGAAATTTTTTTGGATTAACCGTAGACGGTGTCGACCGATACCGATAACCGGCTCTACGATTTTTATTTCATAAACGGAGTTGTATTTTGAGAATCTGCTTTCACCTAATGTCTTAAAATCACATTAGCTCTGTTTTGGTATTTTGGAAATTTTTCTGAATTTATCGAAAATCGGGCGAAACCGGTGTCGCCCAATACCGGCGAAATCTTCCAGGATTTTTAATTTACAAACTGGATTACATTTCTCCAAACCGTTTTCATATTACATCTCAGGATAATATTCTCTATTTTTTGTAATTTCTGGGCACCGTTCAGAGCTAGTCGAATTTTGGCCCGACTTAAATAATAATATTTTAATGATTTAAATCCTTTTCTTTTCTTTTCTTTTTCTTTCCTCTTCTCCATTTCTCCAGAGATTTCCCCCACCGCCATTCTCTCCACCGCCTTCTCTCTCTTCTTCCCCCTTAAAATCCTCTCTCTCCCTCTCTAATTCAAAAATCCTCTCTCTCTCTCTTTCTCTCTCTCTTTCTCTCTCTCTCTCTCTCTCTTAAATGTCTCTCTCTCTAACCCATCACCGCCTCCCACACCCCCACGCCGTCTGCCGCCCAACCCATCCACGCCGGCCACCCAGCGCCGCCGCCGCCGCGCCCCCGGCCGGCGCCACCACGGCCGCGACCCCCAGGCCGCGCCACAGCCCCTCTTTTCTCCCTTCTTCTTCTTTTTTTTCTTTCTTCTTTTTCTTCTCCTTCTTCTTCCCCTGTGCTGCTGCTTCTCTTCCTCCTTTTCTCCTCACCCTCTCTCTCTATCTCTCTTCCCCGGCCCGACCTGAGCCGCCGCCGGCGGCCGGGACCGCCGTCGGCAGGCTGGCCGGCGCGCACCCGAGCACAGCAGCAGCAAGCTGCTGCTGCTGCTGCTGTTTCTCTAATGGGTTTGGGTAAAACCCAAACCCATTAACCCCCTTATTGGTTGGGTTGTAACCCAAAACCCTTTTAAACCCCGTTACCCACCACCCAATAACTTAAGTTATGGGTTTGGGTATTGGATCCAAACCTGACCCGTTATCTCACCAAACCCGCATCCGAAACCCAATAAAGGTAAACTTGTAGAAAACCCCCTATAACTTTCAGTATTTACATTTAATATTTTTATTTACCTATTTAACCCATTTTTATGATTTTTAGTATTCGGGCGATATCCGGAGCATCCGGACTCCGATTTGGGCGATTCTGGATCCGTTGCGATCGTGGGAAAGAGAGCTACCTTTCCGTGGCTAGTTAGTGAGTATTTTCTTTTTCATAAATTATATTTATTCATATTTAAGAAATTGAGTGATTGCTTAGTAAATAAATCGTGATTATGGGTAAATCACTAGAATGTTAATAAATAACTTAATGATAGAAAAGGCCTATTTTGTAATGATACATAACCAATAAAATAATAATTTCATCTGCTTCATGATTTCATATAACATATAGTTCATATAATGTATAAATGATAGATAATCATATTAACATGGTTAGATTATTATTCCACATGTTTTTCTTACATTCCTCACATCTGTCACTTCATAGACATCAATCATGGTACGTCGTACTGTTACATGTGCACTGATACACACGTACTCCATGATACTAGATATTGTCACTATTACACTATCACCCCTACCGACCCACCGATACACTAAACACTATATTGCATATAAATATCTGTTACACGCTATACCGTTTCTTTGATGTTTCACCATGACATAGATACCGAGATTCACGACATTATTCCTGCATGTTTGGGAACTATTGCTATACGGATATACAGTACACTGATACCGTCATGTTAGAATGGTATCCTCGTTACATGGATGCACTGATCACTGTTATTACATGCACTATCACAGAGATATTACACGGATTATTGCTACACATAGATGTTCCACTGGTACACGGATAGACCAATGCACGGACTACCGCATTTCATATTATTGTTACCGTTATGTCATGTTTACATATCATTGTTACACATGCAAGTCATGTTTCCATATCCCTATTACACACGCATATATGGTTTCTCTATTCTTGTCATATGGATCCTCGTGCATATTACATGTCTTATTGTTCCATGTTACCGTATTCATATTCTATGATTGTTTCCTGTTACTGATATGGATATGCCCGTTACTGGACATGAGAGCTGTTGATATGCGATATGTGGAATCCCACATTTATTGTTCACGTTTCCCGTTATAGTGTTCCCGTTATATTGTTCCCATTTCCCGTTATATTGTTCTATGCTATCAACAGAGCTCAGGTCCTGTGATCATGTTACCCGTATCATGTACTGTAATTATTCTTGTTATATTGTATACTTGACATATCAGATCACAAAGCTAACTGGGGTATGGGGGAGACTTGACGGTTGATTAGATCTTATCGGTGATGTATTGGATCCATATTGTTCTCCCACTGCAGGGGACGGTAGTGCTACCTATCAATTACTCCATGAGCTCTCGTTACTTGTTTCATGCTCCCCACTTAGCGGAGGGCCCTGGTCTTAGCAGCCAGGGGTTTGTTTAAGGCCGTGATCCCGGGTATGCACGGGATACACCTACCCGATAAGAACTCCTCAACCATGGGTTTCCAATTAACATAATAAAACAGTATACACAATAGTGACGTTGGGAACACTTGTTATTTGGCCACTCTCTCGTTTGGATAATGGTACCCGTAGGCCATGTCCGGATGGGTTCGACTGGAGTGCGGGCTCCAGTATGAACTGTCAGTGGTATGGGACACTGGAAGAGATTGAGTAAAATACCAGGTGGTACTGATTGCTACTATTGTATAAATGACATGACTTGCCTGATACATGTATGCTATCTTGTTACTGTTCATGATACTTTATCCGATATCATGTTCCCTGTATACTTATTACTTTACCTGGTACATGACACTGTCTGTAGTGGCATACGACGCATGTTCTGCATTGCATATAGTCTGTTTTCTGTATAGCAGATATCATCACTGTATATGCACAACACAGTATTATGGTTATATTACATATGCCCATCTGCATGTCCACTTCTATCACGTTACCACTAGCATGTTCATTTCTATTACGTCACCACTAGACAATATTATTTATGATATAAACTGGATACGACTATAGACCAGACCCGATGATAACCGGCTAGGTAGTGATGGTATTAAAGATGACCTGTTTATATATTTTTACTACTTACATGTTTATATATTTATACTGCTTATTATATACTTATTATATGGTATCACTATCATATATATTACTGCCTCCTTCATTTTACCACTCACTAGGTCGCTTTCTGACAACCCTGAGTTTGCGTGCCCAGGTTGGAGAACCGAGTTAGCGTATCGGCAGATAGTCCATTGGGTTCACATAGGAGACTCACCATCGAGCTCATTCATAGGTATCCTTGTGATGTATTACTGTTATCTTATTTATCCCTGTTTTTATATCTGTTATGATCACTGACCTCTTCCTGCAGGTATTCTTGTACTTATTAATTGCTGGAACTCGTGTATATATGGAGGCTATGTCCTGTACTGAGGCTTAACGTACGCGTGAGGTTGTTTTCACCTCGCGTATGTACGTCGCCATAACGTCCCCGTACCTGCGGGATCGGGGCGTTACACCTATACACATACTTAGATATACGGGTCAGACAAGTAATAATAATAAGATGCTAATTAATAATTTGTTGTGTTGTTTTGCAATTTGGATTGTATTTATTCAGATTACGATATTGTGAGATATACGGTATATCAATGAGAGTTTCCACATTTAGATTATTCTTTCAACGTACTTATCTCATGAAGCTATAATCTGGGTTGTACCGCTGGTTTTGCCGTATTTACTTTCATCGGGTTTTTAATTCGGTTTTTTGGTTTTATTGTTATTATATTATATATGTTGGCCCAAAGGCCCTTCACCTTAGTTTTAATGATGACTAACTTATAAAATTATGTTACTAATGATCTTGTGTTTATATAATTTCAGTTATTGATCAAGATCTTATCAGGTGTTTAGCTTCAACAAAAGATTCAAAGTCAAGTTTAGAAGCTAACGCGTGTTGATTCAAGAGCTCGCGCGTTAAGATTGCATCTAGAACTCAAGATGGAGTCAAGCTCACGGATCGAGTTTGGATCGAGCCGTCTTGGAGATGAAATTCAAAGAGAAAACTTATATTTAGGTTTGTTTAGATCTTGTGTAAGGATAGTATAGTCTTGATATGCTCAAGTAAACACACACACAAAATCAAAAATTTTAAAGTTTTGATTTTGGTTTAACCATTTTGATTTTTCAAGAATATATCTTTCTTTTACATGGATAGATACAAGTTTACGTGTTTTATATATATATTGGATTTCATCTATATACATTGATGATTCATATTGCATAGAAAAATTTACTTTGATTTATCTAGCTCATGTGTTTTTAGTTTGTTTTTATCAAAACTTAATTTGAGATTTAATATCAAAAACATACATATATCTTTTATATGCGTACTGAATTCTATCCATATACACTATGCTTCAAATGAGTTCAAATATCTTATTTTTGTATTTAAACAAGTTTTGAAAAAATGGATTTTTCATTTTGAAGTTGGTGTTTGAAAAATACGATTTTCGGTTTAAGCCTAAACTTTCATGCCTCAAGAATAGTTCAACATATTTGTAATATGTGGTGATTTTTTATCACATATATTTGAATTTCAAAAGGTTAATAAGAACTTATTTTTGTGAAATTTTATGTATTTTATTTGAATTTTTAGGGTATTATCAAATTAGATTTTAAAACTCTAAAATTTGTTTTGAGTCTTCTGGCGGTTGACCAAATGGTCGACTGGACCCAAGCTTGGTCGACTGGTCAATCAACCGATGTGCACAGAGATGTGCACACAGCCTTGAGCTTGGGCCGGTCGACCGAACGGTTGACCGATTCAGAGTGCTTGCTCTCTAGATCTGGCCCAGGTCGACCGGGCAGTCGACCGACAGAGAGTTTGCTTTCTAGTTCTGGCCTCGGTCGACCGAGCAGTCAACCGTTAAGCAAATTTGCCTTAGGACAGTTGACCGAGCGGTCGACTAGCAACCCCAATGGTCAGAAATTTGACCGTTGGCTGGTCGACTCCAAAGGCTTTATTTCCAGACCCTTATATAATTGGGTCTTTGAGGCCAGTTTTCACCAAGAATTCTAAGAGCAAATTTTCCCATCTTCTTAACTGTTTTCAGCAAATTTTAATGAAGTTTTTGTGTTACAAATCTCTTATCTTTCATTCATTTCAAAGTTTTTGGAAAATTAATGAAACTAATATTTGGGAATTCTTGTTTTGTTTTTAATTTCTTTATCTATCAAGAAGTTTTTCCTAAGAGTTTTTCTTTGTTATATCTTTTTCAAAATACTTTATTTTCTTACAAGCTTAAGCTATCAATTCAAATCTATCTTTAGGATTCTGTTTTTCTAAGAAAAATTATTTGTGGTCTATTAAGATCACCAAGTCTTTATTTGTGATCATTGGATCACCAAGTTGTATTTTCACCTTTGTTTTGTGCTTGACTTAGTGCCCACCTCTTGTGCAGAGGTTTGTATTTGAGAGAGTGAAGTTGTGTACTCCCGGTTGTAACTGTAATTCCTCGGTGGATGTCTCTTTGTGGAAGATCCTATAGTGGATAGTTGAAATGCATATGTGTGAAGGCGGGGACGTAGAACAGTGACTCGAACCTCAAAATATATCCCGGTATTTGCATTTGATCCACTATCTCTCAACTCTCTCTTATATCTTGCATTGCTTTATATTGTTCATATTCATATGCATGCTTGATATAGTTTGTGTACCCACACTTGTGTTGAACCAAGAGAGCTATTAAAGCGCATCAACTCTTAATCTAGAGGAATCTAGAGGAGTAGTTCCAGAGCCCATCACGGTAAATTCGAACTCACTCTTGGTTACATGTTGTGTGTTAACAATTAAGTTTTAAATTCTGCAATTTTGTCCTAAATTAGCTTGTACACCTATTCAACCCCTCTAGATGTATTTTCAATTGGTATCAGAGCCTATGCATCTGATATTCGGTTAAACACCTAGGAGTGAGATTCTTCATTGCTAATCTAGATACTTATTTTGCACACATATAGTTTGCAGTCATGGACTATCTTGCTCCACTTATGTTTGATGATTCTAACATAGATATGTGAAAATTTAAAATGAGTTCATATTTAAATGCTCTAGGTTTGTATATTTATCTTCCCACTATCAAAAAATCATTTATTGGTAATGATAAGTATTTAGTGGCTAATGGCCAAGCCTTCGAAGCATTAAAGCATATACTAAGTAAAGAACATCTTTCTTTAATTTCTCATTGTGATTCTGTTTTTGCAGTGTGGAACACATTGACCTCTCCCAAGGAACAAGCTCAACACATTTTGGAGAGTGAACAAAGAAGGGATGAATCCGAGCAAACGTGCTAGATGGCCCGAGGAAATAACTCCCTTAAGGTAAATTCGAATACCTATCTTGATCATTGTGCTAGTTCTTCTAATGATGATCATGTTGTGCATGCACTTGCTTTAAATGAAGAACATTCATTGTTTTGTGAAAACTTGCTTTCCAAATACAAAACTTTGAAAAAAAAAATTTGAATTAAAAGAAGAAAAATGAAATTTTGTTTTCAAAACTTGATTTCATTTTGCAAGAAAAGGTTGAGATATCAAATGAATGGGACTCATTTAAATCTCAACTTGACCTTGTTTTAAAAGAAAACAAAATTTTAAACAATAAAAATGATTTTAATGATGTTTGAAGAATAATGAAGTTTTTTCTTCAAAACTCAATTTTGTTTTAAAAGAGAATAATTCTTTAAAATAAAATTTTGATTTCAAAAGAATTAGATTGTATTTCAAAAGAAAAAGTTTCTTTGAAAAATGATTTAGACTCTCATATTTGCTATGCTACTATAGCTTCATCCACTTGTGTTTCAATTGCTTGCTCCACAACTTCTTCTAATGTTCAAAATGATATATGTATGTTAAAGAAGAATGTAGATTATTTTGGCTCCACTTTGAACCAATGTGCTATGGATCACAAAAAATTAGAATCCATGTTTCGCAAGAAACGAACTCCACATATTCATGCACACTCATCACAGCATACACATGCTCATCATGCTCACACACATTATTCTATGTATGCTAATTGTACACTTGTACACATTGTGCTCACATGGGCCACCTTGCAAAATTTTGTTATGATAGGTTAAATATTTCAAATTTTGCAGGTAAGTTTGTTTGGATTAGGAAATGTGCTAATTCCCATGGACACAAGAAAATGTGGGTATCAAAATTCAGCCCTATTTTATTTGTTGTAGGTGAGGAATCTTACATGACGTGAGAGTGTTGGTGCCTTGATGGTGGATGCGTTCCGAACGAAATGCTCATAACTTTAGATACAACACTTTAAAGAATGTTTGGCAGGAGGATCACCATAATTTGGAAACCTAGAGATTAATTCATTGGTTTTGGTAACTATCTCTAACTCCTTATTTTAATTTACATGCTTTTATATTGATGATTTTAGCATGTTGTGGTTTTAATATTCCTTATAGATAAGTGCAATGTTTATTAGACATGTGATATACATAGATAGTATTTGAGATACACCCATGTTCTTATGGAGTGATATTTGTTTGTATTCTTAATATTGTTTAGCTATTGTGTTTATCTTAGTATTAATAATATTTCCATTTACACTAATGACTTCTTTTGTTTTTCATTCATGCTTTAATGTTTTGTGCACTTCATGTTTTGATTACATGTTTAAATGTAGTTTTCATTAAAACTTGTGTTTATACTTGTACAAGTGGTGAGTTACACTTGATTTTTGTATTTGAATGCTTCATTTCTCATGTGTACTCATTACATGTATTAGTATAATCTAGTTTTGATGATTCTTACATTTACACTTGTATTCCTCATTTTGTGCATGTTTTCGTATTTAGCTTCATGTATATGTTAATTTTGTTTAAAACTATATTATATATATGTCTATCCCAGATTCACTTACCTTCATAAAATATTCTTCTGTGAACTCGTTCATATTTGAATATGTATGTATACTTTAGTTTCGACAAAACATACATATATCTTGAAGTTTAATTTTTATGGTTTCATGTCTTTGAGTAAGAAATTTTGATTGAGCTTCAATACCTTATTTCCATGATTGTGTTGATTATAAAATTCTTACACTCTATATTAGGTGTTTACTTATGATTTTGATTTTATGAGCTCATATATGTGCTTTATTGCTATTTGAGTATCGATGATAGTGTGATTTTCATGTTTTCATGGATATATAGTTGTTTTTATTACTTACTTGAAAGATTTCGTACTAGTTTTTAAAATTATCTTGGTAGAGTTTTCAAATGTGTTAAAATATTTTCAAATTATATTTTTGAAAACCCCTGCCTTCTAAGGGCGGTTGGATAGGCGACCATAACTTGTATACCCTTATTGAAAATCTATTTAAACATCTGTATGAAAGGGAGGTAGTTATGAGTTATACATGATTTTAATAAAAATGATCTTTGTATGCTCATGTTTTCTATATATGTCTGTATCATATTTCAATTGATATTATATTGCTCGGATCATACATACATACATACATATATATATATATTATATATATAATATATATATTATATATTATATATATATATATATATATATATATATATATATATATATATATATATATATATATATATATATATATGATTTTGATTGTGGTCATTTCACAGTGTTCATACATTTTTAGCACAACTTAAGTTCATGCTAAGCTTAATTTAGTTCTTAATGATAATTGGTATTTCTACAAGCTTCCGCATTATTTTTATTGGTATTTCATAAAGGGGAGAAAAATTTTTATTTTATCTTTCAATTGGTTTTACTTTCAATTAGTTTCTTACTCTCACTCTTTACGATGGAAAACTAGGTTTGTATATTTATCTTCCCACTATCAAAAAATCATTTATTGGTAATGATAAGTATTTAGTGGCTAATGGCCAAGCCTTCGAAGCATTAAAGCATATACTAAGTAAAGAACATCTTTCTTTAATTTCTCATTGTGATTCTGCTTTTGCAGTGTGGAACACATTGACCTCTCCCAAGGAACAAGCTCAACACATTTTGGAGAGTGAACAAAGAAGGGATGAATCCGAGCAAACGTGCTAGATGGCCCGAGGAAATAACTCCCTTAAGGTAAATTCGAATACCTATCTTGATCATTGTGCTAGTTCTTCTAATGATGATCATGTTGTGCATGCACTTGCTTTAAATGAAGAACATTCATTGTTTTGTGAAAACTTGCTTTCCAAATACAAAACTTTGAAAAAAAAAATTTGAATTAAAAGAAGAAAAATGAAATTTTGTTTTCAAAACTTGATTTCATTTTGCAAGAAAAGGTTGAGATATCAAATGAATGGGACTCATTTAAATCTCAACTTGACCTTGTTTTAAAAGAAAACAAAATTTTAAACAATAAAAATGATTTTAATGATGTTTGAAGAATAATGAAGTTTTTTCTTCAAAACTCAATTTGTTTTAAAAGAGAATAATTCTTTAAAAATAAAATTTTGATTTCAAAAGAATTAGATTGTATTTCAAAAGAAAAAGTTTCTTTGAAAAATGATTTAGACTCTCATATTTGCTATGCTACTATAGCTTCATCCACTTGTGTTTCAATTGCTTGCTCCACAACTTCTTCTAATGTTCAAAATGATATATGTATGTTAAAGAAGAATGTAGATTATTTTGGCTCCACTTTGAACCAATGTGCTATGGATCACAAAAATTAGAATCCATGTTTCGCAAGAAACGAACTCCACATATTCATGCACACTCATCACAGCATACACATGCTCATCATGCTCACACACATTATTCTATGTATGCTAATTGTACACTTGTACACATTGTGCTCACATGGGCCACCTTGCAAAATTTTGTTATGATAGGTTAAATATTTCAAATTTTGCAGGTAAGTTTGTTTGGATTAGGAAATGTGCTAATTCCCATGGACACAAGAAAATGTGGGTATCAAAATTCAGCCCTATTTTATTTGTTGTAGGTGAGGAATCTTACATGACGTGAGAGTGTTGGTGCCTTGATGGTGGATGCGTTCCGAACGAAATGCTCATAACTTTAGATACAACACTTTAAAGAATGTTTGGCAGGAGGATCACCATAATTTGGAAACCTAGAGATTAATTCATTGGTTTTGGTAACTATCTCTAACTCCTTATTTAATTTACATGCTTTTATATTGATGATTTTAGCATGTTGTGGTTTTAATATTCCTTATAGATAAGTGCAATGTTTATTAGACATGTGATATACATAGATAGTATTTGAGATACACCCATGTTCTTATGGAGTGATATTTGTTTGTATTCTTAATATTGTTTAGCTATTGTGTTTATCTTAGTATTAATAATATTTCCATTTACACTAATGACTTCTTTTGTTTTTCATTCATGCTTTAATGTTTTGTGCACTTCATGTTTTGATTACATGTTTAAATGTAGTTTTCATTAAAACTTGTATACTTGTACAAGTGGTGAGTTACACTTGATTTTTGTATTTGAATGCTTCATTTCTCATGTGTACTCATTACATGTATTAGTATATCTAGTTTTGATGATTCTTACATTTACACTTGTATTCCTCATTTTGTGCATGTTTTCGTATTTAGCTTCATGTATATGTTAATTTTGTTTAAAACTATATATATATATGTCTATCCCAGATTCACTTACCTTCATAAAATATTCTTCTGTGAACTCGTTCATATTTGAATATGTATGTATACTTTAGTTTCGACAAAACATACATATATCTTGAAGTTTAATTTTTATGGTTTCATGTCTTTGAGTAAGAAATTTTGATTGAGCTTCAATACCTTATTTCCATGATTGTGTTGATTATAAAATTCTTACACTCTATATTAGGTGTTTACTTATGATTTTGATTTTATGAGCTCATATATGTGCTTTATTGCTATTTGAGTATCGATGATAGTGTGATTTTCATGTTTTCATGGATATATAGTTGTTTTTATTACTTACTTGAAAGATTTCGTACTAGTTTTTAAAATTATCTTGGTAGAGTTTTCAAATGTGTTAAAATATTTTCAAATTATATTTTTGAAAACCCCTGCCTTCTAAGGGCGGTTGGATAGGCGACCATAACTTGTATACCCTTATTGAAAATCTATTTAAACATCTGTATGAAAGGGAGGTAGTTATGAGTTATACATGATTTTAATAAAAAATGATCTTTGTATGCTCATGTTTTCTATATATGTCTGTATCATATTTCAATTGATATTATATTGCTCGGATCATACATACATACATACATATATATATATATATATATATATATATATATATATATATATATATATATATATATATATATATATATATATATATATATATATATATATGATTTTGATTGTGGTCATTTCACAGTGTTCATACATTTTTAGCACAACTTAAGTTCATGCTAAGCTTAATTTAGTTCTTAATGATAATTGGTATTTCTACAAGCTTCCGCATTATTTTTATTGGTATTTCATAAAGGGGAGAAAAATTTTTATTTTATCTTTCAATTGGTTTTACTTTCAATTAGTTTCTTACTCTCACTCTTTACGATGGAAAATATTTTGTTTTGAAAATTTTTAACATTTTCAATATTAATATCAATAACCTTCAATTGGTATTATTCTCAAATTGGTATCGTTATTACAAAATAATTTTAGTGTTTACCTAAAATTTGGTTTTTACTTTCAATTGGTATCATGTCTTTTTATTGGTATCAATTAGTAAAAAGATTGTTTCATTTCATTTGGTAAAAAGATTTTTTCTTTCAATTGGTTTCTTTTAATTGATAGTTTTTATTGCTATCAAAATTTTGTTTTAAAGTATGTTTATTGGTTTTGTTTGTCTGTCTTAACCCTTTGTTGATGATTGACAAAAAGGGGGAGAAAGATTTTGTTTTATATATGCATGTTTGATTAATTGTTTATGCATATATACATGTGTTTTATGATTCTTATTGTATATTTATTTTATTAATATTTATTGATATTTGAGCTACATAGAATATCTTTATGTTTATTGTCATGCATAAGTTAAGGGAGAACTTCTATGAATCCTATCCTTAATCTATCCATATATAATCTCACAAGTTTTGTCATCATCGAAAAGAGGGAGATTGTTGGCCCAAAGACCCTTCACCTTAGTTTTGATGATGACTAACTTATGAAGTTATCTTATTAATGATCTTGTATTTATATAGTTTCAGTTATTGACTAAGATCTTAGCAAGTGTTTAGCTTCAACAAAGGATTCAAAGTCAAGTTTTGGAGGTAACATGTGTTAATTCAAGAGCTCGCGCATCAAGATCGCATCTAGAACTCAAGATGGAGTCAAACTCATGGATTGTGTTTGGATTGAGTCATCTTAGAGATGAAGATCAAAGAGAAAACTTGTATCTAGGTTTGTTTAGATCTTACATAAGAATAGAATAGTCTTGATATGCTCAAGCAAACACACACACAAGTTCAAAAGTTTTAGAGTTTTGGTTTCGGTTTAACCATTTTGGTTATTCAAGAATATATCTTTTGTTTTCATGAATAGATAGAATAAAACAAGTTTACATGATTATATGTATTTTGGATTTAATCCATATACATTGATGATTCATATTGCTTAGAAAAACTTACTTTGATTTATCAAGCTCATTTGTTTTAAGTTTTATTTTTATCAAAACTTAATTTGAGATTAATGTTAAAAATATAGATATATCTTTTATATGTGTATTGGATTCTATCCATATACACTATGCTTCAAATGAGTTTAAATATCATATTTTGTATTTGAATAAGTTTTAAGAAAATGGAGTTTTCATTTTGAACTTGGTGTTTGAAAAAATACGGTTTCCGTTTTAAAGCTTAATTTTCATGCCTCAAGAATAGTTCAAAATGTTTGTAGTATGTGGTGATTTTTATCACACATATTTGAATTTCAAAGAGTTAAGAAGAACTAATTTTTATGGAATTTTATGTAATTTATTTGAACTTTTAGGATAATATCAAATTAGATTTTAAAACTCTAAAATCGGTTTTGAGCCTTCTAACGGTTGATCAGAGAGCTCAGTCGACCGATGTGCACAGAGACGTGCACACAACCTTGGCTTGGGTCGGTCGACTATACGGTCGACCGATCCAGAGAGTTTACTCCTAGATCTGGCCCCGGTCGACCGGTTAGATGACCGACCAGAGAGTTTCTCTCTGGTCTTGACCTCGGTCGACCGGACGGTCGACTGTTGGCAAGTTTGCCTTGGGGAGGTTGACCGGTAACCCCAACTGTCAGAAATCTGGTCGTTGGTCGACCAACCAGGCGGTCGACTGACAGGTCATTTTGACCTGTTCTGAACCCAAAGGCTATATTTTCAGACCCTTATATAAATAGGTCTTTAAGGCTGGTTTTCACCAATATTTCTAAAAGCAAATATTCCCATCTTCTTATGTGTTTTCAACAAGTTTTAAAAGAAGTTTTTGTGCTATAAATCTCTTATCTTTTATTCGTTTCAATGTTTTTGGAAAATCAAAGAAAGCCAATATTTGAGAATTCTAGTTTTGTTCTTCATTTCTTTATCTAGTAAGAAAATTTTTCCAAGAGTTTTTCTTTGTTGTCTCTTTTTCAAACACTTTGTTTTCTCACAAAACTTGAGCTATCAATTCAAATCTATCTTTACGATTTTGTTTTTGTGAGAAAAATTATTTGTGGTCTACTAAGATCACAAAGTCTTTGTTTGTGATCTTGGATCACCAACTTGTATTTTCATCTTTGCTTTGTGCTTAGCTTAGTGCCCACCTCTTGTGTAGAGGTTTGTGTCTGAGAGAGTGGAGTTGTGTACTCCCGGTTGTAATTGTAATTTCTCGGTGGAGGCCCCTTTGTGGAAGATCCTATCGCGGATAGTTAAAACCTTCTGTGTGAAGGCGGGGACGTAGAACAGTGACTCGACCTCAAAACATATCCCCGATATTTGTATTTGATCCACTATCTCTCAACTCTCTCTCTCTCTCTTATATCTTGCATTGCTTTATATTGTTCATATTCATATGCATGCTTGATATAGATTGTATGCCCACACTTGTGTTGAACCAAGAGAGCTATTAAAATGACTCAACTCTTAATCTAGAGGAATCTAGAGGAGTAGTTTTAAAGCCCTTCACGGGGAATTCAGACTCACTATTGATTACACGTTGTGTGTTAGCAATTAAGCTTTAATTCCACAATATTTTTCCTAATTTAGCTTGTACATCAATTCACCCCCTCTAGGTGTACTTTTAATATATTCTTAGTTTTACCACTTGTGTGCTACTCCACTAATCTTCTGCTGTTACTATATTGTATACAGCCTATCTCTTACCTGATATTACACTTGTATTTATTCTTGATTTTATATGGATTCTTTCATTATCGTATAATTATTGCTTCCTAATGATTCGTACTGTTCTCTTTAGATGTTATTGTGGGCAGCTTGGGTTGGCGTACTTAGTCGATGGAGACAAGAGGTATATGGTATATATATAAGAGTTTTCTTGTTTGGATTATTCCTTCAACGTATCAATCTTATGAATCCGTCCACTGAGCCCATACAACTGGTTTTGTCACTTCTGTACATTTCATCACTTGATGCCTCTTTCATATTTAGGTGTGTATGCTCATGACACGGTTTTCAATGCATGCTTTTGATTCAGATTTATCGATACACTTGTGCTTGATCCTACATACCACTTGGCATTCATCACACCACTCGATAGAGAGTTCTGACTCCCCTGGACCTGTATGTTCAGATCCATAACTTGAAGCTTATGCATTCTTTCGGTTGCTGATCAGGTATGCGCAGAGGAAGTATGGATCATCGACTGACCGTCTTGAGCCCTCTCCTTCTAGGCCCTCTACTCGTCTCGCGAGTTTTCTTTTTATAACTCATGAGCATCTTTTGTACTGTTTATATTTATATATCTCCTTTTATTCTGGCATTGCGCCTATTGGTGATGTAATATTCTTGTAATATTATATCACATTGATTGCTCACTAAAGTTGCATATTTAATGTCACATTTCCATACTTATTTTAGAATAAAAGCCTGCATTGTCCTAATTATTTGTTTAATTTATTTGCAGGCCCAATCCTTAAGGAGATGAAGAGAAATGAGCCCAAAGCCCACCAAAATTCTGAATTAAATCAGAATTAATTCACACTCAGTAAATCAGGGAAAAATCAAGAGATTGAAAACTGGTTGAGAAGAATCCTCTCAGAATCGATCGGTTGAAGCAAAGATCAAGCAAGTTGATTCAGATTCTGACTGGATACATTCTAGTATTCGAATCATAACTTTTGCTACAGAATCTCAATTCTGATGATTCAAGATGATCCAGAAAGCAGACTGACAGAGCTACAACTCTTATGTTGATCATTATTTCTAATTCTATCAGTTGTTAAGAGACATTCAGCAATCAACAAGCCAACAAACAGCAGATCAGAACTGAATATCCACCTCTTCCCCTCCATTTCTCCTATAAATACCTGCACTCAAAGGCAAAAGGAGGCGAATGCAGATTAGGATTTTTAGACTAGTTTTTCCATTTTGTAGTTTAGTTTTATGTAACTTGTATGTAGCTTAGGGTAGATGATGATTCATGTAAGTAAGAGAGAGAGGCTGATGTTGAGAGTGACACCGATGTACTCCTCCTCCTTTCTTTCATTGTCTCAGTAAGCAATAAAGGTAACATTTGTTTATGTTTGTATCTTTACTTTACATTTGTTTTGCTTTTCGTTTTCCTCTTCTACTTCACCTTGGTTTTATGTGTTGAGTCTACAAGTGAAGTCCAAAGCATGTATCACTAAGCTACGTGAGAGCCAGCGATAGTTCATGAAGACGATCTCCTCTTCCAAGCTTCGCATCACTTCGTACTTCATATGCTTGACGATATAATGTGCACGGGGACTGAGTTCAAGTTTATGATCTATGCGTTGAATGCCTCCGAAGCAAAGGTAGAACTTGCGCAGGTTTCCAAGTAAGTCATCACCAAACTAGGTAAGTAATTCTTAGCTTTCTTTCTTTTCTTTTATCGCTATAGTATAGATCGCCAACACGATTTCTTTCACCACTTCTTCCCAATCGTTTTCATTCTTTTCCTCCACTTCAGTTGTACATATTCGCTTCATTGTTTTCTGATTTTCCACCTTCTTCATCTCTCGTTTTCTTCTTACTTTAACCATTAACTTTCTTTTCCTTTTTCTTAACTTTAAAAACAGAGAAGAACCTTCGCTTATTTTCATAAGATTTCAATAAAGACACGTAAAGCTTCCATCGCAAACCCTCCTTGTGGATCACGACCCGCATAGCCACTTGCTATAGCGGAAGAATTGAGCACTTGCACATTCCTTTCTTAAGTTCTATAATCTCGTATCCGCATAGCCACTTGCTATAGCGGAAGAATTGAGCACTTGCACATTCCTTTCTTAAGTTCTATAATCTCGTATTTTTTGTGCAGGTATAGCCTCAATCACACATCCTATGATAACTTCGTAATTGTACTCTTATGGTGGAATGTATAATGCACCACGTACCTTCGTGCTCTGATTCTTACTTGTACTGATGCTTAGCATATATATGTAACGGTATTTTTGACCTGCATATATAAGTCAAAGAACGTCCCGTACCCGCAAGATTGGGGTGTTACACTTGTTGATAGCTTGGTTGATCACTCTCTATGCATAGCAAAATCAGAGTTCTGGTTGAGCGACTGCTTGTGTATAGACATGCACAGAGCTATATGCTCTGGGCCCGGTCAACCACCAGATCGACTGCTGGCTGCAGCTCAATTGACGAGGCCCAGGTCGGTCGATCGCGTGGTCAACTGCCAATACAAATTGAGCAGTGAGCTCATTCAGCTTGTTTTGGCTGGTGGACTGCCCGGTCGGCCGAGCGCAATGACTCTTTTTCTGAGCCATTGTCGGTCGACCACCGGATCGATTGCCTGTCTAGCTACAAGTTTTACCTATAACGGTTGGTTTTTCATTCAAACCTTTTTAGATTTGTTCTAATAGCTATTTTATAGTTTTAATAGTGTTTAACATATTTTTAATTACTGGAATTGCTGAGTAATATTCTCTATCCTTCTTTTATAAATAGGAGTGATTAGAAAGTGTTTTAAAGAACAAGTGATCAGAACTAGGAGTTTTACTAGTATTCAGATAGAGGGTTTAGAGTAGACCTTTGATGTTCGTATGTTGATGTTCAAAGCTCCAAATGTATTCATGGGTTTACTATACTCCTTCCGAATCACCATCGTAGCACAAGCTATTACGGGTCGATTCCACAGGGAGAGTTAGCGATAGAAGCATTCACGGTTTTTATATTGAGATTGTTTTAAGAAGAAAAATGAAGATTCTTCTTTGTTTTAAGAAAAACAAAATGATGGAGAAAGTGAATGAGAAATTCTTTGTGGGTTTTGTAGAAGAAAAAGGAAAATAATGGAAAGAGCGATGAAATGAAATGGTTGTACTTTGAAAAGAGAACGTGTTAAGAAAAGAAACTTTGAAGTACTATAGGAAGAGAAGCCATGACTAACTAACTCTCTAATTTACTAACTTACTAATCTCATAGGGTGATGCGTGCCTCATATTGATTCATCGGCAAAGATTTGTCTTGCTTGTTTGGTCAAAGTATTGTCCCATGTAGAGGATGAGTTATCTTCTCGGCTTGATTCGTTGCCTCATTGATTCATTGGCTCCCGAGATAGATTTTCAGTGATGGAATCAAGGATAGTCACTCAATGATACGCTAAGAAAGAAAATACAAGATTCATTAGTTCATCAAAGCTATATTTAAGCTAGCATTGAAGTAAGAAATTGTACTACTAATCAATAGCATAGCATAGTTAAGTGCTCCATCTTCATGTTCCGTCAAGGCACTTACTCTAAAGACAAGGCTCTAAATGAGGCTCACATGAATCACATGGAAGGAGAACAAGCATTTGCTAAGAATTAAAAGTAACTCATCTTCATTGGGGATAATAGAGACTTGAAATTTGCAAGACTACAATAAAGCATCCAATTATTCACATGAGTTAGAAATCACCCAAGAGTTAGTAGTTAGTAAAGTTAGAGGTTAGTTAGTTATGTTAGGAAGTTAGCTAGACATTGAAGTAAAAATCAAACAACAATCCATTGTAGAAGGTAATGTAAAAGTAGTAAAAGCTTGAAAAAAACAATGCACTAGAATGAGAAAAGATGGAAAGAAAGAAGGATCAATTCTTGTATTGAGTTGTCACCTACTCTAATTACAAGATTTCTCACTATCTCTCTCTCTTTGATGGATTCTAGAAGGAGAAAGAAGATACAATAGACTCTGAAGAAAAACCTAGAGAAAATCCTAACAATTTCCTCAAAAATACAAAGCTCTTCTCTCCTCCTCCATTACAGAGGACCTAGGGGTCTATTTATAGGCTCCAGGAGACGAGGCCTTTCAATCATAGCCATGGGATTAAACGCTGCATCAACGGCCAGAGAATTGCCGCGGAACCGCGGCCAAAGCCGCGTTTCCGCGGCAGAATCTTGGCCGTTGCGCCAGCGATTTCTTCTGACATTCTGTTATCCTTCATGTGCCTTGCTGAACCTTCTAGAATGTAGGGAATATCCGTGGATGAATCCAGATATGGGCTTCTTCTTTGGGCTTCTCAATTAATCCCTTAATTCCCTTAAAAAAAATCATTGTTGATGGGCCTTCATCTCCATTAATGTTGGACCTGAAAAAAGAGAGAAAAAAGCAATAAAAATCTTATTTTTCTTTATATAAAGCATAATATGGTAGTGGAAAATGATACAATAATGAACTCCAATCAATAAGTTTTGTAAAAAAAAAATTTAAGTGTTTAATTCAAAAATCTCTTGTGAAAATTTCTAGTGCTTTCCAATCCAAATCTTCTCTGTTTTCTCTCACCTACACTTGAGATACTAATTATTTTCATTCCATAAGTTGGGGATTGTAGGAGAGTTGTGTTTGTGGTCAAGGAGTTGATCACCAGTTGTTTTTATTCTTTATTATAAGTGGTTGGAGATTGCAGCCTCGATCGAGCCTCTGGGCACGTGTGTTGAAGTTCCTGTATGAATGAGTGAGGGAGCTTGTAGGGTTGTGGCATTGAATGATCTTACGAGATCTAACTTAGTAAATATCCTTCATTATGGTGAAGGTGTGAACATACAACAAGTTGGTCAAGCCTAGAAACAAGTCTCCTGTGTTTCTGATTGCTCAACTTTTTGTCCTTTATCACTCTTGTTTATATATCTTGCATGTACTTACTTTCTTATCTTTATATGTTTCATATTGTTTTATATGCTTGCACTCGTTTAAACCAAGAAAGCAATTAAGCACCAAAACTCTTGTTTAAGATGAGTCATGAAGAGAAGTTCAAAGCCTTCCACTTGGTATACAACTTCATTTCTTCATTGTTGAGTTGAATTTGTTTATTGTGTTGTTGTGTTGTTAATTAAGTTTTAATTTCTGTATTTATTAGCATATTATAGATTCACCCCCTGTCGGTAATTTTAATTGGTATGAGAGCAGATGCTCCTAATTATTAGTTTAACCACCATAGAGCGATCTTCATTTTTGCTAATCACATTCTTGTTTACACGCACTTATGAATTTTCTTGATTCATCTATATTTGATGTTCTTGACTTTCAAAGTTGGAAGATAAAGATGAGCGTATAGCTTAAATCTCTCGGAAGGATGTTTGCATTACTACTACTAAAGTATTAAATCGATTGAATGGCAAATCTCTTGAGGCAAATGCAAAAGTTACTCATGCTTTAAAGCTAGCCCTAAATGATGATTTTCTCTCTAGGGTTACTAATTTTAAATTTGCTTTTGTACTTTAGAATATATTAATCTTTCCTGACGAACAAACTTCAAAAAACAAGGAGAGAGACTCAGAAGGTGAAAGTGATACTTCCGACATGTGCTTATTTGTCCAAGCGGATGACCCCAAATTTGGAATTCGATTTTGATGAAAATAAAAATATATCAAATGATGATCTTGCCATATTTTGTCAAGAACCATTTGAAAAATATGATCTACTAAAATGGAAAACAAAAGATTGAAGAAAGAGTAAGTTTTCACGTCTTCAAAATTAAATACTACCTTTGAAGGAAATGAATTAAAACCAAGTTGATTCTATTTCAAAAAAAATAGATTCTTTGAAAATTTAACTTGATCTTATTTCAAAAGTAAATGAGACTTTGAAAAATAAAATTGATTTCATTTCAATAGAAAAGAATTCTTTGAAAAATCAATTGGATTTTGTTTTAAAAGAAAAACAGAATTGGTATATTTCTTTTGCTAGAGCGAAAAATGATTTTGATTCTCACAGTTGTCATGTTTCTCATATTATAAAAGCTAAATCTACTTTTGGTAAAAATGAGATTGATGATTGGAAAAAGTGTTGATGTTTTAGGCTCAATCTTGAGCAAATGTGCTTTTAACCATAATAGATTGAAATATATGTTTCGTAAAAAACATTTTCGACATATGTATGCAAATAATCCACGGCATACGAATATATATCATGCTCATAGCCATGCCCATGAGTATACTTGTTCACATTGCGGCCGCAAAGATCATCTTGCAAAATTTTGTTTTGATAGAATAAATTTTACAAAATTTTCAACTAAAATATTTGGGTTTGTAAGAATACTAACCCCCAAGGACCTAAGAAGGTATGCATACCAAAGATACACCGGTTTTATTTGATGTAGGCATGACATCACTCAAGATGTAAGAGAGTTGGTACCTTGATAGTAAATGTAATCGGAGTATGATGGACTAATCAATAGATGCATCACTATCAAAGAGTTAAAGTGGGAAGACCACCTTTGATTTGGAGAACTGAAATTGGCTATGTCGATATTGATAACCATCTTGTTCTCCACTTTACGTATGTTTTATTTGCTTAAATTCTTATATTCTAGAGTAGTGATCTAAACTCAGTCATATGTTATTTTGTACTTAAAGATGCGTTGATTGATTGTTAGCTATGCCTGTACTTTTGAAAATTATTTTATGGTCTCAATAGGATTTACATGCTTATCTTTTTAGTGAATATATGTTCACTATTGCTCACTAATCCAGATGATTATCATGTCTAACTGTTTTTCAATAGATTAAAGTAATTTAACTTGAATTACTTGAATCTTGTCTTGATAACACATAAGTGATGTGGTTTGAGCTCTCAAGTTTTCTAAATCTTGTTTTGTTTATTGTGCATGCTAATTTTTAAAATTACACCTAGAGGGGGTGAATAGGTGTGTAGCAATTCAAATGAAAATTTAAGATAATATAATATGAAATAACTCAACTAATCACTCAAAACAAGACTTGAAGTCGGATTTCTCGTGAAGGGCTCTGAACTTCTCCTTGTGATTCCTCTAGATATGAGTTGAGGTGCTCAATTGCTATATTGTTGAGATAAGTATTGATCGACAAGAATAAATGAATTATAAACAAGTAAATAGAGACTATAAAGCAATCATAAATAAAAAGATTTGTTCCGAGGTTCGAGTCACCGCTCTACATCCCGCCCTCACCACCGTGAAGAATTTCACTATCCACTATTGGATCCTCCACAAAGAGACCTTACAATAAGGAATTACAACCACTCGGAGTACAGAACTCTCCAACTCAATCCTCTGCACCAGAGGCAACACAAAGCCAATTGAGATAACAAGCACTGAGTGACCAAGAGATCACATACACTCTCTTTACAGCTCTCTTATAAAAACCCTATAGAGTAAAATGTAAACTTGAAGCTCAAGGATGTAAGTGAGAGTGAAAATTAAAAAAGAGAGATTTTAAGAGCAGAAAAACTCATTAAAACTTTAGAAATAAGAGCACAAAAGAAAACTTGAAACGTTTTCTTTTTGAAAGCAAAAACTAGATTTTTAATAAATTTGTTGCTATGAAATATTCAATCCCAATGACCCTTTTTATGGTTTTAGAAAAACTCTTTTAGAATAGTTTTATCAGGTCTAAAAAGGAAGAAATTGACCCTAAAAATTTAACTTTTCAGATTTTAAAAGAAACATGTTTAAAAACAGATTTAAAGGAACTGGTTGTTGCTGCCAATCTGGCAGTCTGTCAGTGACCGGCCGTTCAATCGGCCATTAAAAAAAATTTGACCATTGGTTCTCGGTCGACCGTGTTTAACCGAGACCAAACTAGTTACAGTCGGTCAACCGCCCGGTCGACCGCAATAAGGGACTGATCGACCAGTCGGTCGACCAGGAATGTGCACAACATGCATACCCCAATTGCTAGAGGTTCGGTCGACCGTGCGATTGACCGTTCTAACCTGTAATAGGCACGGTGGACCTCCTGGTCAACCGACCTTGGCCAAAACTGGATCAAGGTATTTTTTTTGAAGATAAAGAAAATTTTCAGATAATTTTTGTTTGAATTTTGAAAGAGAACATATGTATAGCCATGAGATACAAGTTGTAAACTGAGATAGAAATTTCTATGAAAATGTGGGCCGAGTATCAAAACCAAACATGTCAAAACCATACTTTTGAAAAGATGCACTTTTGTGTGTGTATATCTTTAAGCCTCAAATCTATATTCTACTCTTTAACAAAATAGTTTCTTACAAGGTTCTAGTCGACTATAAAAATCTTCAAGCTGGCTTCTCTAATAGTGAAGTTTGAGCGACGCTGAGTGCTTTGAGCTATGATCCCGTTCTTCGAGTAACCTTGAGCCATCAATACATTCTTTTAGAGGAAGAAACCTATTAGATCTTCTTGAACCCTGTTAGATCTTTTTGAACCTTGAAATACACTCTTGAACTTGATTAGTACCAACTAACTTCATATGCTTTGTTATCATCAAAACACAAAACCGGGGATTAGAACCTTTGGGCCAACAATTTCTCCCTTTTTGATGACGACAAAACATATGAGTTATTTAAAAGAAAATCAAGGAAAGAGCATTGCAAAAACTGCCCCTCAAGTTGTGCTAGCTATCAAGTACAAGATATCAACAAGTTATATGATAAAGGCATTATATAAGAGCATAATTAAGCAAATACCAATAAATTCTCATAAATACTTCTCCCCCTTTTTGTCATGCATCAAAAAGGGTAAGCAAAAACAACTAAAAATTAAAACATATATAGATTTTATCAGAAGGAAAACTTATGAATCAACAATTCAAAATTTTAGTACTTCACAAATGAAAGAGAATCTGTTAAATTAAGTGGCTTAGTAAAAATATCTGCTAATTAAAAATCAGTTGAAAATAATCAATTTCAATATCTCCATTCTCAAGTGACATCTAAGAAAGTGATATCAAAATTCTATGTGCTTTGTCTTACTATGTTGATTTGTATTTTTAGACATATGAATAGTACTAGTATTATCACAAATATCTTAATATGATTGTAATACAAATTATAGTTAAGGAGAGTATGTTTCATCCAAAGGACATGTGCACAACAAGCCCCGGTCATAATATACTCCGCCTTGACGGTTGAGAGGGCTACAAAATTTTCTTTCTTAGAAGACCATGAAATTAGACAATTTCTTAGAAACTGACAAGTTTCACTTGTACTCTACCTATCCACTCTACAACTGGCATAGTCAGCATCCGAAAAAACTCGTCATGAAAAATTGTCTGATCTTCGGATACCACAACACATTCCAGTAGTGCCCTTAAGATATCTAATAATGCATTTTACCGCAATTAAGTGGGACTCTTTAGAATAAGATTGGAATCTAGCACATAGACATACACTAAACATGACATCTGACCTACTAGCCGTTAAATAAAGTAAACTATCAATCATGCTTTTATAAAGTTTAATGTTTACATTTATATCTTATTCATCCTTGTCAAGTTTTGTTGTGGTAGTCATGGGAGTTTTGCTCGTCTTTGTCCCTTCAAGTCCAAATTTCTTGATCAGTTCCCTTGTATACTTGGCTTGATTTATAAAAATTCCATCACTCCTTTACTTGATTTGGAGTCCAAGGAAGTAGTTTAGCATGCCTATCATAGATATCTCACTCATTCTTCATGCATGATTCAAAATCCTTGCAAAGCTTTTCATTAGTAGATCCAAATATAATATCATCAATATAAAATAAATAAGAAAATCACTTTCTACATGTTTTGTAAACAAAGTGGTATCTATTTTACCTTTTATAAAATCATTTGAAATAAGAAATAATGAAAATCTTTCATACCAAGCTCTAGGAGCTTCTTTTAAACCATATAAAGTTTTGTCTAATTTGAAAACAAAATCCGGATGTGTAGGATCAACAAATCCGGGGGGTTGTTCAGCATACACTTCCTCTTCAATAAAACCATTTAAAATTATTTTCGACATCTATTTGAAAAAGTTTGAAATCTTTATAAGAAGCAAAAGCAAGTGTAATTCATATGGCTTCAAGCCGTGCTACGGGTGCAAAGGTTTCCTCAAAATCGATACCTTCGATTTGGTGTAACCTTGGGCCACTAACCTAGCTTTATTCCTAACCACATTACCTGACTCATCCTACTTGTTCCGAAAATCCATTTAATAAAAATTGTTGGTCTATCATGGGGTCTAGAATAGAGTGTCAAACTGGGTTGCGCTCAAATTGATTGAGCTCATCTTACATTGCAAGCAACCAATTGAGTCGCCCTTAGCTTCAAGGATTTTCTTTGGTTCAATATGAGAAATAAAAGCAAATGACCACAAAAATCATGAGGTTTAGAGTGAGTAGTTACCCCCTTTGATACATCACCTATAATGAGTTCCATGGGATGACTTCTAGCGAATCTCCAATCTTTTGGAAGTGGCAGTGTTGGTGCCACTTCAACCACTTGAATTTCATCTTGTTTATCTAGCTTTGGCTTATTTTTTTAGATATGTGAGTCTTTCAAAGTTACTTTCTCCATGTCTTCACTTAAAGAATTAATCTCTACAACATTCTTAATAAAAGCATTAGATTCTTCAAACTTAACATGCATAAATTCTTCAATTATCAAAGTAGATTTATTGAAGATTCTATAAACCTTACTAGTGTTAGAATAACCAGCAAAAATAACTTCAAAAGCTTTAGCATCAAATTTACGTAAGTTATCTTTTGTGTTTAAAACAAAACATTTGCATCCAAAAACTCTAAAGTAAGAAATATTAGGCTTTCTCAATAGTAAATTTCAAATGAAATTTTGAAAGTATTTTTACAAAAATAAATTCTAATTGATATGTAACTGAAGTGTTTACGGCCTCGGCCTATAAATATTGAGGGAGTCCGTATTCACTAATCATTACCCTAACCATTTCTTGAAGAGTACGATTCTTCCTTTCAACGATATCATTTTGTTGTAGAGCTCTAGGACAAGATAATTCATGCCTAATTCCATTTTCTTCACAATATGTGATAAAAGAATGGTTAATAAATTCACTATCTCTATCACTTCTTATGCGCAAAATTGAAAAATCTTTTTCTTTTTCAACCCTTTTTCAAAAAACATTAAAATGCGAAAAAGCTTGATATTTATGTTCCAAAAGAAAACCCATGTAAAATGAGAAAAATCGTCAACCAATACAAAAATAAAACGGTTTTCAGTTGAACTCTTGATTTTAGTAGGACCAGACAAATCCATGTGGATTAACTCTAATGGTCTAGATGTCATAGTATCCTTGATTGATTTGAAAGAGGATTTGATTTGTTTCTCAAGTTGGCACACATCACAAATGCGGTCCTTTTCAAACTCAAGTAAGGAATATCCTTCACCGATTTCTTAGAGTTAATTCTGGATAGACATCAAAAGATACATGGCCTAATTTTCTATGCTACAACCAGGAATCCTCATTGAAAGCATTTAAACATGTAGCATTACAATCTAAATTAAGCATATTAATAATATATATATATATTATTTTCTCAAAATCCGAAAAGAATGCAAGCATTGGTTTTACTATCTAAAACATTGCAAGAAGAATCATCAAAAATAACTTTGAAATCTCGATCACATAGTTGACTAACACTCAAGATATTATGTTTGAGTCCATCAACTAAAATAATATTTTCAATCAATGAAGATAATCAATTTTAATGTTTTCTATACCAATAATGTTACATTTTGAGTCATCTCCAAAGGTGACGGTGCCACCTTCATGATGCCTTGACAGGGTTGCAAAATTATTGATGTCCCAAGTCATGTACTTTGAGCAACCGCTATCAAGATATCACCGCTCCCTACGTCTTTGAGCCTTGGTGTATACTTATATCAAATAATAAAGTTATTAATTTTGGTACCCATATTTTCTTGGGTCCTATGACGTTAGTACTTTGAAACCAAATTTGATTATTAGAAGCATTTATACGATCAAAATAAAATTTAGCTAAGTGACCCTTTCGGTCACAATAAATACATGAATAAACTCTGCCATACATATATGCATGATGTGTATGATGAGCATGTGAGACAAGAGCATGCTTAATGTGTAATCTAGAAGTGTGAGCATGTATAGCATGAATATGTTTCTTTGAAGAATTTTTCTTAGAAAATATGGCCTCTAATTTAGCCTTATCAAACTCACATTTCTTTAAAATATATCTCAATGTGTTGATTTTAGTTTTTAAAATAGTAATTTCATTTTCATTAATCACGGGTAACTTTGCTTTACATGAAATCCTGTATGCATCAAAATCTTTTTGTGTAGATAAAAGAGTGAAAAATAAATCATCTTTTTCTTTAGAAAGAATGATTATTTTATTTTGAAAAACTTCATTTTCCTTTTTCGTTTTTAGATATTTCTTCTTTAGAAAATCATAACTATTTTAAAGTTCTACAAATGCATCTCCTAATTCATTCATAGTTAAATCACAATTATCAAGGGATGGTTCAGAAGTTACTGTAGGTGTGTTATCATTTGCCATGAAACACATGTTTGTTGTGACCATCTCCTCTTCAGATTCACTTTCTGAATCCACGTAGCTTTGAGAGCTTTCTTCTTAAATGACTTCTTTGGCTTGTTTGAGGAAAATGGTTTGTTTTTGATATTCAGACATTCAATAATGATCTGTTTGGATTTCTGACAGTTGAAACAGATGATTTTCTTTTCCTTCTTTCCTTGTCATCATCTCCTATTGTTGATTTTTGCCTTGGTTGTACATTCTCCTTATATTTCTTATAAGGAAGGAAAGATCTTCATCATCGTCAGAGATGGTGGGAGCATACTTGAAGGTAATTGTCTTTTTCTTTTGTGGTGCCATTTCTTCTCTAGCCTTCCTTTCCATCTCATGGGTCTTAAGGTTGCCGATAAGACCGATGAGCTCCATGTCTTTTTTATCGTTTAACTCTTTCAATGTAGTAGCTTTGACTTCCATGAGAGTGAAAGTCCACGAATGACCTTTCAGACTTTTTGAACATTATCAATGGCATCACCTGAAAAGCAAGATCAGTAATTATTTTAGTAAATTTTGTAACCATATCATCAATGGACTCATTTTCATGCATAGTGAAGTTTTCATATTAGGAACGGAAAAGATCAATTTTAGCCCTCTTGACTTGTGATGTTCCCTCATGAGTCACTATTAAGTGTGACCAAATCTCGTAAGCAGATTTGCAATGAATGACCCTAGTTATGTCGTCATCATTCAAGTCTTGAAGCAATGCATAGTGTACCTTTGCATTGGCAGCAAACTCTTTGGTGGTAATATCAGGCCAAGTGTCCTCTTCACTAGCGAGTACACTAAAATATTTAGTCACCATCTTTATAACCCGGCTTCCTATGGATTCCAAAAACATGGTCATCTTAACCTTCTATATGGTAAAGTTAAGGCCCTCAAACTTGGGAGGGGTCTTAATACCTTCGGTCATTTTTACTATAGGGGATGAGAATGAATGTCAATGAAATGATTAGCAACTAAGATCTCTCTAAGGTTGTGAAGCCAAAATCTAGAGACCAAGGCTCTATTACCAATTGAAATTACACCTAGAGAGGGGTGAATAGGTGTATAGCTAATCAAATAAAAATTCAAGACAATGTAATATGAAATAACACAACTGATCACTCAAAATAAGACTTGAAGCCAGATTTCCCGTGAAGGGATCTAAACATCTCCTCGTGATTCCTCTAGATAAGAGTTGAGGTGCTCAATTGCTATCTTGTTGAGATGAGTATTATCGATAAGAATAAATGAATGATAAGTAAATAGAGACAATAAAGTGATCGCAAACAAAAAGATTTATTCTGAGGTTCCAGCTATCACTCTACGTCCCTGCCTTCACCACCGTGAAGAATTTCACTATCCACTATTGGATCCTCTACAAAAGGACCTTACAACAAGAAAATACAACTACTCAGAGAACACAAATCCCTAACTCAATCCTCTACACCAGAGGCAACATAAAACCAATTAAGATAACAAGCTCTGGGTGATCAAGAAATCACAAACACTCACTTTGCAACTCTCTTACAAAACTCCATAGAGTAAAATTTAACTTGAAGCTCAAGGATGTAAGTGAGAGTATAAATCAGAAAAAAAGAGATTTTAAGAGAAAAAAACTCAATTAAAACTTTGAAAATAAGAGCACAAAAAAACTTGAAACTTTTTATCTTTGAAAGTAAAAACTAGATTTTCAATAGAATTTGTTGTTATGAAATATTCAATCTCAATAATGCTTTTTATAGGTTTTAGAAAAGCACTTTTAGAATAGTTTTGCTAAGTCTAAAAAGGAGAAAATTGACCTTAGAAATTCAACTTTTTATGTTTTAAAAGAAACATGTTTAAGAATAGATTTAAAAGAACTGGCCATTACTGCCAATCTGGCAGTCTGTCGATCGACCGACTGGTCAACAACCATTCAAAAAAATTTGACCGTTGGCTCTCAGTCGACCGGTCGGCCAACTGTGTTTAATCGAGACCAAACTAGCTACAGTCGGTCGACCGTCCAGTCGACCGCAATAAGGGAACGGTCGACCGATTGGTCGATCGGGAATGTGCACAACATGCACACTCCAATTGCCAGAGGTTCGGTCGACCGTTTTGGCCTGTAATAGGCACGGTCGACTGCCCAGTTGACCAACCTAGGCCAAAAACTGGGTCAAGGTATTTTTTTTGAAGATAAAGAAAATTTTCAAATAATTTTTTTTAATTTTGGAAGAGAGAAGACATGTATAACCATGAGATACAAGTTCTAAACTGAGATAGAAATTTCTAAGAAAATGTGAAAGTCAAAACCATACTTTTGAAAACGTGCACTTTTGTGTATGTATATCTTTGAGCCTCAATTCTATATTCTACTCTTTAATGAACTCATTTCTTACAAGGTTCTAATCGACCACAAGAATCTTCAAGCAGGTTTCTCTGATAGTGACATTTGATTGACGCTGACTGCTTTGAGCTATAATCCCGTTCTTGAGTACCATTGAGCCATCAATACTTTCCTTTAGAGGAAGAAACCTGTTAGATCTTCTTAAACCCTGTTAGATCTTTTTGAACCCTAAAAACACTCTTGAGCTTGACTAATACCAAATAACTTCATATGCTTTTTTTTATCAAAACACAAAATCGGAGATTGTAACCTTTGGGCCAACAATTTTATGAAAACTTTGTGGTAAACATATGTAATCTTTCAGATACACTTGATTCTCATGCTTTACATGTTTTCTTATTTCATGTACTCAATTCATGTGTTGATTGTACTTATATGTCCTAATTTTGATAATTCTTGTTGTTTCTTGATATATTTTGATTGTGAATGTTTGTATGTTTTCAAATTAGTGAAAATGAATTTTCTAGGTTTGTGTTTTAATATTTTTAGAAATCAAGTTTGTAATTTTTGAAAAAGGTTTCTATATGAGTATTGATGATCCAACTTTTCACAAAATTATTTTACTTTCATGAAAATGTTATTTACATGATTCTTGTGCACTGATTGAGTTGGAAGCTGCACATAGAAAATACAAAAATTCAGAACTTAAGAATAGAATGTGCAAGTACTCAATACTAGCACTACAGCAAGTGGTTATGCGGGTCGTGATCCATAAGAAGGGACTGAAAAACACCTAGAGGGGGGGGGGAGTGAATAGGTGTAAGTGCTAATCTAATGAACTAAATGCGCTAAATGCGGAAGCTAATGCAAATTATTGCAACACACTTAATACAATACACAAGTGTAGCCGAATTCCCCGTGAAGGGCTCTGGACTAACTCCTCTTGATTCCCCTTGAATGGGTTGAGGTGCTATGTGAAGCTCTTGTGGTTAAGTATAAGTGAGGCACACACAAACAACCAAGCATATACAAGATATAGCAATATAAATTATGCAAGGCACAATAAGCAATATATGATATGAATGAAGTATGATGCTTTGCACAAATAAATGAGAGAGAGAGTTAGAGAGACAAGTGGATCAAACGCTAACAACAAGATATGTTTCGAGGTTCGAGCACCTTGCTCTACATCCCTGCCTAACCCACCGTGTAGGATTTCCAATCCACTATAACGTCCACCGAGGACTCCCACCGAGGAAACCTTCACCGAGAAGGATTTTTACAACACGGGATTACCGAACTCCTATCTTAAACAACCACCTCACAACCGAGGGTAGGCCCGTAGCCAAACAACCAAAACACCTCTACCGAAGAGGGTTTACAAACCAACACTCCACCTCTCACTAGAGGGAACAAACCAATCACCCGATCACCTCTACCAAAGAGGGATACTCAAAGAACAAGGGTGTTTACAACAAGTGGTTTCAAGACCACAAACAATCTCTCTTTCTTTTCTCTTTTCCACAAACAAAGATCCTAATAGATTAGGATAGGAGATATAGCTCAAGTGGAAAAACTAGGTGTTTGGAAATCAAGAAATCAAAGAAAAACACTTGAGAAAATTCTTGCAAAGATATAGAATGAAAACCAAGACAAATCTCCCAAAATACTCTTTTCTTTGATTTTTCCACAACTTAAAACAAATAAGATGAATTCTTTTTGGCCCAAAAACACTTTTGAAATCTTTTAAAATACTTCAGAAAACTGAGAATTTTCGCTCTTGAAAATCTTAGCTAAAACCCCCAAGAGTTGGGGTATTTATAGCCCAACAGAAAACTAGCCGTTAGGCTGATGTGGCAGCCTGACAGGCTAACGGTCGACCGGCCCGGTCGACCGCCAACGGTCAGAAATGTGACCGTTGGGCAACCACGGTCGACCGGCCCGGTCGACCCAAACAAACAGAGAGCACTGCTCTCAGACCCGATCGACCCGGACGGTCGACCGTCCAAAGTCTGCCAAACGTGCACAGATCTGTGCACGTCGGTCGACCGGCCCGATCGACCGACTTCATCCAGTCGACTAGGTCAGTTTGACTAGTCGACTGGTTGAAGCCTGGAACAGAAATCTGGGTCAGAAAACCAGTTTAAAAATATTTTGAAAAATCTTTTAAGTCTTCTAAAAATCCACAAAACTTGTTTTATCATTTTATATTGAAACACAAACAAGTGATAAAAATTTCAAGACATATATCAATCATATCAATTCATTTTTGAGTCTTGCAAATTTTATCAAAAACCACACTTGTATTTTTATCAAACTTGATTTTTCCAATAGGAAATCTGATTTTCCTAAAAACTCATGAATAGACATATCAAAATAAGTTTGTTTAAGATATGAAGCATGTATGTATATTGAACACATCTAATATACATAAAAACCATGTAAACTTGTTTTGATCAATCATTCATGAAACCAATTCCAAAACATGAAAACGTGTGTGTTTGTGCACTTGAGCATATCAACTATACTAAGCTTTACAAATGGATCTAAAACACACTAAACTAAACTAGGATACCTAAGTCTTCTTGATGATCTTCATCTTCAAGTTGACTTGCTCCACAAACACCGTGATCCTTGAGCTAGGCAAGGTATGTTCTTGATGCTTTGGCCTTGGAATCACCATGAAAAGCTTCTAAACACCTTGTTGAAGCTAATCACCAACTAATATCTTGGTTAATGATTGTAGGCTGTCTAAAAATCACTAAAAGACAAGCCATTAAAAGGCAGGGTTTCAAGTTCTAGACGCGAAGGCTCAGCACCAAGGCGCGAGGGTCCAACACCCGCGTCTCAACATCAAGGCGCGTGGCCTCGACACCCGCGTCTCAACATCAAGGCGCGTGGGCTCGACACCCGCGTCTTACCATCAAGGCACGTGGGCTCGACACCCGCGTCTCAACATCAAGGCGCGTGGGCTCGAAACCCGCGTCTCAACATCAAGGCGCGTGGGCTCGACACCCGCGTCTCAACATCAAGGAGCGTGGGCTCGACACCCGCGTCTCAACATCAAGGCGCGTAGGCTCGACACCCGCGTCTCAACCTCAAGACGCGTGGACTCGACACCCGCGTCTCGCGCCTCGGTTATAACCGCCCTGGTTATTGGGCCAGTCACCGCCCACATAGCGGGGAAGTGGGGAAGTTGGCCTCTCATCGTGGAGCATTTTTAGGGGGCACGTTCACCCCCTAGGACCTCTATAAATAGCCTCGGTTGCTATGAGGTCGGGCAAGGAGAAGGAATCAGAGAAGAGAGGGGATAGACACAAGGGCGATCAGAAAGGCATCTGGCATCAGAAGATCATAGAGAGAGACAGACCGTGACAGGAGAGAGCTCAACTCTTCGTCAAGCTTGTTGCGTACAAGCTGTTCTTTGCCTACCTTCTCTTTGAGAGTTTTGATAGACAGAGCTGTGCTACTCGCTCTACAGCCAAAGAGAAGACTCCCTGATGATCCCGACGGTCATCCGGTCAACGGAGAACAAGATTCACTCTCCACCGCCACACGAAGAACCCAGCACTAAACAAAGGGAGGATTCAAGACTCAACATCCTCCCTCCCTTGTAACTGGAAGGAAAAGCAGTTTTGTTGTAATTTTTTCATCTGATTCAAGGAAAATTTTACAGTAAAGACTTCTTTCCCTTTTGCTTTTCGGCGCGTACAAGAGATGGCGACTCCGCTGGGAATACATTTGTCACTGAGGAGCAAATCGTGGCGCAGGATGACGTCCTCCGTAAGGGGAAGATGGTCGAATCGCTCATTGTCGAGTTCGACCAGGCGAAGTACGAAGAGTTTCTCTCTTCCGGCTCCAAGAACCCAAAGACCCGCGTCTGCCGCCAGGTCTCGACGGGGAATGGCCCCGAAGCCCGATTTGTGGCTCTCTCGGGCGCCCCTGCTGCCAACTGTGCCAAGCAAGGTGCACGCGCCAACGCCTCTCAGAAGGCCCGTGTGGCCCCGGCACAACTGCCTTTGCGACCAACCGCGTCGCACAGAACACCCGCGTCAGCGTCTCTCAGGAGACCCGCGTGGTTAAAATCTCTGATGTTCAGCATCAGGATGTTGTTGGTCTCTCTCCACCTCCGCGACGCAACCGGAACGCTGAGCGTCGACAGAGGAGACGTGCGCACCAGCTGCAAGTTGGAACCTCTGGTTTCTGACTGAGGCTGGATGCAACATACAAACTGGCGCCCTGCTCGCGCCCCGCGAAGTCCGCGTTTGGCGGCCTAAACGCGAGATTCCTTCAGTTAGGTCCTCTGAGAACCAACTCACCAAACGCCAAGGTGAAGCCTCTGCGCCTTGTCAAGCACAAGAGGCACGCGCCTATAGACGTGGGGCCCAGCAGCCCACTCCCTCTCAAGTGTCTCTGCCCTGACACACCAAGCAGCAACGCGACAGACACGTCTTGTCTCAACAGAGACACCAGACGCGCGCTGAACAGCTGCGGCGCGAGAACCGTGTTCCTGAAGCCCGCGTCCATGCTGTACAGCACATGGGTGCCTCCCGTCTTCGACGTTGCGAGGCTAACCTTTTCAATCCCCCTCCCATGGACTTGAGGGATTATTTGACGAAGAAAAGAAGTGCCAATCAGGCCACTTCGTCGTGTTGCTGCCAACGCTCATCCATATGCTCTCTGAGTGCCGTTGCGGATCAGGTGTGCACCAGCAGTCTTTAGTTAGACAGCTGACCCTGATTCCCCCGTCAGCCAAAAGAAGGCGCTCCCACAGAAGGAGAACCTTCTCTGATGTTGAGTACCCGGAGCTCACTGCGAATATGACAAGTACGAGTAAGGGAAAACAACCTGCAGTCAGCTCAGATGAGTCTGACTCTGAATCGGAAGGGGTGTATCAACACACTCGCACCTGGACTGGGGCCATTCCCCCAATTGACTATAATGCCTTAGCCCATGGCACTAAAATTAATGATTCTCACTCCGCCGTAGCAGAATCAAGGGTTTCGAACTCTTCCGTCGAGAAGGAGACCTCTGCCTACATGACAGGCACTCCTGAGGAGACGGCTAAACGTTTAGAACAGATCCAGAAGGCACAAATGGATATGATTCTTTCTCAGCAGGAATCTATCAACTCCCTTAAGCAGGCGATTGCACAGCTGCTCGAAGACAGGAGGAGGTCTCCTCCTAAAAAGTCAAAGGGCAAAGGGAGAAAGGGAGAAAGCTCATCTTCCGAACCTTCTGAGGAGACGCGGCGATCTACTTCCGGCTCGTCCAAGTCCTCGTCGCAAGTAAAGGGTGACCAAGACCCAGGAAAGGCTCATGCTAAAAGAATGAGTCAACTGGAGCGACGCCTCGAGGCCCTTGCCAATCGCAAAGACCTCCAAGAAGTAGGAGTGGTCCGGCCCTACCCGGCTGAATGGGACTTGGTTCCGTACCCGCCCAAGTTCAAAGCTCCAACTCTCCAAGCCTTTGATGGGAAGGGGTCACCTAACCAGCACATCTACTACTTCAAATCCCAAACTGGGAATGTAGTAGATAATGATGCCATCTTGGCGCGCCTGTTCATCGGCACCCTGAAAGGGTTGGCCTTTGAATGGTTTATGAAGCTCCCAGAAGGTTCTATCAAGAACTGGGGCGATTTGGAGAAGCTGTTCTTAACACGCTTCTTCGAGGATAACTCCGAAGTCACAATGCCCACCCTTTTGGCTACCAAACAGCGAAAAGGGGAGTCCGTCAAATCTTTCGTGGAAAGATTTCGGAACGTGGCACTCCGGTGTCCAAGCGGTATGACCCAAGCCACCCTGGTGGAAACATGCCGCCACAATCTCCAAATCTCACTCCTTGCTCAAATAGGAGTTGCTGAAAGCCGCACCTGGAAGCAATTAGTCCAACAAGGTGAACAGGCTGAGGAGATTGTCGCCCGCGTCAGAGCGGAGGAAGGTAAGCCTAGGCCGGAAAGGTCGACAAGGCATGCGCCAGACACATCCCTCCAAACAAAGCGGAAGGATAATTTGGCAACGGAGACCAAATCTCCCGCCAAACCCCAATCAGGCAAGGCGAGTGGCTCTTCAAGCCAGCCACGCGCCAACAAGCAATATTCCTTCAAGGAGGAACATGTCGATTCACTCTTTAAACTACTCAACAAGAGCAACCGACTGAAGCTCCCTGAAGCTAGACGCCCCGAGGAAGTCGGCAAGACCGACAATCCCACCTATTGCCTGTACCACAGGATGCTGGGGCACCCTACTAAGAGCTGCTACGTCTTCAAGGACATCCTTCAAGCTCTGATTGACGCGGAGGTGTTAAAGCTCCGACCCGAGCAGAAGAAGGTGACGGCTAATGTGACGTCAGTTCTCCAGTTTGGAAGACAACCCCCAACGCCTGCGGGAGTGGTCCCTGTTCCAAGAGGAGAGCTGAGAGTGGTCAACACAGACCCTCACCAGCAGCAAAAGAAAGGCCTGGTACCCGTCCCTACACCTCAAGGGGAAATCATGTGGGTCCACCCTGACCTTGTCAATGAACAGCAATGGACTACTGTGACCAACAGGAAATCTAAAGGCAAGGTAAAAGCCTCATCCTGCAATGTGGTGGGTGCCTCCTCTCGAGAAGCCAGACTAATGTTCCCTCGTTAACCGACTCAGAGGAAGAAACAATAGTCTTGGCCACAGAGCCCAACCAATCGATTGCGGGAACCCGCTCAGGACAGCCTTACTTGAAGCAGTATGGCGAAACGGCGGCAACCCCTCCACAACCAGCTGTAGATGAAATCGCTCTGATACCAAGTGTAAGTTCACCTAGAGGGGGGGGTGAATAGGTGATGGCTAATCTAATGGTCACTTATGAACAAATAATGCGGAATTAAAACTAAGGTGACCAAATAAAACTTCTTTTATTTAAACACTTATGTATAACACAAGAGTGTTGCCGAATTCCCCTTGCGAGGCTCTGGACAAGCTCCTCTAAATTCCCTTGAATGGGTTGAGGTGCCGCGTTGGCTCTCTTGGTTGAATACTAGTGTTAACAACAATCCCACGCAATTATATATCAATTATGCACAAGGGTATATCAAGCATGTAAAGTAAATACAATGTAAGTAATGCAAGATATAAGTGAGACAAAAAGACTAAGAGAGCAAGAGTGAGCAATCGCAAACACAAAGGGTTTGTTTCGAGGTTCGAGCACACTTGCTCTACATCCCCACCTTCGACACACGAAGGATTTCCACTATGCACGATCCAACCGGATCTCTCCTTTGTGCCGCAACACCTACAAGCCCTCGGACTCCCTAGTCCCGTACACACCCGCAAGCCCACCGGCTCGCCGAGGCCGCACCTCAAATCACCGAGTTCACACAAGAACTCTAAACCACCCGCGAGCACACTTGCCCGCCTCCTCAAATACAAAGAAAGATCTTGGTGATCACAACACTTTGATCACCTTACAAAAACTCTCACTACAACACCTATAGAATGAATAGCTCAATGGATGCTCAAGTGTTTGTGTGAGAAAGCAAGGAAAGAGATTGGAGATGGAAAACTCAAAGAATCACAATAAACACTCTCTTGATAAAATCCCTTTAGATAGGAAATATTAGCTCTCAAATATGTGGAGAAAACTTCTGAAATGACTAAGAAAAACTAGCTCAAGAACTCTCCCAAATCTTGGCTTAAAACAATGACAAAACCCCCTTTTATAGAGGCCAAAAAATCTGACCGTTGGGCTCTGTCAGAGCTACCGGTCGACCGGCAACGGTCTAAATCCGACCGTTGCAGCCTCCGGTCGACCGGCCCGGTCGACCGAGAAATCCAGATAGCAGAACTCTCTGCATCGGTCGACCGGCACGGTCGACCGTTCTCCAGTGCACACAGGCGTGCACGTCTGTGCACGTCCGGTCGACCGTGGGTCGACCGGCCTTTGGTGCGGTCGACCGTCCCGGTCGACCGGACCAGCCTGTCAGGCCATTATCAGGTCTGGAAAAAATTGATTTAAAAATATTTTTAAAATCTTTTAACACTTATAAAAATTCCATAAATTTGTTTTAACATTCTATATTGAAAACCAAACTTGTGATAAAATTTTCAAGACATATATCAACATATTCATATTATTTCAGCGTCTTGCAAATTTTATCAAAAATCAAAACATGTATTTTTCAAACTTGATTTTCATAACTTTCACAAAATATAAAACAAGATATTTGATTTCATCTTAAAGCATAGTGTGTATGGATATGATCCACTACACAATCAATATGAAATATCTATGTTTTTGACATTAAGCATAAATCTTGGTTTTGGTTAAAAGATATGTATCATAGAAATACCAAAAACCAAGTAGTATTTTTCCAAAATGAAAAATCTTTTCTAGTCATAAAAATTCTTTTATGAAAGCAATTCTATCAAGAGTGTGTGTGTGATATAGACTTGAGCAATCCACCAACTATTCTATCCTTTACATTTTAACTAAAACAAAAACAAAATCTTATACCTAGACACAAGTCTTCATCTTCTTGAAGTCTTCCCTTGAAGTCTTCTCATCTTCTTGACTTGGTCCACATGCAATCCACCGAGCTCATCTCTAGATGTGGTCTTGATGCATAGGCTCGTGAATCGACCGGTGCTAACTTCCAACTTGACATTTTATCCTTTGTTGAAGCTCCACACCTACTAAGATCTTGATAAGGAATCTGTCACTAATTAAACACAAGATCATTAGTAAACATAACTTCATGAGTTGATCATCATCAAAACTAGGGTGATAGGCCTTTGGGCCAACAATCTCCCCCTTTTTGATGATGACAAACTCATGGAGTTATATATGCATGGATTAAAGTAAAGCTTCAAAGAAGCTCCCCCTTAACTCATGCATAGACATAAATAAATAGATATGCAATGAGGCACATGAATATGTATGCAATTATGGACATAAAACATGCAACAAGCATAAATCAAATATTTTACTCCTATTTGCAATACAAAAATATATATGCATAAATACAAATCTTATACAACCTTAAGTAAGGAAGACAAATACTTCTCCCCCTTAAGTAAGGAAATCATGCATATATCACAAATACATCACAAATACTTCTCCCCCTTTTTGTCAATCATCAACAAAGGGTTCAAAGTAAAAGCAAATCAAAGCAAATTTTTCTCCCCCTTTTTGTCAAAAACAAAAGAATCAAGAAGGGGTAATACAAAGTAATCAATAAAGATTTATATGCGATATACATCCATGAAGAGGAAGACGCTAAGTTAGCTTCCCTACACATATGCATTACATGAAGAAGGGATGACAAGCCCTAACTTACATAACACATATTATGTAATGCATAAGAGGAGATGTGAAGCTCCCCCTATACACGTATATCATATAAAGAAGAGTTGTCAAGCTCCTCAATTTATAATATACTCAACATGAATCCATATGTAAGAGAGATGTTAAGCTCTCCTTGCATATAGGAAATACAAAACAAAACATTTTTAATTTTTTCTTTATCAAAAAAAAATTTTGAACTTTCTTAATAAAACACATTTTGAACCAATCATAATTTGTAATTTTGATACCAATAGAAAATAGCACTTGAAGATGTGTGATATCAAGTTATCATTGCAAAATCTTTTATTGTTTCAAACATATTGATATCAATTGTAATTATATAGCAAATTTGAAGTTGAAGCATATAGATACCAAATGAAAAATCTAAAATAAAATCTTTTTATTTTCCATAAGCTTATGCATAGTTAATATAAGGTGTTAACTTAACTTCACATAAACTTTTGTGCTTTAAGAATGTAAATCAATTGTAAAGCAAGCACATGGAAATCATATATATGTATGTGAATAGATAAGACCAATTTGAAAATTAGGGCATACATATATAGGAACCAAAATGTGAGTAATATACCAATTGTAAAATTAACACTGTAAATCATGTATATACTCATAACCAAAAATTGGTAGGTTTAAAAGATAGTTATGTCTAAGCACTACCAAATTTGAAGAATAAATAACTAGTTATAAATAATTTTTGAAAAACTAGTTAAAGATCCTTCAAAACATGAAATCATATGTTATTCATGAATTATACTAAATACATACAAGTTTAAGCACTCATAGTCCATAAAGCTCAAAAATTATCTTTTATCATAAAAGATGAGTGTTCAAAAGATCATGTAAATAGCATTCTTATGAAAAATAGTCATTCAAGCTCAAAAAGATCATAAATCACATTTTGTTTTACACATGTTTTAATCTTTAATACAAATCAAAAACATGAAAAATCATTTTTTTATTATTATTTATTTAAATACTAATCTTCATGGTATATGTATGATTTATCCAATTCTAACAATACGCATACATATCCCAAATATGAAAAGAGTCCAATATATATTGCATGAAGACAAATGACTCAAGGGTATATATGTATATTTATTAGATTTGAATTAAACACACATATACATGAAGTAAGATCAAAGATAGGCATAACAAGTATAAATGACCGAATCATCAAAACTAGCCTATACACATGCATATAGTGGATACAAATGAGCATGAAGTTCAAATATGTATGAGTCAATTGTAGTTCACTATACATATATGTATAAATGCAAGTTTTGACACATTCTACATTTAAGCATGTAAATGCCACATGGAGTACCAAAAAAATCTTAAAACATGAACATGCTATGAATGATATTATGAAAATAAAAAGCATGTACATAAATAAAATAGAAGTTTAGAAATTGTTACCAACTCCAAAACTCCAAGCATGATGGTTGACCCACCAAAAATTTCTTGATAGCGGTGCTCCAAGTATGTTCAATTGCACCCACCATCAAGGCACCAAATCTCTCACGTTTTGAGAGATTTCTCACCTACATCAAATACACAAGGTGGGGATTTTGGTACCCATATTTTTTTGGTCCTTTGGGGTTAGCTTTATTGTAAGGATCCCAAAATCTTTTATACTTAGCAAAATATAAATGAGGTTTCTTATCAAAACAAAATTTTGCTAAATGGCCTTTGCGACCACAATGTGTACATACGTACACCTTAGTATGCTTATGTGTAGGAGTGTGATCATGTTGTGCAACATAAGCATGATGATGAGAGTGATGTGCATGAACATGAGGAGTTTGTTTCTTTGAAAACATTGACTCCAACTTAGTATGATTAAATGCACAAGAGTTCAAAGTTGAACTCAAATTATCCATTTTATTTTTCAAAACATTTATCTCATTTGTGGTGGCATGTAAAGCATGATGAGATATATGATCATTTTTCTTTTTCTTTTTCGAAACAAATTCTTTTTCTTTTTCACAAATCTTTCTTTTCAATGATTTATTTTCTTGAAAAATAACTTCTTTTTGTTTTTTCACCAAATCAATTTTATTTTTCAAAGATATATTTCCTTCACATAAATCATTCAATTTTGCTAGCAAGGAAACATTCTCATTTTTCAAAAACTCATTCTCCTTTCTAAGCATGCCATTTTATTTTCTAATGAATCTTTTTCATAAGGCATGGCATCAAAATTCTTTTTCAAATTTCTATTATCTTTTTCTAAACATGCAATGTTATTTCTAAATGAATCTTGTTCTATATGCATGCAATCAACTTTCTTTTTCAAATTTTTATTATCTTTCTTAATCATGTCATATTTCTCAAGCAGTAATTGACAAAATGTAGTAAGCTCTTCATATGACATGTCCTCATCATCGGATTCGGAATTTACCTCAAGGGGGTCATCCCCTTGGACCATAAAGCATGCGTTGGAGGTGTCGCTTCCAACGTCCGAGTCACTCCCCGCATAGTGTAGATCTTTTTCGCCGAGGGAGGTGATGATGTTCCATACTACAAAAGCCGATTCAACATTAGAAACCCTAGATAAATAATCATCATTTAGGGTTGACTTAATAGCATGAAGGGCTTTTGAATTAGCCTCAATGTTCTTACCATTTAAGCAATATTCTTTATTAGTTGTGGCAAGATATACACTAAGGCCAAGTCCTTTGAGGAACAAAGACATCTTAACCTTCCAAATTTGGATGTTAAGAATGTCAAAGGTGGGTGGTGACATGAAGTCCATGGTGTGTGTACAAAATCTTGTGATTAGCCTAAAAAGAGGATCTTTAACTCTAGGTTGTTAGACCTAATATCAAGAGCACTTGGCTCTGATACCAATTGAAATCGCTCTGATACCAAGTGTAAGTTCACCTAGAGGGGGGGTGAATAGGTGATGGCTAATCTAATGGTCACTTATGAACAAATAATGCGGAATTAAAACTAAGGTGACCAATAAAACTTCTTTTATTTAAACCTTATGTATAACACAAGAGTGTTGCCGAATTCCCCTTGCGAGGCTCTGGACAAGCTCCTCTAAATTCCCCTTGAATGGGTTGAGGTGCCGCGTTGGCTCTCTTGGTTGAATACTAGTGTTAACAACAATCCCACGCAATTATATATCAATTATGCACAAGGGTATATCAAGCATGTAAAGTAAATACAATGTAAGTAATGCAAGATATAAGTGAGACAAAAAGAGTAAGAGAGCAAGAGTGAGCAATCGCAAACACAAAGGGTTGATTTCGAGGTTCGAGCACACTTGCTCTACATCCCCGCCTTCGACACACGAAGGATTTCCACTATCCACGATCCAACCGGATCTCTCCTTGGTGCCGCAACACCTACAAGCCCTCGGACTCCCTAGTCCCGTACACACCGCAAGCCCACCGGCTCGCCGAGGCCGCACCTCAAATCACCGAGTTCACACAAGAACTCTAAACCACCGCGAGCACACTTGCCCGCCTCCTCAAATACAAAGAAAGATCTTGGTGATCACAACACTTTGATCACCTTACAAAAACTCTCACTACAACACCTATAGAATGAATAGCTCAATGGATGCTCAAGTGTTTGTGTGAGAAAGCAAGGAAAGAGATTGGAGATGGAAAACTCAAAGAATCACAATAAACACTCTCTTGATAAAATCCCTTTAGATAGGAAATATTAGCTCTCAAATATGTGGAGAAAACTTCTGAAATGACTAAGAAAAACTGGTTCAAGAACTCTCCCAAATCTTGGCTTAAAACAATGACAAAACCCCCTTTTATAGAGGCCAGAAAAATCTGACCGTTGGGCTCTGTCAGAGCTACCGGTCGACCGGTCCGGTCGACCGACAACGGTCTAAAATCCGACCGTTGCAGCTTCCGGTCGACCGGCCCGGTCGACCGAGAAATCCAGATAGCAGAACTCTCTGCATCGGTCGACCGGCACGGTCGACCGTTCTCCAGTGCACACAGGCGTGCACGTCTGTGCACGTCCGGTCGACCGTGGGTCGACCGGCCTTTGGTGCGGTCGACCGTCCCGGTCGACCGGACCAGCCTGTCAGGCCATTATCAGGTCTGGAAAAAATTGATTTAAAAATAATTTTAAAATCTTTTAACACTTATAAAAATTCCATAAATTTGTTTTAACATTCTATATTGAAAACCAAACTTGTGATAAAATTTTCAAGACATATATCAACATATTCATATTATTTCAGCGTCTTGCAAATTTTATCAAAATCAAAACATGTATTTTTCAAACTTGATTTTCATAACTTTCACAAAATATAAAAATAAGATATTTGATTTCATCTTAAAGCATAGTGTGTATGGATATGATCCACTACACAATCAATATGAAATATCTATGTTTTTGACATTAAGCATAAATCTTGGTTTTGGTTAAAAGATATGTATCATAGAAATACCAAAAACCAAGTAGTATTTTTCCAAAATGAAAAATCTTTTCTAGTCATAAAAATTCTTTTATGAAAGCAATTCTATCAAGAGTGTGTGTGTGATATAGACTTGAGCAATCCACCAACTATTCTATCCTTTACATTTTAACTAAAACAAAAACAAAATCTTATACCTAGACACAAGTCTTCATCTTCTTGAAGTCTTCCCTTGAAGTCTTCTCATCTTCTTGACTTGGTCCACATGCAATCCACCGAGCTCATCTCTAGATGTGGTCTTTGTTGGCCCAATGGCCTTCCACTCTAGTTTTGATGATGATCAACACTCATGTAGTTATGTTTACTAATATTCTTGTGTTTCTAAGTTTCAGATCATTAACAGGATATTAGTTGGTGATTAGCTTCAACAAGATGATTAGAAGCTATTCATGATGATTCCGATGCCAAAGCTTAAAGATCATACCTTTGCACTTGGAGAATCACGGAGTTTTGGAGCAAGTCTATTTGAAGATGAAGATCGTCAAGAAGACTTAGGTATCCTAGTTTAGATAGAGTTTTAGATCCATTTGTAAAGCTTAGTTTAGTTGATATGCTCAAGTGCACAAATCACACACGTTTTATGATTGAGTTTTGGTTTTCATGAATAGTTTATCAAAACAAGTTTACATATGGTATATGTATAGTAGATGTTTTCTATTTATACATACATGCTTTAACTTGGTAAACAAACTTATTTTGATATCCCTATTCATGTTTTGGAAAAATCAAGTTTGATAAAAATACAAGTTTTGTTTTTGATAAAATTTGCAAGACACAAAATAAATTGATATGTTGATATATTGTCTTGAAATTTTTATCACAGGTGTATGTTTTAATATAAAATGATAAAACAAATTTTGTGAATTTTTTTAGAAGTGTTAAAAGATTTTTAGAAAATATTTTACACTGTTTTTCTGACCCTGCACTGTGCCTGCCAGGCCAGTTCGGTCGACCGGACCGGTCGACCGCACCAAGTGGCCGGTCGATCGGGTCGGTCGACCGATGTGCACAATCGTGCACGCTGGCGACACATGTAGTCGGTCGACCGGACCGGTCGACCGAGTTGAGAGCTCTGCTCTCGGGAATTTTCGTCGACCGGACCGGTCGACCGCTGCTGCCCAACGGTCACATTTTTGACCGTTGGCGGTCGACCGGGCCGGTCGACCGGCAGTTGGTCAGACTGCCACATCAGCCTAACGGCTAGTTTTTCCTAGGGGCTATATAAACCCCATCTCTTTGGGGATTTTGGCTAAGTTTTTTTAAGAAGAAAAATACCAGTTTTCTAAAGTGATTAAAAGAGTTTTAAAAGAGTTTTAAGTGCTAACAAGATTTATTCTTTGTGTTTTTGGGTTTTGGAAAAATCAAAGAAATTGGAATTTGGGATTTTTGTATTGGCTTTCATTCTTTATCTTTTACAAGAAATTTCCCAAGTGTTTTCTTTGAGTTCTTGTTTTCCAAAACACATTGTTTCCACACTTGAGCCATATCTTCTATCCTAAACTATTAGGATCGTGTTTTGTGGAAAAAGAGAAAAAGAAAGTGTTTGAGGTTGTTGTTGTAAACCTCTTGTGTTGTAACCCTCCTTTTATTTGTGAATCCCTCTTCGGTAGAGGTGATCGGAGTGGTATTGGTTTGGATCCCTCAAGTGTGAGGTGATTGGGATTGTGTTTGTAAGCCTCTTAGGTAGAGGTGTGGTTGTTGGTTGACACCTCTAGTGTGAGGTGTTGTGGTTTGTATTGAGAGAGGAGTTTGGTACTCCTTGGGTTGTAAGAAATCCTCTTCGGTAGAGGTTCCCTCGGTGGGAGTTGAGATAGTGGAAATCCTACACGGTGGTGTAGGCGGGGATGTAGAGCAAGGTGCTCGAACCTCGAAACAAATCTTTGTGTTAGCGTTTGATCCATTGTCTCTCTAACCCTTACTCTCTTTACTTTGTGCAAGCATCATTTCATACAAGCATCATACTTTCATAGCATTCATATTATATACATTGCTTGTGTTGCCTTGCATCTTTCATACTGTAATTTATCCTTGATTGCTTGGCTTGATTGTGTATGCACATATTTCATATTGCTTGGATTGCTTGTGTGTGTGTGCCTAACTTATACTCATCCAACAAGAGCTTCACATAGCACCTCAACCCATTTCAAGGGGAATCAAGGGGAGTTAGTCCAGAGCCTCGCAAGGGGAATTCGGCTACACTTGTTAGATTGTATTAAGTGTGTTGCAAGATTTGCATTAGCTTCCGCATTTAGCGCACTTAGTTTGCATTTAGTTTCATAGATTAGCACTTACACCTATTCACCCCCCCTCTAGGTGTTTTTCAATTGGTATCAGAGCTAGTGCTCCTGATACTTAGGCTTAACATCCTAGGAGTGAGATCCATTTGCTTGCTAATCTCATTTGCATTTGCTTGTTTGCACACATCTAGTTTATACCATGGACTTCATGACCCCACCTAGCTATGATCCTTCCAACATTGATATTTGGAAGTATAGGATGTCCATGTACCTAAAAACCCTAGGTTTGCATGTCTTTCTTGCCGCCACCAAGAGATGTTATCTTGGTGATTGCAATCATATAAGGGCCAATGCACAAGCCCTAGAGGCCATTAGAAGCACTTTATCTAAAGATTATCTTTTATGTGTTTCTAACTTTGATTCCGCTTTTGTAGTGTGGAACAAATTGACAACCACCAACACCTCCAAGCTTCAAGTCCAAATCCAAGAAGAGGAATCTAGTGGAGAATCCAACTCTATATGCTACATGGTCCAAGGGAATGACTCCCTTGAGGTACACTCGGAAACTCCATTAGATAGTGATGATGATGCTAGTTCTTCAAATGATCATATTGATGCCCATGCTTTGAATGAAGAACTTTCTATTGTTTGTGAAAAATTAATAGAAAATATAAGATTTTGAAAGAAAAGTCTAGAAATTGAAAAAGAAAATAAGTGTTTGCATTCTAGACTTGATTGTGTTTTGCAAGAAAAGGTTGAGGTCTATAATGAAAGGGATTCATTGAGATCTCAATTGGAACTTGCTTTAAAAGAAAATAAATTTTTAAAGTCTAAAAATGATTGTGAAATTCTTTTGAAGAAAAATGATAACTTGTCTTCAAAAGTTGATTTTATTTTAAAAGAGAATGTTGATTTGAAAAATAAAATTATTTCTATTACAAATGATTTAGATGTTTGTTTAAAGAAAAATGAATCTTTGAAAATTAAAATTGATTCACATGTTTGCCATGCTAGTGTAGCCTCTTCATCTAGTCTACCTAATGCATGTACCTCTTCTTCTAGAATTAATGATGATATTTGTATGCTAAAGAAGAGAGTAGATTGTTTGGGCTCCACTATGAGCCAATGTGCTAAGAACCATACACGCTTGGAATCCTTGGTTCGAAAGAAACAAGTTCCATCTTCTATGCATGCACACCCTCCACGGCATACACATGCTCCAAACGGACACCATCAACACAAGTATGCTCATATGTACACATGTACACATTGTGGCCGAAAAGGCCACCTTGCTAAATTTTGCTATGATAGATTACATACTCCTAATTTAGCAAAGAATTTTGTTTGGGTTAGAAATGAGACTAACCCCCATGGACCCAACAAGATGTGGGTACCAAAGACCACCCCTCCTATTGTTTTTGATGTAGGTGTGGGCTCTCACATGACGTGAGAGTGATAGCACCTTGGAGTGGATGCGTTCCGGACTTAAAGGAAATCAATTGGATGCATCACTTTCAAGGGAAGATTTGGTGGAGATGACCACCATGTTTTGGAGACAAGGAGAGTTGCTTCTTCGGTTTCGGTAACTATCCTTTACTCCCATTTATTGTTTACATGCTTTTCATGTTCATAGTTTATAGCATGTTTTTATTGTCATTGGATTAGCATGTAAATAACATGTTTATTAGATCCTTGACATACATATATAGTATTTGAGACACATATGCCTATATGAATTCATATTTAGTGTTCTCACCGTTTGTTTAACTATAATGTACATCATGAATCTAATACATGTGAATTTACATAGTAGTCATGTTTTAGGTTTATCATGATGATTTTTATATTTGTTTTGATGCTTCTTGTTAAGATTACTTGTTTAGATGTTAGTTTTCATTAAGACTAGGAATTATACTTGTACATATAGTGGACCATAAATAAATCTATATATGTTTAGGCTTGATTGCTTATTTGAACCCATTAGATGTGCTAGTATAGTCTAGTTTTGATGATTCATACATTTCAAACTTGTATTCCATTTTTGGACTTGTTTTATGATTGTGTGTTTCACTTCATGTATATGTTTGTATTGCCAAACTTTAAGATATACATGTATACTCCTTGAGTCATTTGCCTTTCATACAAATCTATATTTGGACTCAATTGTGTTTAGGGATATGTATGTATACTTCATGTTTGACAATTCATACATATACCTTGAAATGAAATTTGTTGTGATGAAAATTTGGTTTTTCATGTTTCATGTATTTATGTTTAACTTCATGTATATGTCCATCTAGTTCAAACTAATCTTATACATATACATCCTTTTGAGCCACGTGCCTTCATGAATATTCATTTAGTGGACTCGTTGAGTTTTGGATATGTATGTATATTTTAGCTTGTATTAGACATACATATGCCTTGAAGATTAAATAAGGAGTTTTATATGATTTTTCATGTTTTTGATGGAATTATGTTTTAAGGAATAATTGAGCTTAATGAAATATTTTTCATAATTATGATCTTCACATATTATTTGTACACTCATATCTATTGCTCATGTTTTGTTTCTCATGAGTTATGCTTTATTGGTTAGAGTGATGATTATCATGTGAATTTCAATTTGTTTTATTCCTTGCTTGAAGGATTTCGTGCTAGTTAATAAGTTTTCCATTTAACTAGTTGCGGTGTTCTTCATTTTGGTAGTGATTTTCAAACAAACTACATTTTCAAATCTATCTTTGAAAACCCCTACCTTCCAAGGGCGGTAGGATGGGAGATCATGTTCATGTATGCCCTAAATTGAAAATCTTTAAAACTTGAATTATGATTGGGTGGTAGATAATATGATGTATACACTTGAACTTATTGTTATGTCAATTGGTATCATTGAACTCTTTCAAGTGGTATCATTTTGATCTTCTTGTATACTCATATATGTTTTGTATGTATGTATGCTTTAAATTCCAAGTATATCAATTTCTATTGGTATCTATTTTTCATACATATATATGTTTGTGTTTATGCTAGTGCTTGAGTTTCAATTTTGTTTAAATTGATTACTTTTAAATTGTTATCAAGACTATGCATGACTTTAGTTTGTATTTAATAAAGGGGAGAAAATTTGATTTTGTATTTCAATTGGTATTTGTACTCCCACTCTTTATGATTAAAAGTTGTTATTTTAAACATATGATGATTTTGTATTTGATCTTCTTGTTTATATGTATTTAAAATGAATAATTCTTACAATTGGTATCAATGTTTCTATGTAAAATCTTTTCAATTGGTAAAATATTTACAATTGGTATCATATTTAAGAAATTCAAATTTGTTTTAGTATCAAGATTCATGTTTTAGGAATTCAAGATTTATGTTTAATTACAATTGGTATTTCCAAATTTTTGTTTAAAGAAAATATTCAAAGTTTTGATTTGTATTGCTTATATGCAAGGAGAGCTTAACATCTCTTCATATAGATTCATGTTGAGTGTATTGTGTATTGAAGAACTTCACATCTCTTCTTTATGTGGTACACGTGTGTAGGGGGAGCTTCACATCTCCTCTTATTCATTACATAATGTGTTATGTGAATTAGGGCTTAACTTCCCTCCTTCATGTAATGCATATGTGTAGGGAAGCTAACTTAGCGTCTTCCTCTTCATGAATGTATATAGCATATAACACTTATTATCCTTGTTTACTTTCTTTTGGTATCAAGATGCTTCATTGACATATTTTCAAATGATATCATGTTTTTAAAGTCACCCCTTATTGACTTTGTTTTTGTTTTAGACAAAAAGGGGGAGAACATTGTTTGCATTGTTTTGTTTGACATAAAGGGGAAGAAAGATTTTTACCCCTCGTTTTATCTATGGTTTTGATACCCACTTTGTTGATGATTGACAAAAAGGGGGAGAAGAATTTGAGTTTTGTTTTTATATATGCATGATTGTGTTTTTGCATATACCAAGTTCATGCATAGGGATAAATAATAAGATATGATGCATGCTTTTGTTTAGTATCATGTGCTTTCATTGCATATCTATTATGTTTATTGTGATGCATGAGTTAAGGGGGAGCTTCTTTGAAGTTTAACTTTAATCCATGCATATATAACTCCATGAGTTTTGTCATCATCAAAAAGGGGGAGATTGTTGGCCCAATGGCCTTCCACTCTAGTTTTGATGATGATCAACACTCATGTAGTTATGTTTACTAATATTCTTGTGTTTCTAAGTTTCAGATCATTAACAGGATATTAGTTGGTGATTAGCTTCAACAAGATGATTAGAAGCTATTCATGATGATTCCGATGCCAAAGCTTAAAGATCATACCTTTGCACTTGGAGAATCACGGAGTTTTGGAGCAAGTCTACTTGAAGATGAAGATCGTCAAGAAGACTTAGGTATCCTAGTTTAGATAGAGTTTTAGATCCATTTGTAAAGCTTAGTTTAGTTGATATGCTCAAGTGCACAAATCACACACGTTTTATGATTGAGTTTTGGTTTTCATGAATAGTTTATCAAAACAAGTTTACATATGGTATATGTATAGTAGATGTTTTCTATTTATACATACATGCTTTAACTTGGTAAACAAACTTATTTTGATATCCCTATTCATGTTTTGGAAAAATCAAGTTTGATAAAAATACAAGTTTTGTTTTGATAAAATTTGCAAGACACAAAAATAAATTGATATGTTGATATATTGTCTTGAAATTTTTATCACAGGTGTATGTTTTAATATAAAATGATAAAACAAATTTTGTGAATTTTTTTAGAAGTGTTAAAAGATTTTTAGAAAATATTTTACACTGTTTTTCTGACCCTGCACTGTGCCTGCCAGGCCAGTTCGGTCGACCGGACCGGTCGACCGCACCAAGTGGCCGGTCGACCGGGTCGGTCGACCGATGTGCACAATCGTGCACGCTGGCGACACATGTAGTCGGTCGACCGGACCGGTCGACCGAGTTGAGAGCTTTGCTCTCGGGAATTTTCGGTCGACCGGACCGGTCGACCGCTGCTGCCCAACGGTCACATTTTTGACCGTTGGCGGTCGACCGGGCCGGTCGACCGGCAGTTGGTCAGACTGCCACATCAGCCTAACGGCTAGTTTTTTCCTAGGGGCTATATAAACCCCATCTCTTTGGGGATTTTGGCTAAGTTTTTTAAGAAGAAAAATACCAGTTTTCTAAAGTGATTAAAAGAGTTTTAAAAGAGTTTTAAGTGCTAACAAGATTTATTCTGTGTTTTTGGGTTTTGGAAAAATCAAAGAAATTGGAATTTGGGATTTTTGTATTGGCTTTCATTCTTTATCTTTTACAAGAAATTTCCCAAGTGTTTTCTTTGAGTTCTTGTTTTTCAAAACACATTGTTTCCACACTTGAGCCATATCTTCTATCCTAAACTATTAGGATCGTGTTTTGTGGAAAAAGAGAAAAAGAAAGTGTTTGAGGTTGTTGTTGTAAACCTCTTGTGTTGTAACCCTCCTTTTGTTTGTGAATCCCTCTTCGGTAGAGGTGATCGGAGTGGTATTGGTTTGGATCCCTCAAGTGTGAGGTGATTGGGATTGTGTTTGTAAGCCTCTTAGGTAGAGGTGTGGTTGTTGGTTGACACCTCTAGTGTGAGGTGTTGTGGTTTGTATTGAGAGAGGAGTTTGGTACTCCTTGGGTTGTAAGAAATCCTCTTCGGTAGAGGTTCCCTCGGTGGGAGTTGAGATAGTGGAAATCCTACACGGTGGTGTAGGCGGGGATGTAGAGCAAGGTGCTCGAACCTCGAAACAAATCTTTGTGTTAGCGTTTGATCCATTGTCTCTCTAACCCTTACTCTCTTTACTTTGTGCAAGCATCATTTCATACAAGCATCATACTTTCATAGCATTCATATTATATACATTGCTTGTGTTGCCTTGCATCTTTCATACTGTAATTTATCCTTGATTGCTTGGCTTGATTGTGTGTGCACATATTTCATATTGCTTGGATTGCTTGTGTGTGTGTGCCTAACTTATACTCATCCAACAAGAGCTTCACATAGCACCTCAACCCATTTCAAGGGAATCAAGGGGAGTTAGTCCAGAGCCTCGCAAGGGGAATTCGGCTACACTTGTTGGATTGTATTAAGTGTGTTGCAAGATTTGCATTAGCTTCCGCATTTAGCGCACTTAGTTTGCATTTAGTTTCATAGATTAGCACTTACACCTATTCACCCCCCCTCTAGGTGTTTTTCAGTCTTGATGCATAGGCTCGTGAATCGACCGGTGCTAGCTTCCAACTTGACATTTTATCCTTTGTTGAAGCTCCACACCTACTAAGATCTTGATAAGGAATCTGTCACTAATTAAACACAAGATCATTAGTAAACATAACTTCATGAGTTGATCATCATCAAAACTAGGGTGATTGGCCTTTGGGCCAACAGTAGAGCCAACTAAGCCCTCCACAAAATAACCCATGGAGAAACAGAAGGAGACTCGATTTTCTCGAGCCCTTCAAAAGGGCATCGCGGAAGGATCTACGGCGCTTTACCGCTTTGATGTCCTGGCTCAATTGGCCAACATCCCGGCACGGATTACCTTGTATGAGCTTCTAAGGCTGTCAAAGTCGACCAGAGAAGCTCTACAAGAAGCTCTGGCAAATGCCGAGGTCTTCATGACCCAGGTGCCGAAGGAGGAAGATGTAGAGGATTGCCTCCACGCCTCCCCAAACGCTCCCTGCATTACCTTCACAGCAGATGACATGCAAGTTAAAGGGAAGCATGATCGACCCCTGTATTTCACAGGGTATATCGGATCGTCTGAGGTGAACCGCATTCAGGTAGATCCAGGGTCCGCATTGAGCATCATGCCTCGCCGGGTCATGCAGCATCTGGGCATTCCTACTCATCGCTTGAGCCCTACTCAGACAACTATCTATGGGTTCAATGCCAACCAGACCCATCCGATGGGGAAAATCAAGCTCAAATGCCAGATTGGAAGCCTCAAGTCGGAAGTGACATGCTACGTCATCGACGCCAACACTTCCTACAATCTATTGCTGGGACGACCGTGGATTCACCGCAACTCCATCGTTCCCTCCACTCTCCACCAAGTCATGAAATACATTGACGGGAGTGGAAAGGTGCAGACGTTGATTGCCGAAAGGTATCCGTTCAAAGGGGTCGAGAATTATTTCACCGACTCTTTGCTGTACCAAGATCCGGTGGAGACGGATGAAGTCCCGCGACCAGAGGAGCCAGACTCTGGTAACGAAGCTGACACCGAGCCCGAGAAAGAAGAGTGCCTGTGGGAGTTAGAACCACTTGTAAAGAGCACTAATAAGCTCGATGTTGATGATACCACTGACGATGTAGGCGGTTGGTATATTAATGAAGATTTAGATTTTGCGTATTTTTCTGTGTTTGCTTCTGATTCAGTACCATCAGACACTAGCACCGAAGTAGACGATGACCCCTGGTCGGCAATAGATGCTTTGACATCGTTGCATGTACCAGTGAAGTCGTCCTTCGAGACATACCAAGATAATGGTAATGTGCAAGAATCTATATTTATGGTTCCAGCAAGACGGAAAGGCCAAAAACCAATTCTTTTTGGGCGAATCTCGTCTGAACCAACGCCCCACGAAGAATCGGAAGGCGAGGTGGAATCCCCTCAGTTCGGTCATTATGAACCAAAAGCACTCAAATGATGAGATGCATGGGGTACGACCTGACCAACAGACCCGGGTTGAACTTCGGCAAAGGAAGGAGGACGCTGCTTCGATCCTTTGTGCCGAAAGGGAAGGCCCCTGATTATTATCATCGGACGCGCCGGGGGTTGGTCTATGTATCAACTCCAGTCCCATCAGCCTCCGATTCTCAAGAATTGTTGAGCAACGATTACTCTTCAGACACATCATCTTGGGAGTCAGATGTCAGTGTCGGCAACATCTTCAAGGAACTTTCAGTGAACATGGTTTCGACAAGCCACCTGGAAGATGGAAATGAAGAAATGATCCAATCTGATACAGATCCTTGGATCAAACATTTAAATGCTCTTTGGGACACTCGCTTTGAACAGCGCGAGCCACCCACAGAAGACAAGGTTGTTCAGATCAACCTAGGAGATGAGGCTAACCCTAAGCCCATCTTCATAAGTGACGGCCTGTCACCTTCGGAGAAGAAGGATCTAATATCTCTTGTACAAGAATATATAGACGTCTTCGCCTGGAATTATGAGGACATGCCAGGACTCGATCCTCAGGTGGCTATGCACCGCCTCAACATCAATCCAGACGCAAAACCTGTCAAACAACAGCAGCGACGGTTTTCGTCCAGAAATAATGGAGGCAATTCAATCAGAAGTCAGAAAACTTATTGATTCTGGCTTCATCAGGGAAGAACAACATCCCGACTGGGTAGCCAACATCGTCCCTGTCGCCAAGAAGAACGGGAAGATCTGGATCTGCATCGACTTCCGTGATCTAAACGAGGCTTGCCCCAAAGACGAATTCCCATTACCGATCACAGATGTCATGATTGACAATACTTGTGGATTCGAACGAATGTCCTTCATGGACGAATTCTCAGGATACAACCAAATCAAAATGTATCCTGATGATGAAAAGCATACCTCCTTCAGGACACCTCTAGGGGTATATTGCTACACCGTCATGCCCTTCGGACTGAAAAATGCAGGGGCAACATACAAAAGGGCCATGAATGCCATTTTCCATCAGCAAATACGCAAAACGGTGGAGTGTTATGTTGACGACATTGCGGTGAAAAGCCGCACTAAAGGTGATCACATAGCGGACCTGAAGGTGGTCTTCGACATCATGCGGGCTCATCAATTGAAGATGAATCCCACAAGCAATCTACTATCTGAGTAGAACAATGATCGGAGCCGAACATCGGTATAACCCGATCGAGAAGGAATGTTTGGCATTAGTGTTCGCTATTCAGAAAATGCGGCACTATCTGGTAGGCCAAACTATAAACGTCATATCAAAAGTCAACCCCCTGAGGTTACTTATGACTAAGCCTTCATCATTAAACGGCCGGCTGGCAAAATGGGCCATATTGCTCTCCCAATATGAGATGCACTTTTTACCACAAAAGGCCATTAAGGGACAAGCAGTGGCGGATTTCCTAGCTGAGCACCCAGATCCGAGGGCAGCCAAAGTCTACGAGGATCTCCCAGATGAAGTTGCTGAAGTCTGCCTGACTCAGACATCGTTCGAAAGTCAAGTATGGCAACTTTTCTTCGACGGTGCATCAAGAACAAGCCCAAAGGGACACGTAGTAGCGGGGGTAGGAGTAGTACTCGTATCCCCACAAAAGTATGTGATTCCCCGAGCTGTCTCATTAACTGAGTCTTGTTCCAACAATGTGGCGGAGTACAACGCTCTTTTGATTGGGATGCAATTCGCCAATGAGATTGGCATTAAAAATCTCGAGGCATACGGCGACTCTAAACTCATCATCAGCCAAGTTCGCGGGGAGTACGAAGTCAGACATGAGGACCTAGTACCCTACCACAACGCAACTATCCGCATGGCCGAGGGATTTACAAGCTTCTACATCGACCATCTACCGCGCAGGCAAAATGCGCACGCGGATGCACTCGCATCCCTCGCGGCCTCCTTAGCTCTTCCAGCCGGAGCAATGGAGAAGATATTCGTCTACAGCCACGACCTGTATTGCCCGAGAAATGCTCTCGAGGGCTATCAGGAGTCAAAGGAAGATTGTCAAGGCAAAGAAGCACTGGAATTGTCAACCGGTCCAGAGCTTAAAGACTGGTGATTCCCCTACATTGATTTTGTCTTATACGACATTCTCCTGAAGACACCAAGAGGCGGCTGCCATTCGAAAGAAAGCCCCAAATTCTATTATAATGCGATTACGCGAACATTGTATCGTCGATCGCATGACGGGATCTTACTCCGGTACCTTTCACCAAAAGAAGCCCAAGAGGTATTGAGAGAAGCCCACGACGGTATGTGTGGAGTCCATCAACCTGGCCCAAAACTGGCACATCGACTCCAAAGATTGGGTTACTATTGGCCCAAGATGGTTGCCGACGCCGTAACCTATGCTAAAAGATGCCACGCTTGCCAAGTGCATGGCGATTTCATCCATCAAGCACCAGGGTATCTCCACTCTACAACCTCTACCTGGCCATTTAAAATGTGGGGGATGGATGTGGTTGGCCCTATCAGCCCACCATCATCAAAAGGACATCGGTTTATTTTGGCAATAACCGATTACTTCTCTAAATGGGCCGAAGCCATCCCTTTGAAGGAGGTAAAATCGTCTAACGTGATCACGTTCGTGAAACATCACGTTATTTACCGTTTCGGTGTACCTCGGCGAATCGTCCATGACAATGGACCTCAGTTCATCAGCCAGGCTTTCCAAAGATTTTGCGCTAAGTTCAGAATCCAGAGTGTGTCCTCAACGGCATACTATCCTGCCGCTAATGGCCTCGCAGAAGCTTTCAACAAGACTATTGGCAAGCTTCTCAAGAAGTTCGTCTCGAAAAGTCAATGAGACTGGGACGACAAGTTGGGTGAATGCTTATGGGCTTACCGCACAACTGTGCGAACCCCGACTAAAGCTACGCCATTTTCTTTGGTATACGGGTGTGAAGCCGTGCTCCCACTGGAAATCCAAATTCCATCTCTACGCGTCGCCTTGACAGCGGAGATGACAATAGAGGAGAAGCATCGACAGCGACTCCAGGAACTGGAGGCCTTAGATGATAAACGTCTGTAGGCCCAACAACAAATCGAGCTCTACCAAGCTCGTATTACCAGAGCCTTCAACAAGAAAGTTAAAATGCGAACTTTCAAGAAAGGCGATCTTGTCTTAGCCGTCAGAAGACCCATGGTAATGACGCACAAGACAAAAGGAAATTCCAACCCAAATGGGAAGGACCATTTGTAATAGAGTCAGTCTACTCGAATGGGTCATATCGCCTCATAACCTCAAATGGCGATACACTCATGATGCCGATCAATGGCAGGTTCCTGAAGAAATACTATCCTTAGATGGTATTCTTCCGCTGATCAAGTTAAAAGTACACCTCTGATCAAAGTAAGAAGAATTTCTTCATTATAACATCCGACGCCCCCGACGGCTAAGGATAGAGGAAAATGTTGGCTTCTAAGCCCAACATAAGTCTTCGACAACTCATCATGCTGAGGGGAATAGCATGGCTAGCCCAACTCAAACGGTAGTTGGTAAAGGCACCTCAAATCCGTTGATAGCTGAGGGTTTGCTAAAAATCCTAAGTGGACTTGGCTCCACTCTTTCCTCCAAAATCCCTTACCAATTCTCATCCACAGAATGGTAGGTCTACAAAATACAACCGTTACTAAGTTAACACTATACCTCTGGTAATGGAAACTTTTCAATATTCCTTGTCGAGTACAAATTTTGTTTGTCAACTCTACACGGAGTATCAAACTTTCAAATTTGCCAAGTTAACACTATACCTCTGGCACTTCAAATTTTCACTTGTCAATTCTAACCAATAGAATGACAGGTCCTCAAATTGCTCTTATCATGAGGCAATCTTTGTCAAGTTAATACTACACCTCTGACAAATTACTGTTAAGTTTAACACCACACCTCTAAACAGTAATCAGGTTTCTGTCAGATTTAATATTACACCTCTGACAGTCACTTTTCTTCAGACTTCCATATCGAAGCTGAATGGATGATGCTAAGTTAACATTACACCTCTAGCATCCAGTCATTGCTAAGTTAAACAATACACCTATGGCCATGACTTTCCCTCGGACTTCCTTATACAAGCCGAGATGACCAATGCCAAGTTCAACATTACACCTCTAGCATTACCCTCACAGTCAAGTTAAATATTACACCTATGACAGTGACACTTCTGAGTTAAGTTAATATCACACCTCTGACTCACATCCTTGTCAAGTTAACATTACATTTCTGACAAGACCACTTTCAACCCGTTAAGTTAATATCACACCTCTAACGGTAACAAACTTTCCTAGATTCCCCACGAGTCTAGTCTCACTTGTTATTCTCTTCAACAGAATAACAAGTCTACCTAAAAACATTGTTAGGTTAATACTACACCATCAACAGTGTTTCCATCAAATCCCCAGCTGAGCTCAATCAAGTTAATCTCAAACACTTGATGAAAGTTCACCCTCCATAGGGGTACCAATTCTACTTGTCACTTTCTCTTATAAAGTGGCAGGTCCACCAAAAATTATTTCATCTCTGTCAAGTTAATATTACACCTCTGACAGTATTGCGAGAGTTCCTAAAATAGGATCTTTCCCTACAAAGTTTGACTTATTAAGATTATAATCATAATTTTGACAAAGTCAAAGATTCTTTGCTTCTATGAGTCTAACTGAAGACAAAGAGTTCAAGACAATAAAAGAAGCAAAAAGAAAAGTGTCACTTTTATTTATTTCCAGGCATATGAAAGTGATACAAAATGCTCTCTTATACAATAAGATTGAGTGTTACAGTTAAAACGCTCTCTTATACAATAAGATTGAAGGTTACTGTTAAAACGCTCTCTTATACAATAAGATTGAGTGTTACAATTAAGGAGTACAAAGAAGTCCCTCTCTCAGAGGCCGTACTCACTCCTTGAAGCCGCATCTGATTCCCGGTGCACGAGGGCTGGAAAAGCGCCAAACTGTGGCGACAGTTGGAGCCGATTGCACTAGCCCTAGCTGGCTAAGCTAAGAGCAATGGTGTTCTTGAGGTCCGGTGGCAGCAGAAAGCCCTGCAACCCTTCATTCATGAGCATCTCTTTCCCCAGCAGGCCATCCAGCAGACATGGAGAATCCTCGATGTCACTTCTGGGGTGAGAGAGGAAGGGGATGCTAACCACCACTATATCCACTGTAACCCCCTCGCCGCCATCCTTACCCTGACCATCCCTTGCCAGCAGGCATGACTGGTGCATCGCGTCCAATGAGATCTTGGCGAGGGTTAAGTCCCCGACAAGGGCCATGACTTCTTCCCTTGTAGACGACGAGGACCATGACTTCTTCCCTTGTAGATGAACATCGAACGAGTTCGCCGACTGGAATATTCTTCCAGGGCCCAGCGAACCTGAAAAAGGACAATCTATCCTACCTACAAGGAATAAACAAGGGGGTTAGAAAATCTGAAACTTAGTATACTTCAACAAAGAAAACTAAGTGACAGACGCGGCTATTGTCGAAGACTTCAGACGCGGGAATGAGCCCGCGCAGTGAGTCAAAATACCGCGTCAACAGAAGCAGACGCGAATCAAAACTGTGCTACACACAGGATTCAAACGCGGTCTCATTTTGCGCCCGCGCCTAAAACACAAGGCACGAAAGGACTCAGACGCTGAAAATTGCCATCTCCCTGTCGAGGGAACAGGGGTTGCAAAATTCGGGTCTGAAACCTTCGGCCCGAGTTGGAATTCATCCAAGTCAGTGGCCTTAAAACGCGAGCTTCATGAGCGAAGTCAGCGTCAAGCGCCAAAGACTTCTGTACTCGCGTCCAGCGAAGTTTAAGTCGGCGGCACAAATTCCAGAAGGAATGCACCAACTCAGACTTCATGAGGAAATCCAGATGATGATGATGTCAAAGTGCAAACTTGGGTGGACTAGAAACATCACGGCAAGTCGGGACGGCATACCAGCAGAGGCCTCTATCAAGAGTTTAACTCTCTGCATCAGAGTATGGACATGGAAGGTGATCAGAGAGACACTTTGTCCTGAAGAGACCAACAGAAGCATGAAAGCTCTGGGTCACCTTCATCCATGGAGGCAAACCCTGGTGAAGTCCTTTGAAGGGGGAAGGCAGAAACTCTCAGAGCACTCGCCCTCAAAAAGAACACAGTATGGACTGTTAAAGGGAGAGAAGGAACCCCTATTTATAGGCAGCCCCTGATAGCTGTCATTAATGGTTCATTAATCAAAACCGTCGGCCTTAATGACCACACGACCGTCAAAGTCCAATAGGAGTCTGACGCGTGGAACGTTGCTTCGGGAACCGTCGCAGGCGCTGGTCTCAAACCGCCAGCGCCGTTTTCCATTAAAAGGCATTAACGCCTGAGTCCAATGAGGAACCAACACGTGGACAACTGCTTCGGGAAACAACGGATGACCCGGTTTCCCAATCGTCAGTGAAGACTTGACGTTCAAAGATCTCATAAAATCTTTATGTCAGGCCACATGTAACGTCTATATCGATAAGCAGATAGGAAAACCGCGTCCCGGAACCCGCGTCTCCTTTTTTTTTCAGAATGAATGACGTCCACCTGCGTTCCAAAGGAAAGTCCGCGTGACTCAGAATCGCGTCCCTTCAGCAAACAGGGCCCATTTTAAGGGAAAGCACTTGACTCAGCAAAGGACTTAGTCCATTCTGAGATTAAGGGGAAAATACTCAGGGCCGCGTCCATCGCGTCCGCTCGAGTCGCGTCTTCATTGGCAGGACAGACTCGCGTTACTCAAAGCCGCGTTTCTCTCTGCGAGTGGACGCCACCGCGTCTCCCTATGGATTGACGCCGCGTCTCACCAAAAGGACTTTGTTCTATCTGAGTTCTTATGAACTGATGACCGCGTCTCTCCATGAATTGACGCATCGTCTCATCAAAAGGACTTAGTTCTACCTAAGCCCCTATGAACCAATGCCGCGTCTCATCAAAAGGGCTTAGTTCTGCCTAAGGGTCAAACGCCGCGTTCATTTAAAGAACTTGGTCTCACCTAAGTTCAGCATTCACAGTCAGTTAATCAAAGATTGTGATCAAGAGGTCGAATTCATCCACAGCAAGGCAACAAAGGAGGTGGAACCAAAAACTTCAAAGACTTTTATTATATCAAAAATGATAAAAGCCAATACAAAACACTCTTAGTGAATAGAGTGTCCTTTTCTTAAAAGAAAAAAAAAGAAAGGCTACAAGTCCTGGTCCGCCAAAGAACGGATTTGCTCTCTAAGGCGATGTATCTTATGTTGACGCGCCTTCTCAACCTCCATGAGAGCTCGGGCCCGCAGATCCGCTTCAGACAAAAATCCCTGCGCTTGCACTCGGAGGGATTCCAGCTCAGACGAACGAACAGAGAGGTCCGCTTCAGCTTGCGCCTTGGCGACCTTTAACTCCGCTAGCCTCTTTTCAGAGGTAGCAAGCCTCTGTTCATTGAAGACAATCATGGCCTCAGCCCTGGCTATAACAGCCCGAGAGTCAAGGATAGCCTGCTTTGCGACCTGTATGATCGTCTCTGACTCCTCGGACTCAATCGCCAGCCTTTGGTAATCAGCCTGGACACGTTCAAGAAGACGAGTGCTATCGGTTATCTTCTCCTCCACCTCCCTTCGCTCCTGCTCTTGAGCAACAAGAAGCCTGTTCAGCGTTTCTTGAGTTTCGTGGGATGAACCGGCATCATCCTCCAGGGATCGAAGCTCTCTCAGGTGCTGTCCCAGCTGATCCACCAGCAGCTGACTCGCCTGGGCTAGCGAAGGGCCTCCGGCCAACTTGATGTTCTCGACCTGGTTTCCGAGAAACATCTGGGCGAAGTCAAGGGAGCTACCCCTAGTCAGGACGAAATCGATGCATGTTCGCATCGAGATAAGGAACTGCTACACCGCCTGGCGTGTCAAAAGCTCCATGATATCATCATCCGAAATGCTCCCCAATCCTTTTTCTATCACGAGGTGGGGGATGTAGATCGGCTCTGTTGGTGCAAGAGTTGAGCTGACCACGGGTACGACAGGAACAGGAGCAGCCACTGGCGCTTCTGGGGGTACCACTTCTGCAAGAGCCTCCACAGCCGATGACAGGGTAGTAAGCTCGACCTCCTCAGAAACCTCAGCCAAGGCTTGGGCCGTTTGGCCTTCCGGAGGGACACTGACCGTCAGGCTCTCTACCTGGGCCCCCTCAGTTCTCTCTGCAAGTTATCTCAACATTAGCCAGAATGGTAAAAAGAGAAACATCCGAGACATCAAAACTTCCTTACCAAGCTGGAGGTCCAGAGATGTCGAATCCTTGGGCGAACCCTGCAGAGGAGAAGTCTCCCTGACTTCAGTGGTGGCCTCCTCTTCCTGCAGAGGAGAAGTCTCCCTGACTTCAGTGATGGCCTCCTCTTCCTGCAGAGTAGAAGTCTCGGCAGCTGGAGTCTCAACTCCTTCTGGCTGGGTCAACTCTTGCACCATCTCCTCGATATGCGAGGAGGTTGCAGCCTCGGTATCCTCAGCTAATCCTGCAGCATAAAAGGAGAATGTTAAAGCCTCATCTTCAAATGAAAAGGGAAATCAAGTTAGAGGTGAAAAGAATACCTTCAGCAGGAGTAACTGCCGCTAGTGGTGATACCGTCAACGGCTCGCACCCATGTATTTCCTCCTCCGAGATGTGTGAGAATTTGCTCGGATCAGGAGGAGCGGGTTCGTCACCATAGTCGACCTCATCCTCAAAATCGCTTTCCTCTGCGGATAAGGAAGACGACTGTAGGCTGTCTAAAAGTCACTAAAAGACAAGCCAATAAAAGCAGAGTCTCAAGTTCTAGGCGCGTTGGCTCGACACCCGCGTCTCACCATCAAGGCGCGTTGGCTCGACACCCGCGTCTCAGCATGAAGGCGTGTTGGCTCGACACCCGCGTCTCAGCAATAAGGCGCGTGGGTCTAAACCCGCGCCTCAGTTGTAACCACCCGGATTACGGGGCCAGTCACCGCACAAGTAGCGGGAAGTGGCCCCTCATTGTGGAGCGTTTTCAGGGGGCACGTTCACCCCTAGGACCTCTATAAATAGCCTCGTTTGCTATGAGGTCGAGGCAATCAGAGAAGGGGGGGCGGTAAAAAAAAAGAAGGATCAGGCATTAAAGAAGAGATCATCAACAAAGAGAGAGAAGACTCTTCGTCAAGCTTGCTGCGTACGAGCTGCTCTTCGCCTACCTTCTCTTTGAGAGTTTTGGTAGACAGAGCTGTGTTACTCTTTCTACCACCCAGAGAGAAGATCCCCCGACGGTCCCGACGGTCATCCGGTCAACGGAGAACAAGACTCACTCTCCACCGCCACACGAAGAACCCAGCCTTAAACAAAGGGGGGATTCAAGACTCAACATCCTCCCTCCCTTGTAACTGGAAGGAAAAGTCTGGTTGTAATAGTTTCATTTGATTCAAGGAAATCTTTACACCCATCACTGTCTCTTCTTCTTTCCGGCGCATACAAGAGATGGCGACTCCGCTGGGGACTACATTTGTCACTGAGGAGCAAATAGTGGCACAAGATGACGTCCACCATAAGGGGAAGATGGTCGAATCGCTTGTTGTTGAGTTCGACCAGGCGAAGTACGAAGAGTTTCTCTCTTCCAGCTCCAAGAGCCCAAAGACCCGCGTCTGCCGCCGGGTCTCGACGGGGAATGGCCTCGAGGTCCGATCTGAGGCTTTCTCGAGCTCCACTGTTGCCGACTGTGCCAAGCAAGGTACACGCGCCAACGCCTCTCAGAAGGCTCGCATGGTCCCAGGCACGTCTGCCTTTGCGACCAACCGCGTCGCACAGAACACCCGCGTCAGCGTCTCTCAGGAGACCCGCGTGGTCAAAGTCCCTGATGTCCAGCATCAGGATGTCGTTGGTCTCTCTCCACCTCCTCGACGCAATCGAAACACTGAGCGTCGACAGAGGAGACGTGCGCGTCAGCTGCAAGTTGGAACCATTGGTTGTCCAACTGAGGCTAGACGCGACGTACAATCTCGCGCCTTGCCCGCGCCACGTCCAGTACGTGAAATCCGCGTTTGGCGCCCCAAACGCGAGATTCCTTCAGTTAGGTCCTCTGAGGACCAACTCACCAAACGCCAAGATGAGACCTCTGCGCCTCGTCAAGCGCAAGAGGCACGAGCCCATAGGCGTGGGGCCCAACAGCCCATCCTCTCTCAAGTGTCTCTGCTCCGACACATCAAACAGTAACGCGACAGACGCGTTTTGTCTCAACAGAGACGCCAGACGCGCGCTGAACAGCTGCGGCGCAAGAACCGCGTCCCTGATGCCTGCGTCCAGGCTGTACAGCACATGGATGTCTCCCGTCTTCGACGTTGCGAGGCTAATCTTTTCAATCCCCCTCCCATGGATTTGAGGGATTATCTGACGAAGAAAAGAAGTGCCAATCAGGCCACTTCGTCGTGTTGCTGCCAACGGCTCATCCATATGCTCTCTGAGTGCCGTTGCGGATCAGGCGTACACCAGCAGTCTTTAGTCAGACAGCTGATCCTGATTCCTCCGTCAGCTAAAAGAAGATGCTCCCACAGAAGGAGAACCTTCTCTGACGTTGAGTACCCGGAGCTCACTGCGAATATGACAAGCAGGAGCAAGGGAAAACAACTTGCAGTCAGCTCAGACGAGTCCGAGTCTGACTCTGAACCGGAAGGGGTGTATCGACACACTCGCACCCAGACTGGGGCAATTACCCCAATTGACTATAATGCCTTAGCCCATGGCATGAATGATTCTCACTCCGTCGTAGCGGAATCAGGGGCTTCAAACTCTTCCGTCGAGAAGGAGACCTCTGCCTACATGACAGGCACTCCTGAGGAGACGGCTAAACGTTTGGAGCAGATCCAGAAGGCACAAATGGATATGATTCTTTCTCAGCAGGAATCTATCAACTCCCTCAAGCAGGCGATTGCACAGCTGCTCGAAGACAGGAGGAGGTCCCCTCCTAAAAAGTCAAAGGGCAAAGGGAGAAAGGGAGAAAGCTCATCTTCCGAACCTTCTGGGGAGACGCGGCGATCTACTTCCGGCTCGTCCAAGTCCTCGTCGCAAGTAAAAGGCGACCAAGACCAAGGATAGGCTCATGTTAAAAGAATGAGTCAACTGGAGCGACGCCTCGAGGCCCTTGCCAATCGCAAAGACCTCCAAGAAGTAGGAGTGGTCCGGCCCTACCCGGCTGAATGGGACTTGGTTCCGTACCCGCCCAAGTTCAAAGCTCCAACTCTCCAAGCCTTTGATGGGAAGGGGTCACCCAACCAGCACATCTACTACTTCAAATCCCAAACCGGGAATGTAGTAGATAATGACGCCATCCTGGCACGCCTGTTCATTGGCACCCTGAAAGGGTTGGCCTTTGAATGGTTTATGAAGCTCGCAGAAGGTTCTATCAAGAACTGGGGCGATTTGGAGAAGCTCTTTTTAACATGCTTCTTCGAGGATGACTCCGAAGTCACAATGCCAACCCTTTTGGCTACCAAACAGCGAAAAGGGGAGTCCGTCAAATCTTTCGTGGAAAGGTTTCGGAACATGGCACTCCGGTGTCCAAGCGGTATGACCCAGGCCACCCTGGTGGAAACATGCCGCCACAATCTCCAAACCTCACTCCTTGCTCAAATAGGAGTTGCTGAAAGCCGCACCTGGAAGCAATTAGTCCAACAAGGTGAACAGGCTGAGGAGATTGTCGCCCGCGTCAGAGCGGAGGAAGGTAAGCCTAGGCCGGAAAGGTCGACAAGGCGTGCGCCAGACACATCCCTCCAAACAAAGCGGAAGGATAATTTGGCAACGGAGACCAAATCTCCCGCCAAACCTCAATCAGGCAAGGCGAGTGGCTCTTCAAGCCAGCCACGCGCCAATAAGCAATATTCCTTCAAGGAGGAACATGTCGATTCGCTCTTTAAACTACTCAACAAGAGCAACCGACTGAAGCTCCCTGAAGCTAGGCGCCCAGAGGAAGTCGGCAAGACCGACAATCCCAACTACTGCATGTATCACAGGATGTTGGGACACCCCACAAAAAGCTGCTACGTCTTCAAGGACATCCTTCAGGCTCTGATTGACGCGGAGGTGTTAAAGCTCCGACCAGAGCAGAAGAAGGTGACGGCTAATGTGACGTCGGTTCTCCAGTTCGGGAGACAACCTCCAACGCCTGCGGGGGTAACTCCTATTCAAAAAGGAGAGCTGAAAGTGGTCAACACAGACCCTCACCAGCAGCAAGAGAAAGGCTTGGTACCCGTCCCTACACCTCAAGGGGAAATTATGTGGGTCCACCCTGACCTTGTCAATGAACAGCAATGTACTACTGTGACCAACAGGAAATCCAAAGGCAAGGCAAAGGCCTCATCCTGCAATGTGGTGGGTGCCTCCTCTGGAGAAGCGGAGACTGATATCCCTTCACTGACCGACTCAGAGGAGGAAACGATAGTCTTGGCCGCAGAGCCCAACCAACCGATGGCGGGAACCCGTTCAGGACAGGCTTACTTGAAACAGTACGGCGAGACGGCGGTAGCCCCTCCACAACCAACTGCGGAGCCAGTCAGGCCCTCCACAAAGCCACCTGTGGAGAAGCAGAAGGAGACTCGATTTTCTCGAACCTTTCAAAAGGGCATCGCGGAAGGATCTACGGCACCTTACCGCTTTGATGTCCTGGCTCAGTTGGCCAACATTCCGGCACGCATTACCTTGTATGAACTTCTTAGACTATCAAAGTCGACCAGAGAAGCTCTGCAGAAGCTCTGGCAAATGCTGAGGTCTTCCTGACCCAGGTGCCGAAGGAGGAAGATGTAGAGGATTGCCTCCACACCTCCCAGAATGCCCCCTGCATCACCTTCACGACAGATGATATGCAGGTGAAAGGGAAGCATGATCGACCCCTGTACTTCACAGGGTATATTGGATCGTCCGAGGTGAACCGCATCCAGGTAGATCCAGGGTCCGCGTTGAGCATCATGCCTCGCCGGGTCATGCAACATCTCGGCATTCCTACCTACCGTTTGAGCCCCACCCAGACGACTATCTATGGGTTCAATGCCAACCAGACCCGTCCGATGGGGAAGATCAAGCTCAGGTGTCAGATTGGAAGCCTCAAGTCGGAAGTGACATGCTACATCATCGACGCCGACACTTCCTACAATCTATTGCTGGGACGACCGTGGATTCACCGCAACTCCATCGTTCCCTCCACTCTCCACCAAGTCATGAAGTACATTGACGGGAGTGGAAATGTGCAGACATTGATCGCCGAAAGGTATCCATTCAAAGGGGTCGAGAATTATTTCACCGACTCTTTGCTGTACCAAGATCCGGTGGAGACGGATGAAGCCCCACAACCAGAGGAGCCAGACTCTGGTAATGAGGCTGACACTGAGCCTGAGAAAGAAGAGTGCCTGTGGGAGTTAGAACCACTTGTAACGGGCACTAATAAGCCCGATGTCGATAATACCACCGATGATGTAGGCGGTTGGTATATTAATGAAGATTTAGATTTTGCGTATTTTTCTGTGTGTACTTCTGATTCAATACCGTCAGATACTAGCACTGATATAGATGACGATCTCTGGTCGGCAATGGGTACCTTAACATCATTGCATGTACCAGTGAAATCGTCCTTCGAGACATACCAAGACAATGGTAATGCACAAGAATCTATATTTATGGTTCCAACAAGACGGAAAGGCCAAAAACTAATTCTTTTTGGGCGAATCTCGTCTGAACCAACGCCCTGCGAAGAATCGGAAGGCGAGGAAAAATCCCCTCAGTTCGATCATTACGAACCAAAAGCGCTCAAAATAATGAGATGCATGGGGTACGACCTGACCAACAAACTCGGGTTGAACTTCGGCAAAGGAAGGAGGACGTTGCTTCAATCCTTTGTGCCGAAAGGGAAGGCCCCCGATTATTATCATCGGACACGCCGGGGGTTAGGCTATGTATCAACTCCGGTCCCATCAGCCTCCGATTCTCAAGAATCGTCGAACAACGATTACTCTTCGGACACATCATCTTGGGAGTCAGATGTCAGTGTCGGCAACATCTTCAAGGAACTTTCAGTGAACATGGTTTCGACAAGCCACCTAGAAGATGGAAATGAAGAAATGATCCAATCCGATACAGATCCTTGGATCAAACATTTAAATGCTCTTTGGGATACCCGCTTTGAACAGCGCGAGCCACCCACAGAAGACAAGGTTGTTCAGATCAACCTAGGAGATGAGGCTAACCCTAAGCCCATCTTCATAAGTGACGGCCTGTCACCTTCGGAGAAGAAAGATCTAATATCTCTTGTACAAGAGTATATAGACGTCTTCGCCTGAAATTATGAGGACATGCCAGGACTTGATCCTCAAGTGGCCATGCATCGCCTCAACATCAATCCGGACGTAAAGCCTGTCAACAACAGCAGCGACGGTTCCGTCCAGAAATAATGGAGGCAATTCAATCAGAAGTCAGAAAACTTATTGATTCTGGCGTCATTAGGGAAGAACAACATCCCAACTGGGTAGCCAACATTGTCCCAGTTGCCAAGAAGAACGGGAAGATCCGGATCTGCATCGACTTCCGTGATCTAAACGAGGCTTGTCCCAAAGACGAATTCCCATTGCCAATCACAGATGTCATGATTGACAATACTTGTGGATTCGAACGAATGTCCTTCATGGATGGATTCTCAGGATACAATCAAATAAAATGTATCCTGACGATGAAAAGCACACCTCCTTCAGGACACCATTGGGGGTTTATTGCTATACCGTCATGCCCTTCGGACTGAAAAATGCAGGGGCAACATGCCAAAGGGCCATGAACGCCATTTTCCATCAGCAAATACGCAAAACGGTGGAATGTTATGTTGATGACATCGCGGTAAAAAGCCGCATTAAAGGTGGTCACATAGCGGACCTGAAGGTGGTCTTCGACATCATGCGGGGTCATCAATTGAAGATGAATCCCACAAAGTGCTTCCTGGGGGTGACCAGTGACAAATTCTTAGGATTTGTTGTAACATCCACCGGAATTCACTTGGACCCGAAAAGGTTCGCGCTATCCAGGAGATGCAACCTCCGAGAAATCTCAAGGAACTCAGGGGATTGCAAGGACGATTGGCATACATCCGTAGGTTCATCTCAAACCTCTTCGGAAGATGCCAACCCTTCACTAAGCTAATGAAGAAGGGTGTCTCGTTCATTTGGGACGATGCTTGCCAACAAGCGTTCGAGGAAATTAAACAATACCTCACCCAACCACCAGTCCTTGCAGCTCCGGTATCCGGAAAGCCTTTCCTGGTGTACGTCTAGGTAATGGATCATTCTTTAGGAGCTCTACTAGGTCAGAATGATGATCGAGGACAAGAGCAAGCAATCTACTATCTGAGTAGAACAATGATCGGAGCCGAACATCGGTATAACCCGATCGAGAAGGAATGTTTGGCACTGGTGTTCGCTATCCAGAAAATGCGACACTATCTGGTAGGCCAAACTATAACGTCATATCAAAAGTCAACCCCCTGAGGTTACTTATGACTAAACCTTCATCGTTAAATGGCCGACTGGCGAAATGGGCCATATTGCTCTCCCAATATGAGATGCGCTTTTTACCACAAAAGGCCATTAAGGGACAAGCAGTCGCGGATTTCCTAGCTGAGCACCCAGATCCGAGGGTAGCCAAAGTCTACGAGGATCTCCCAGATGAAGTTGCTGAAGTCTTCCTGACTCAGACATCGTTCGAAAGTCAAGTATTGGCAACTTTTCTTCGACGGTGCATCAAGAACAAGCCCGAAGGGACACGTAGTAGCAGGGGTAGGAGTAGTACTCGTATCCCCACAAAATTATGTGATTCCCCGAGCTATCTCATTAACTGAGCCTTGTTCCAACAATGTGGCGGAGTACAACGCTCTTTTGATTGGGATGCAATTCGCCGATGAGATTGGCGTTAAAAATCTCGAGGCATACGGCGACTCCAAGCTCATCGTTAGCCAAGTTCGTGGGGAGTACGAAGTCAGACATGAAGACTTAGTACCCTATTACAACGCGACTATCCGCATGGCCGAAGGGTTTACAAGCTTCTACATCGACCATATACCGCGCAGGCAAAATGCGCACGCAGATGCACTTGCATCCCTGGCTGCCTCCTTAGCTCTTCCAGCTGGAGCAATGGAGAAGATATTCGTCTACAGCCACGACCTGTATTGCCCGAGAAATGCTCTCGAGGACTATCAGGAGTCCACGGGAGGTCGTCACCGCGAAGAAGCACTTGAAGCATCAACCGGTCCAGAGCTTAGAGACTGGCGATTCCCCTACATTGATTTCGTCTTATACGGCATTCTGCCTGAAGACACCAGAGAGGCGGCTGCCATTAGAAGGAAAGCCCCCAAATTCTATTACAATGCGATTACGCGAACATTGTATCGTCGATCGCATGACGGGATCTTGCTCCGGTGCTCTCACCAAAGGAGGCTCAAGAGGTATTGAAAGAAGCCCACGACGGCATGTGTGGAGCTCATCAACCTGGCCCAAAACTGGCACATCGACTCCAAAGATTGGGTTACTACTGGCCCAAGATGATTGCCGATGCCGTCACTTATGCCAAGAGATGTCACGCCTGCCAAGTGCACGGCGATTTCATCCATCAAGCACCAGGGTACCTCCACTCTACGGCCTCTACCTGGCCATTTGAAATGTGGGGCATGGACGTGGTTGGTCCCTATCAGCCCACCATCATCAAAAGGACATCGGTTTATTTTGGCAATAACCGATTACTTCTCTAAGTGGGCTGAGGCCATTCCCTTGAAGGAAGTCAAGTCGTCGAACGTGATCAAGTTCGTGAAACACCACGTTATTTACCGTTTCGGTGTACCTCGGCGAATTGTCCATGACAATGGGCCTCAGTTCATCAGCCAGGCTTTCCAGAGATTCTGCGCTAAGTTCAGAATCCAGAGTGTGTCCTCAACGGCATACTATCCTGCCGCTAATGGCCTCGCAGAAGCTTTCAACAAGACTATTGGCAAGCTTCTCAAAAAGTTCGTCTCGAAAAGTCAACGAGACTGGGACGACAAGTTGGGTGAATGCTTATGGGCTTACCGCACAACTGTGCGAACCCCAACTAAAGCTACGCCATTTTCTTTGGTCAATGGGTGTGAAGCCGTGCTCCCACTAGAGATCCAAATTTCATCTCTACGCGTCGCCTTGACAGTGGAGATGACAACAGAGGAGAAGCATCGACAGCGACTCCAAGAACTGGTGGCCTTAGATGATAAACGTCTGCAGGCCCAACAGCAAATCGAGCTCTACCAAGCTCGAATTACCAGAGCCTTCAACAAGAAAGTTAAAGTGCGAACCTTCAAGAAAGGCGATCTTGTCTTAGCCGTCAGAAGACCCATGGTAATGACGCACAAGACAAAAGGAAAATTCCAACCCAAATAGGAAGGACCATTTGTAGTAGAGTCAGTCTACTCAAATGGGTCATATCGCCTCATAACCTCGAATGGCGATACACTCATGATGCCGATCAATGGCAGGTTCCTGAAGAAATACTATCCTTAGATGGTATTCTCCCGCTGATCAAGTTAAAAGTACACCTCTGATCAAAGTAAGAAGAATTTCTTCATTATAACATCCGACGCCCCGACGGCTAAGGATAGAAGAAAATGTTGGCTTCTAAGCCCAACATAAGTCTTCGACAACTCATCATGCTGAGGGGAATAGCATGGCTAGCCCAACTCAAACGGTAGTTGGTAAGGCACCTTAATCCGTTGACAGCTGAGGGTTTGCTAAAAATCCTGAGTGGACTTGGCATCACTCCTTCCTCCAAAATCCCTTACCAATTCTCATATACAGAATGGTAGGTCTACAAAATGCAACCATTACTAAGTTAACACTATACCTCTGGTAATGGAAACTTTCCATTATTCCTTGTCGAGTACAAATTTTGCTTGTTAACTCTACACGGAGTATCAAACTTTCAATTTGCCAAGTTAACACTATACCTCTGGTACTTCAAATTTTCACTTGTCAATTCTCACCAATAGAATGACAGGCCCTCAAATTACTCTTATCATGAGTTAACCTTTGTCAAGTTAATATCACACCTCTGACAAATTACTGTTAAAGTTTAACACCACACCTCTAAACAGTAATCAAGTGTCTGCCAGGTTTAATATTACACCTCTGACAGTCACTTTTCTTCAGACTTCCACACCGAAGCTGAAATGGATGTTGCTAAGTTAACACCACACCTCTAGCATCCAAGTCATTGCTAAGTTCAACAATACACCTATGGCCATGACTTTCCCTCGGACTTCCTTATGCAAGCCGAGATGACCAATGCTAAGTTCAACATTACACCTATAGCATTACCCTCACTGTCAAGTTAAACATTACACCTATGACAGTGCACTTCTGAGTTAAGTTAATATCACACCTCTGACTCACATCCTTGTCAAGTTAACATTACACTTCTGACAAGACCACTTTCAACCCGTTAAGTTAATATCACACCTCTGACGGTAACAAACTTTCCTAGATTCCCTACGAGTCTAGTCCCACTTGTTATTCTCTTCAACAAAATAACAAGTCTACCTAAAAACATTGTTAGGTTAATACTACACCATCAACAGTGTTTCCATCAAATCCCCAGTTGAGCTCAATCAAGTTAATCCCAAACACTTGATAAAAGTTCACCCTCCCTGGGGGTACCAATTCTACTTGTCACTTTCTCTTATAAAGTGGCAGGTCCATAAAAAATTTCATCTCTGTCAAGTTAATATTACACCTCTGACAGTATCATGAGAGTTCCTGAAATAGGATCTTTCTCCATAAAGTTTGACTTATTAAAATTACCATCATAATTTTGACAAAGTCAAAGACTCTTTGCTTCTATGCGTCTAACTGAAGACAAAAAGTTCAGGACAATGAAAGAGGCAAAAAGAGAAGTGTCACTTTTATTTATTTCCAGGCATATGAAAGTGATACAAAAACGCTCTCTTATACAATAAGATTGAGTGCTACAGTTAAAACGCTCTCTTATACAATAAGATTGAGTGTTACAGTCAAAACGCTCTCTTACAATAAGATGGAGTGTTACATTAAGGAGTACAAAGAAGTCCCTCTCTCTCTCTCAGAGGTTGCACTCACTCCTTAAAGCCGCATCTGATTCCAAGTACAGGATGGTGCATGATGTAAACATCGAAAGAGCCCTAGCTGACTAAGCTAAGAGCAATGGTGTTCTTGAGGTCCGGTGGCAGCAGAAAGTCCTGCAACCCTTCGTTCATGAGCATCTCTTTCCCCAGCAGGCCATCCAGCAGACATGGAAAGTCCTCGATGTCACTTCTGGAATGGAGAGGAAGAGGATCCTATCTGTCGCCGTGTCCACCGTAACCTTCTCGCCGCCATACTTACCCTGACCATCTCTTGCCAGTAGGCATGATTGGTACAGTGGATCTGAAGAGACCTTGGCGAGAGTCGAGTCCTCGTTAGGGACATAATATATTCCCTTGTGGACGACGAGGACCATAATATATTCCCTTGTGGACGAACATCGAACAAGTTCGCCGTCCGATATATTCTCCAACGGACTTGGCGAACATGAAGAAGAATGACCAAGCCTACCTGCAAAAAGCAAACAGGGAATCAGACAATTTAGAGCTTAGTACACTTCAACAGAAGAAAACTAAGTCACAAACGCGGCTATTTTCAAAGACCGCAGACGCGGGAATAATCCGCGCAGCGAGCCAGATTCCTGCGACAATAAAAACCGACGCGAGCGAGACTGTGATACACACAGAATGCAAACGCGACTTAACTCCACATCCGCGTCTAAGATACAAGGTGCGCAGAGAATCAGACGCCGAAAATTGCCATCTCTCTGTTGGGGGTGAAAAACACCTAGAGGGGGGGTGAATAGGTGTAAGTGCTAATCTAATAAACTAAATGCAAACTAAGTGCGCTAAATGCGGAAGCTAATGTAAATTATGCACAAACTAATACAATACAAGTGTAGCCGAATTCCCCTTGCGAGGCTCTGGACTAACTCCTCTTGATTCCCCTTGAAATGGTTGAGGTGCTATGTGAAGCTCTTGTTGGATGAGTACAAATTAGGCCCACACACACAAGCAATCCAAGCAATATGAAATATGTGCACACACAATCAAGCCAAGCATATAAGAACGAATTGCAATATAAAAGATGCAAGGCAACACAAGCAATGTATAAGATATGTATGCAATGAATGAATGATGCTTGCACAAAGTAAAGAGAGTAAGGGTTAGAGAGACAATGGATCAAACGCTAACACAAAGATTTGTTTCGAGGTTCGAGCACCTTGCTCTACATCCCCGCCTACACCACCGTGTAGGATTTCCCAATCCACTATAGGAGTACCAAACTCCTCTCTCAACCTTACAAAGCCACCGAGGCTATACAACCACAATCCACCTCTACCGAAGAGGGATACGGCCCGTAGCCAACTACAACAAACACCTCTACCTAAGAGGCTCACAAACCAATCACCCGATCACCTCTACCGAAGAGGGATACAACAAGAATAAGGGTGTACAACTTAGAGGTTTACAACAACAACCTCAAACACTCTCTTTTCTCTTTTTCCACAAAACAAGATCCTAATAATTTAGGATAGAAGATATGGCTCAAGTGTGGAAACTAAGTGTTTTGGAAACAAGCCAACAAAGAAAAACTACTTGGGAAATCTCTTGTATATGATAGAAATAAAAGATCAAATCAAAATCCCAAACCTAGTTTTCTTTGATTTTCCAAAAACCCAAAACAAATAAGATGAAATCTTTTTGGCTTAAAACCCTTTTAAAAACTCTTTTAAACACTAGAGAAAGTCTGAAATTTTTAGCTCTAAAAATCTTGTTCAAAACAATGGAGAAATGGGGTATATATAGCCCCTAGGAAAACTAGCCGTTAGGCTGATGTGGCAGCCTGACAGACTGCCGGTCGACCGGTCCGGTCGACCGCCAACGGTCAGAATTATGACCGTTGGGCAACTGCGGTCGACCGGCCCGGTCGACCGATAAAACCCGAGAGCAGAGCTCTCAACTCGGTCGACCGTCCCGGTCGACCGACTACAATGTGTAGCCAGCGTGCACGTCTGTGCACATCGGTCGACCTACCCGGTCGACCGGCCACTTGGTGCGGTCGACCGGTCCGGTCGACCGTACTGGCCTGGCAGGCACAGTGCAGATCTGCACAGATACGGGATTTGAAAATAGGTCTTTTCACTCAATAAAAATCCCATAAATTCACAGTAAATCCACTAAATAGTTTTAATCACAATAAAAACTGTTTTTTCTAAAATATGTTTTTCTAAAACTTGTTTTTCCATAACTTCACAAAATACAAAAACAAGATATTTTGAACTTATTAAAGCATAGTGTGTATGGATATGATCCACTACACAATCATAATGAAATATCTATGTTTTTGATATCTAGCATATAACAAGGTTTTGGTTTAAAGGATATGCATGATAGAAATACCAAAAACCAACTCTTGTATTTTTATCATAAACAAAACTTGTATTTTATCATACTAGATTTTTCCAAAACATGAATAGGATAGTCAAAATAAGTTTGTCTATAAGTTAAGCATGTATGTATAAATAGAAAACATCTACTATACATATAAATCTTGAAACTTATTTTGATCAAACTATTCATGGAAACCAAATATCAAAACATAAAACGTGTGTGTTTTGTGCACTTGAGCATATCCACTAAACTAAGCTTTACAAATATGGATCTAAAACACAAACTCTAAACTAGATACCTAAGTCTTCTTGACGATCTTCATCTTCAAGTAGACTTGCTCCAAAACTCCGTGATTCTCCAAATGCAAAGGTATGATCTTTAAGCTTTGGCACCGGAATCATCATGAATAGCTTCTAATCATCTTGTTGAAGCTAATCACCAACCTAATATCCTGTTAATGATCTGAAACTTAGAAACACAAGAATATTAGTAAACATAACTACATGAGTGTTGATCATCATCAAAACTAGAGTGGAAGGCCATTGGGCCAACAGGGGGAACAGGAGTTGCAAGATCCGGGTCTGAAGCCTTCAACCCGAGTTGGAATTCATCCAAGTCAGTGGCCTTAAAACGCGAGCTTCATGAGTAAAGCCGCGGCCAAGTACCAAAGACTTCTGTACTCGCATCTAGGGAAATTCAAGTCGAGGGCGCAAATTCCAGAAGAGGAATGCACCAACCACGACTTCACAAGAAGGTCCAGATGAAATCTCTTTGAGAGGTATACTAAAATGCAAACTTGGTTGGATCTAAAATGTCATGGTAAGTGGGCATGGCATACCCGCAGAAGCCTCTGTTAAGAGTTGAACTATCTGCGTTGAGACGCGGACGTAAAAAGTGCTCAAAGAGACGCTTCCTGCCATTGAAATCACTTGACAGTGGTAATCCATTGAAGAGACCAAATAGAAGCATGAAAGCTCTGGGTCATCTTCATCCACAGAGGCACCTTCATCCATGGAGGCAAACCCCTGATAGGGTCCTTGAAGGAAGAAGGCAGAGTCCCTCAGAGTACTCGCTCTCAAACAGAGCACGGTCTAAGCAGCCGCTGTTAAAGAGAGGGGGTGAGTCCTATTTATAGGCAACCCCTGATAACGGTCATTAATGGTTCATTAATTAAAACCGCCGGCCTTAATGACCGCACGACCGTCAAAGCCCAATGGGAGGCTGACGCGTGGAACGTCGCTTCGGGAAGCGTCGCAGGCGCTGATCTCAAACCGTCAGCGCCGGTTTTGCATTAAAGGGCATTAACGCCCAAGTCCAATGAAAAACTGACGCGTGGACAACTGCTTCGGGAAACAATGGATGACCCGGGTTCCCAATCGTCAGCGAAGACTTGACGGTCAAAGATCTCATAAAATCTTTAAGTCAGGCTGCATTAAACGCAGATGGGAAAGCCGCGTCCGGCTGCATTAAACACAGATGGGAAAGCCGCGTCCAAGAATCCGCGTCCCTTTCTCAAATTGGAAGGCGTTCACCCGCGTTTATAGGAGCGTCCACGTGACTCAAAGTCGCGTCCCTTCAGCAAACGGGGCCCTTTCTAAGGGAAAGCACTTAGTTCATTCTGAGATTAGTGGAAAATACACAAGGATGCGTCCCTCGCATCCGCTCAAGTCGCGTCTTCATTGACAGGACAAATTCGCGTTACTCAAAGCCGCGTTTGTCCCACGGATCAATGCCGCGTCTCATCAAAAAGGACTTAGTTTTATCTGAGTTCTTATGAACTGATGACCGCGTCTCCCTATGGATTGACGCTGCGTCTCATCAAAAGGACTTAGTTCCACCTAAGTCCCTATGAACTGTTGGCCCAATGGCCTTCCACTCTAGTTTTGATGATGATCAACTCATGTAGTTATGTTTACTAATATTCTTGTGTTTCTAAGTTTCAGATCATTAACAGGATATTAGTTGGTGATTAGCTTCAACAAGGAGTTTAGAAGCTTTCCATGTTGATTCCGTGCCAAAGCTTAAAGATCATACCTTTGCACTTGGAGGATCACGCGTTTGGGATCGAGTCTACTTGAAGATGGAAGATCGACAAGAAGACTTAGGTATCCTAGTTTAGATAGATTTTTAGATCCATTTGTAAAGCTTAGTTTAGTTGATATGCTCAAGTGCACAAAACACACACATGTTTGGATATTGGTTTTTCGGTTTTAGTTTAACCGATATGAGTTTTCATGAATAGTTTGATCAAAACAAGTTTACATGTTTTATATGTATATTAGATGTGCTCTATATACATACATGCTTATATGACTTATACAAACTTAGTTTGACATACCTATTCATGTAGTTTTATGTTTTGGTATAAAACATATTTTTGTAATTAAAGACAAAAACTATGATATATTTGTTGAATGTGTATTAGACCTATGTCCATATGCATCATGCTTAATAATGTTCAAATATCATGTTTTTGTATTTCTATAAGTTTTTAGGAAAATCAGATTTCCTATTGAAAAATCAAGTTTGACAAAAATACAAGTTTTGTTTTTGATAAAATTGGCAAGACACAAAAATGAATTGATATGTTGATATATTGTCTTGAAATTTTTATCACTTGTTTGAGTTTCAATATAAAATGATAAAACAATTTTTATGGTATTTTTAAAAGAGATAAAAGATTTTTTAGAAAATATTTTTCCAAATTTTCTGACCTTGTTTTTGTGCTGACAGGCTGGTCGGTCGACCCTGATGGTCGACCGCACCAAGGGCCGGTCGACCGTTCGGGTCGACCGACGTGCACAGACGTGCACGTCTGTTAGGCACAGACACGGTCGACCGTGACGGTCGACCGAGTTGAGAGCTCTGCTCTCGGGTTTTCTGGGTCGACCGGGCCGGTCGACCGCAGTTGGCCAACGGTCATAATTCTGACCGTTGGCGGTCGACCGGACCGGTCGACCGGTGGCCTGTGATTAGTACTCAATATTGCATATTTTACATCATAATCCCCATGCATATTACAAATAAATATGTGATTTTTACTCCTCTTCTCTACATATTTGCAGGTACATACTTAATGGAGAGATATCCAAATAATCACTTAATTACCACTAATTAAGTGATTAATTAAAGGTTAAGATAAAGCCAATTTCAAATCAAATCCAGAGAGATCTGCGCTCAACCAACGGAGATTCTAGAATGTCCACGTGGCACCAACCCCGTAACCACTCAGCAACAGAAATCCGTTGCTGAACGGATTCGGTTTACGCCGCGGACGCGCGGCAGGGCGCGGCAATCTAGGGTTGTTACGATCCCGGATTTTGTGGCAACAACCTACTCTCTAGAAGCTTCTCATTTCGGCTATAAATACTCCACCTTCACCTGCGAGCTGCGACTGATCAGAGAAGAGAGGGAGCTTAGTTCATAGTTTTGTATTTTGATAGGTTTTCTTTAGGATTTTTAGCTCTCTATGATCTTCTTCTCCCTAGATTTCATTGCAAGAGAGAGTTGTATGAGAGAGAGAGCTTGTATCAACAAGGAGTGACAACTTGGAGCTATACAAGGATGATCCATTCTCATCTACTCTACTTGAGCTTGATTCTAGTTTGTTTTCTTTACCTTACTTGTTTTGTTAATTTCTTGCAATTTAATTCATGTTTAGCTTTTCTTTTGTAATGGTGTGTAGCTAATTCTTTCTCCATGAACTAGCTAACCACTACCTTGCTAGCTTCTAACTCATGGGTGATTGCTTTACTTCATCTTGCAATTTGTATGGTTTTCTCTTCTCCGATGGGTTTCTTTTCATTTCTTTGCAAGATCTTGTTGTAATTCTCCATATGATTCATGTGTGCCTCACTTGGAGCCTAGTCTTCGAACTAGTGCCTTGATGGAACATGGAGATGGAGCACCAATATGCTATTTGATGTATAACTTCACTACTTCCATTAGTGAATGTTGTATGTTCTTCATTTGCATCCCTTGAGTGTAGCTCTTTTGATTCCATTAGTGAAAGTCTATTTGTAGGCCTATGACCATCTATGGAGGCTACAAGACAAGTCCAAGAATGAATCCCCTCATCCATGTGAGAAGGTAATTAGACCACAAGCAAGACACATCCATGCCGATGAATCAACATGAGGCACGCATCACTATCACGGAGTTTAGTAAGTCTTTAGCAAGGTAGTTAAGGTTAGCTAGTCATGGTTTTATTTCATTCAAGTTTTCTTCAATTTTACTTTCTTTTTAGTTGTTAGTTCAAATCCAATCCATCTTGATTTCTCCTCCCGATTTCCACCATGAACATAGACACCAATTCTTTGATTTGTTTTTCTTTTGATTCTTTATTCTTTTAAAAGCAAAGAAGAAGTCTCGTTTTCTCTTCTCACTAGTATCGTAACGATTCTACTCTAGCTCTCCTTGTGGTTCGACTCGGTATAGCTTTATGCTATAGCGGAAAGATTGGAACAAGGTATATCAATCACATATTCGAAGTGAACAAGATCAAAGGTGAACTCTAAACCATAAACCATCTCTTTAATACCTAAATCTTGTGCAATTAACTTCACGTACCTTGTTTACAAACAATCAATTTTTGGCGCCGTTGCCGGGGAGAGCGACGGTATTTTTAAAAGTGAGAAACTAAACGATTCTTCTTCTCTGTTGCAGGTGACGGAGAAGAAAACAGGAAAATATCTACAGCAGAAACATATAAGTGGACCTGGGACTCTGCTCAAGAAAGCAGAGCCCAGGATCCCTCTGGAGTGCCGCGGATCCACAAGAATTACCGTGGAACGCGGCACAACAGAGAGAACTACTGACAAAATTTTTGCAGGGGCTTCTGCTCTGCAAGTTACATCTGCTTCTATACTTCATTTCCTGTATTCTGCATCATATACCTGATAAATTAATTCAACAGTAAAAAAATTGGTTGTAATTGATAATAATTGTTAGACATTTGCATTTTAGGCACGTGTCTTTCAATTCTTTACTTTTACTATTGAAGAGCGCGTGGGACAAGGTACGTGTTCGCATAGCATATAGACTAGGACAAACTCTTGCTTGATTTTCATGCTTTGAGTGTATCCTTGTTATCTTTCATCGTACACTTGCACGAATTTACTTTAAGGGCATATCCCGTAATAAAGATAAGTGGGGATTTTATCACCCCTTCCTTAGCCCGAAAATCATTTCCCCACGTACTCACAATCCCAAGCTTGTAACTAAAAATTGATAGACGTTGGCCCTAGGGACACCGGACTCGCTTAGGAGATTTTCCTAAGGGGGAAAAGTGTTGGAAATTGACTTCTGTAAAATCAGTGTCTAGGAAAGGGGTTGAGGGCCGAAAGCCCGAAGGTTGCTGGTTACTTAATTAAGGAACGTCTCCGGACGGAAAACCTCCCACCAACTTTACCCTTCCCTGGCTGATTTGCTTATAGTCAGAGTCTACACCAAACCTCCTGTGGACAGTCTATTTAGGAGTCACCTAGGACCAGAAACCCTAGACAAGCTTGGATTGATTTTTTCTTTTGTTGTTTGTTATTTTTCTTTTCGCTGGTGTGATCGGTGCACGTTGTTTGTGATTGTATATACGATAGTGGTTTTGTGATCCTAATTCTACACTTGCACTTACACATCCACTTCACATCATGACCAACAACGTCTCACTTCAGGATCGATTTTATCCGATTCGCACCTCCATTCCTTCATGCATTCTTCTCCCCGAGCCAAATGGAAATCACTTCGAGCTGAAACCACAAATTCATTAGTACACTTCCCCACTTCCATGTTTAGAGTCTGAGGATGCGTACCTCTTTATTCGTGAGTTTGAAGAGGTATGCCAAATGATGAGAATTTCCCAACTGTCTGAGGATGCTGTTAGGTTACGGTTCATACCGTTTGCACTTAAGGATTTAGCTAAGAAATGGCTTTATAATCTTCCAGTCAGTTCCATATCTTTATGGGAGGATTTGTTAAGGTCTTTCTTAAGAAATTCTATCCTATCCACAAAACAGCCCTCATGAGAAAGAACATAATGCAATTCAAGCAGGAAACAAATGAACCTTTCTGGAAGTATCTTGAGCGTTTCAAAGACCTTCTTGCCCTGTGTCCCCATCACGGCATAGAGAAATGGCGTCTATGCCAGATTATTTATGATGGATTAGATTACCAAACGAAAACACTTTTAGAATCCATGTGCCAAGGGGAATTCTTGAAAAAAAATGAACATCAGGGGTGGGATCTCTTTGAAACTCTAGCTGAGAAAACCATTCAGTGGGAGTCTTGTCCTGAAAAAATCCACTTCCACCACTTCCAGAACTGGTACACAATCCATCGAATCCTCTCTAGCTGCAGAAACCAAGATCACACAATTAATGAAGAGGATAGAGTTGCTTGAGTCAAAAGGGAATTCTGTGGTCAACCAGGTCAACCCATTGCCTTTGATTAGACCAGGTTGCACCAACTGTCATGACCTTAGCCATGTTGTTGAGGAGTGTCCATTATATCAGCCACAATCATTTCAGGAGAAAATGAATGCAGCGTTTACCAGACCCAATAATCATTCATACTCCAACACTTATAATTCGGGATGGCAGAACCATCCAAATTTTCCATGGAGTCAGTCTGGTACTGAGCATCATATGCCACCACTTCCACATCTGTACAATGCTCAGTTTCATCCATCCAGTTTCGATCAGAATTCACTGTATATTCATCCATCTCAAAGTCCACCACAGTCATATCAGGACCCACCACCATATTACCAATCACAGTTCCAATCTCCATATCCTCAACATCCACCCCAAAATAATTCTGAAATATCTGAGTTGAAACAAATGATAGAAACCTTAACAAAGAACCAGCAACAGGAGTTGAATGAAATGAAGGTCCAGATCAAGCAATTGGCTGAGAATCAAAAAGGACTGTTCTTAAGCCAGCCATTGCTAAGTCCCAAAGTTGAAAATTCAGGACCCAGTCACTGTCATGCCATTCATACCCTGAGATCTGGTAAACAAGTTGACAATAAGGTTTCTAGTCCACAATCTCATCCAGTACCAAAGCAAACTCCTCATGTCCCAATGTCACCAACTTTTGACAACCCATCCTCTAGTACAGAGCCATCCACTTCCAAAGCCAAGGGGAAAGAAAAGGTAGATGAGCAACCTTATAAGCCTAGAGTACCATATCCAAATAGGCTTCTAAATAACAAGTCAAATGCTCACATGGAGAAAATAAAAGAAACATTCAATAAGGTCCAAATCAATGTCCCTCTTCTTGATGCCATTCAACAAGTGCCATCATATGCCAAATTTTGAAGGAAATGTGCACCAAGAAGAGGAAGACCCAAGTCCCTAAAAAAGTCTTCCTTGCATCATCCATCAATGAGCTGCTCACTGGTCCAATTCCTGTTAAGTATAAAGACCCAGGGAGCCCCACCATTTCATGCATCATAGGACAGACTACAATAAATAGGGCACTTCTTGATTTGGGGGCCAGTATCAATCTCCTACCTTTCTCTGTGTACCAACAATTGGGGTTAGGTGATCTCCACCCAACCCAAATGACCATTCAATTGGCTGATCGCTCTGTTACTAAACCAAGGGGGTAATTCAAGATGTCCTGGTCAAAGTTGGAGAATTCTTTTATCCAGTTGACTTTGTTGTCCTTGAAACAAAACCAGTGTCAAATTCCAATCAAAGGGCACAAATTCCTGTCATTCTGGGTCGACCATTCCTGGCTACTGCAAATGCAATCATTAATTGCCGGAATGGATCAATGAGGTTGACTTTTGGTAACATGACACATGAACACAATGTCTTCCACACACAGCCTCACAAAACAAAAGATCAAACATTTGAGGTTAATTTCATTAGTAACAATTGTGAGGAGGAAGGTGAAGATCCAAAAGATGAGTCACAATCTTGTGATTCTCTTATCCGAGTACCCTTTCAAACGGGGAAAGTTGATTTGGATACTTTCACTTTCAATGAGCCAACTGAGACTGTATTTGAACCTCCAATTGATATATCATTTGAAGACTTGTTTGCTGATGAGATTATGTGCTTAGATGAGTCAACTCGGGGTAAGTTAGCTAATTGTCCACTGCCGGATGTTGACTTGAGCTTTGAAGAATTATATGGAGAGGAGTTAAAATTTCTAAACACTGGAAGTGATGAGATTCTGAGTGAGAGTGGTGATAAGGACTTTGTTTGTGAACGATGTGATGGAAAGAGTATGAATGAAAATAACAACAAATTGAAACTGGAATCACCTAGGGTAAGAACAATTCAGACCGTTTCCCAATGGAATTCAAGAAAGAGCACATTGGAACGATGGGAAACGGGCCAGAGGGAAGCGACCAAAACCCAGGTGAGAGTTACATTTGTATATTCCTTGTAAATAATTTTTCCTACCTCTTACCTGTTTCATGCATACATTTACCATAATGCATTGAGGACAATGCATGAAATAAGTGTGGGGGAGGGTTTACTAACATAGGATTTCTTTCTTTATAGGATTTTTATTTTTTAGGACTTTTATTTATTTTTTCTTTTTAGGTCTTTTATTTTTAGATTTTATCTATAGATTTTATTTTTTTTTCTAGATTTTCCATTTTCTTTTTAGATTTTGCTTTTCTTTTAGAAAAATATAAATAAAAAAAAAATAAATAAAAAAATAACAAAAATAAAAACTTTTTGAAATAAGAAACAAAGTTTTGATCTATTTTTAAGAAAATTAAGATGTATCTTAGAGATTAAGAAAGCCTTAATTATGACATCTTAAACATAGTTGAAGTAATAGATCTTGTTTGAGATTATAGGATAAGTAAGTAAAATTGGTGAGATATTATTATCTGGAATTTTTTGCCTTAGATATTATGCACTTTACACTTACACATTTCTTGGGATGGAGACAAAGACCAAAAATGCCATATAAATAAAAAAAAAAAAGAAAAAAAAATATATATATAAATAAAGCATCACCTATTAAGCTGGGAAATTGTGCCTCAAGAAGCATGATTACTCACGCCTAACGGTGATCTCACTTATTAAGCTGGATAATTGTGCCTCAAGAAGCATGATCATTCACGCCTAACGGTGATAAAAAAATAATCCCCTTTAGTTTGTGGCCTTTTATACTCGAGACCTTAAACCCGAGGGATGTTTTCTCATCTGGTGCCCTAAGACCGTCTGGTTTGGGAGTCATCGGTTAAAGGCTCGCTACAAGGGTAGATTAGAAAGCCTAAGAAAACTAAGGGAAGAAAAAAGCAGAAAAAGAAAAAAATATATATATATAGATAAATAAATGGCTTGATGGTTGGAGTTGAAATCCCAGGAAACCTTCACTGAGCACGGTGTGCATACTATCTAGGTTTTATGAAAGATAAAATATTCAATCCAATTTGAATTCTTACCTTAATTGAAGACAAGATCTTGCATGGATACTAAGTTTAAGGAAGAATGATTATAGGTGGACTTATGACCTAGGATCACTTATATTTTTGCAAAAATAAGTTCGTAAACATGTCTCTTATTCAAAATGCGTTTTCAAAACACTAACATTTGTCTTCTTTCTTATGGATTTTGTGGGTGCAATCCGCTGAAAACCCTCAGGAGACAACACTCCTCCTCTAGGGTAACCTAGAGGTTTAACGGCTTGTTGCACATGCTTAGTGCAATCGCGTCACCTGCGAAAGTGGTGTAATAAACTGTTAGTCTAGATTTCTTTTTCTTTGTTTTGCTCGGGACGAGCAAAAGAATAAGTGTGGGGGTGTGATTAGTACTCAATATTGCATATTTTACATCATAATCCCCATGCATATTACAAATAAATATGTGATTTTTACTCCTCTTCTCTACATATTTGCAGGTACATACTTAATGGAGAGATATCCAAATAATCACTTAATTACCACTAATTAAGTGATTAATTAAAGGTTAAGATAAAGCCAATTTCAAATCAAATCCAGAGAGATCTGCGCTCAACTAACGGAGATTCTAGAATGTCCACGTGGCCAACAACCCCGTAACCACTCAGCAACAGAAATCCGTTGCTGAACGGATTCGGTTACGCCGCGGACGCGCGGCAGGGCGCGGCAATCTAGGGTTGTTACGATCCCGGATTTTGTGGCAACAACCTACTCTCTAGAAGCTTCTCATTTCGGCTATAAATACTCCACCTTCACCTGCGAGCTGAGACTGATCAGAGAAGAGAGGGAGCTTAGTTCATAGTTTTGTATTTTGATAGGTTTTCTTTAGGATTTTTAGCTCTCTATGATCTTCTTCTCCCTAGATTTCATTGCAAGAGAGAGTTGTATGAGAGAGAGAGAGCTTGTATCAACAAGGAGTGACAACTTGGAGCTATACAAGGATTGATCCATTCTCATCTACTCTACTTGAGCTTGATTCTAGTTTGTTTTCTTTACCTTACTTGTTTTGTTAATTTCTTGCAATTTAATTCATGTTTAGCTTTTCTTTTGTAATGGTGTGTAGCTAATTCTTTCTCCATGAACTAGCTAACCACTACCTTGCTAGCTTCTAACTCATGGGTGATTGCTTTACTTCATCTTGCAATTTGTATGGTTTTCTCTTCTCCGATGGGTTTCTTTTCATTTCTTTGCAAGATCTTGTTGTAATTCTCCATATGATTCATGTGTGCCTCACTTGGAGCCTAGTCTTCGAACTAGTGCCTTGATGGAACATGGAGATGGAGCACCAATATGCTATTTGATGTATAACTTCACTACTTCCATTAGTGAATGTTGTATGTTCTTCATTTGCATCCCTTGAGTGTAGCTCTTTTGATTCCATTAGTGAAAGTCTATTTGTAGGCCTATGACCATCTATGGAGGCTACAAGACAAGTCCAAGAATGAATCCCCATCATCCATGTGAGAAGGTAATTAGACCACAAGCAAGACACATCCATGCCGATGAATCAACATGAGGCACGCATCACTATCACGGAGTTTAGTAAGTCTTTAGCAAGGTAGTTAAGGTTAGCTAGTCATGGTTTTATTTCATTCAAGTTTTCTTCAATTTTACTTTCTTTTAGTTGTTAGTTCAAATCCAATCCCGATCTTGATTTCTCCCGATTTCCACCATGAACATAGACACCAATTCTTTGATTTGTTTTTCTTTTGATTCTTTATTCTTTTAAAAGCAAAGAAGAAGTCTCGTTTTCTCTTCTCACTAGTATCGTAACGATTCTACTCTAGCTCTCCTTGTGGTTCGACTCGGTATAGCTTTATGCTATAGCGGAAAGATTGGAACAAGGTATATCAATCACATATTCGAAGTGAACAAGATCAAAGGTGAACTCTAAACCATAAACCATCTCTTTAATACCTAAATCTTGTGCAATTAACTTCACGTACCTTGTTTACAAACAATCAGCCTGTCAGGCTGCCACATCAGCCTAACGGCTAGTTTTTCCTAGGGGCTATATATACCCCATTTCTCCATTGTTTTGGCTAAGATTTTTAGAGCTAAAAATTCTAGACTTTCTCTAGTGTTTAAAAGAGTTTTTAAAAGAGTTTTTAAGCCAAAAGATTTCATCTTATTTGTTTTTGGTTTTTGGAAAATCAAAGAAAGCTAGGGTTTTGGGAGATTGTTTTGTTTTTCATTTTCTATCATTTACAACTGATTTCCCAAGTAGTTTTTCTTTGTTGCTGGTTTCCAAAAACACCTTGTTTCCACACTTGAGCTATCACCTATCCTAATCTATTTAGGATCTTGTTTTTGTGGAAAAGAAAAGAGAAAAAGAAAGAAAGATTGTGTTTGTGGTCTTTGTAACCACTTATTGTAAACCCTCCTTACTTTTGTGAATCCCTCTTCGGTAGAGGTGATCGGAGTGGTATTGGTTGGATCCCTCTTTGGTAGAGGCGATTGTGTTGTAAACCTCTTCGGTAGAGGTAGTGGTGTTTGTTGTTGGCTACGGGCCGTATCCCCCTCTTCGGTAGAGGTGGATTGTGGTTGTATAGCCTCGGTGGCTTTGTAAGGTTGAGAGAGGAGTTCGGTACTCCTATAGTGGATTGGAAATCCTACACGGTGGTGTAGGCGGGGATGTAGAGTTGGGTACTCGAACCTCGAAACAAATCTTTGTGTTAGCGTTTGATCCAATTTCTCTCAACTCTACTCTCTTTACTTTGTGCAAGCATCATTTCATTCAAGCATCATTCTTTCATTGCATACTTATCTTATACATTGCTTGTGTTGCCTTGCATCTCTTATATTGCAATTCATTCTTATATGCTTGGCTTGATTGTGTGTATTTCATATTGCTTGGATTGCTTGTGTGTGTGTGCCTAACTTATACTCATCCAACAAGAGCTTCACATAGCACCTCAACCCATTTAAAGGGGAATCAAGGGGAGTTAGTCCAGAGCCTCGCAAGGGGAATTCGGCTACACTTGTTGTATTGTATTAGTTTGTGCATAGTTTGCATTAGCTTCCGCATTTAGAGCATTAAGTTTTTCATTTAGTTTCTAGATTAGCACTTACACCTATTCACCCCCCCCTCTAGGTGTTTTTCAATTGGTATCAGAGCTAGTGCTCCTGATACTTAGGCTTAACATCCTAAGAGTGAGATCCATTTGCTTGCTAATCTACATTTGCATTTGATTGTTTGCACATATTTAGTTTATACCATGGACTTCATGACCCACCTAGTTTTGACCCTTCCAACATTGATGTTTGGAAGTATAGGATGTCCATGTACCTAAAGACCCTAGGTTTGCATGTCTTCCTTGCCGCCACCAAGAGATGTTATCTTGGTGATGGTAATCATATAGGGGCCAATGCACAAGCCCTAGAGGCCATTAGAAGCACTCTTCCTAAAGATTATCTCTTATGTGTTTCTAACTTTGATTCCGCCTTTGCAGTGTGGAACAAATTGACAACCACCACCACCTCGGAGCTTCAAGTTCAAATTCAAGAAGAGGAATCTAGCGGAGAATCCGAGCCACAACAATGCTATATGGTCCAAGGGAATGACTCCCTTGAGGTACACTCGGAAACTCCATTAGATAGTGATGATGATGCTAGTTCTTCAAATGATCATATTGATGCCCATGCTTTGAATGAGGAACTTTCTATTATGTGTGAAAAACTAATAGAAAAATATAACTTGTTGAAAAAGAAGAGTCTAGGCATTAATAATGAAAATAAAAATTTGATTGCTAGACTTGATGTTGTTTTGCAAGAGAAAGAGGAGATTGCTAATGAAAGGGATTCATTAAAATCTCAACTTGATCTTGCACTTAAAGAAAATGATTTTTTAAAATCTAAAAATGATTGTGAAACACTTTTGAAGAAAAATGAGAACTTGTCTTCAAAAGTTGATTTTGTTTTAAAAGAAAATGATTCTTTGAAAATTAAGATTGCTTCAATTCTAAAGATTTGGATGCATGTTTAAAGAAAAACATTGTTTTGCAAAATAAGATTGATGCACATGTTTGTCATGCTAGGGTAGTATCACACACTTCACCTATTGCATGCTCCACTTCTTCTACAATTCAAAATGATATAAATTTGTTAAAGAAGAAAATAGATTGTTTGGGCTCCACTATGAGCCAATGTGCCATGAACCACTCACGATTGGAAACCTTGGTTCGAAAGAAGCAAGTTCCATCTTTTCATGCACACCCTCCACGGCATACACATGCTCCTCACGGACACCATCACACGTATGCTCATGTGTACACATGTACACATTGTGGCCGAAAAGGTCATCTTGCTAAATTTTGTTATGATAGATTAAATGTTTCAAATTTAACAAAGAAATTTGTTTGGGTTAGAGAAGGGACTAACCCCCATGGACCCAAAAGAGTATGGGTACCAAAGACCACCCCTCCTATTATTTTTGATGTAGGTGTGGGCTCTCACATGACGTGAGAGTAATAGCACCTTGGAGTGGATGCGTTCCGGACCTAAAGGAAATCAATTGGATGCATCACTTTCAAGGGAAAGATTTGGTGGAGATGACCACCATGTTTTGGAGATAAGGAGAGTTGCTTCTTCGGTTTTGGTAACAATCCTTTACTCCCATTTATTATGTTTACATGCTTTCCACTTCATTGTTTATAGCATGTTTTGATAGTTTATAGCTTATTTTTTTTTTTTTGATGTCTATGGATTAGTATGTTCATTCCATGTTTATTAGATCCTTGACATACATGTATAGTATTTGAGACACACATGCTTATTTGAATCATACTTAGTGTTCTCACTTTTGTTTAAGCTATAATGTACATCATGAATCTAATACATGTGAATTTACATAGTAATCATGTTTTAGTTTTATCATGATAATTTTTATATTGTGTTTTGATACTTCATGTTAAGGTTACTTGTTTAGATGTTAGTTTTCATTAAGACTAGGAATTATACTTGTACATATAGTGGGCCACAAATAAATCTATATATGTATGAGCTTGAACGCTTATTTTAACCCATTAGATGTGCTAGTATAGTCTAGTTTTGATGATTCGTACATTTTAAACTTGAATTCCCATTTTTGAATTTGTTTTGTGTTATGAGTTTGCATTTCATGTATATGTGCATTTTACCAAAAACATTAAGATATACATGTATACCCCTTGAGTCATTTGCCTTTCATGCAAATATCTATTATGGACTCAAAGTGTGTTTTGGATATGTATGTATACTTTGGTTTGTATTAGACATACATATGCCTTGAAGATTAAATAATATTAATTTTTTAGTTTTCTTGTTTAAAGGAATAATTGAACTTAATTGAACAAATTTTCATGATTGTGATCTCCATACTTGACTTGTACACTCACATTTATTATTTGCTCATGTTTTGTTTTCATGAGACATTTTTATGCTTAATTGGATTAGAGTGTTGATTATCATGTGGATTTCATTTTTATGAAAAATGATTTATATTTATTCCTTGCTTGAAGGATTTCGTACTAGTTAACAAATTTTTCCATTTAACTAGTTGCAATATTCTTCATATGGTAGAGATTTTCAAACAAAACTAAATTTTCAAATCTATTTTTGAAAACCCTACCTTCTAAGGGAGGTTGGATGGGAGATCATGGTCATGTATGCTTTAAAATGAAAATCATTTAAAACTTGAACCTTGATTGGGTGGTAGATGATATGAGATATACACATGCTTTTGATTCAATTGATATCATTGAACTCTTTCAATTGGTATCATCTTTGATCCTCTTGTATACTCATATTTGTTTTGTATGTATGTATGATTTCAATTTCAATGGTATCAATTTCTATTGGTATCTAAATTTTCATACATATATGTTTTATTTGTGTTCAAAAAAAAAATCACAAATTTTAGTTTTTGTTTACTCAAGCTCTAGCATGACCCAACACCTTGAGTTTCACTTTTGTTTCAATTGATTACTTTTAAATTGGTATCAAGACTATGCATATTTTAGTTTGTATTTCATAAAGGGGGAGAAAATTTGATTTTGTATTTCAATTGGTATTTGTACTCCCACACTTTATGATTAAAAGTGTTATTTTAAACATATGATATCAACATCAAATTTGTTTATATGTTTTAAAATGAACAATTCTTACAATTGGTATCAATGTTTCTATGTAAAATCTTTTCAATTGGTAAAATATTTACAATTGGTATCATATTTAAGAAATTCAAAATTTGTTTTGGTTTCAAGATTCATGTTTAAGAATTCAAGACTTATGTTTAATTACAATTGGTATTTCCAAAATTTTGTTTAAAGAAAATATTCAAAGTTTTGATTTGTATTGCTTATATGCAAGGAGAGCTTAACATCTCTTCATATAGATTCATGTTGAGTGTATTGTGTATTGAAGAGCTTCACATCTCTTCTTTATGTGGTACACGTGTGTAGGGGGAGCTTCACATCTCCTCTTATTCATTACATAATGTGTGTTATGTGAATTAGGGCTTAACTTCCCTCCTTCATGTAATGCATATGTGTAGGGAAGCTAACTTAGCGTCTTCCTCTTCATGAATGTATATAGCATATAACACTTATTATCCTTGTTTATTTTCTTTTGGTATCAAGATGCTTCATTGACATATTTTCAATTGATATCATGTTTTTAAAGTCACCCCTTATTGACTTTGTTTTTTGTTTTAGACAAAAAGGGGGAGAACATTGTCTTTTATTGTTTTGTTTGACATAAAGGGGAAGAAAGATTTTAACCCCTCGTTTTATTTATGGTTTTGATTACCCCTTTGTTGATGATTGACAAAAAGGGGGAGAAAGATTTATGAAGTTTTATATGCATGCTTATGTTTATGCATATATTATGTTTTAATCTCAAGAATCTCAAGAATACTAAGTTTAATTGATTTATAGAGTTTGCTTTGTAATTGGTATCTAGAGCTTATTTTGTTTTAAATATTCCATTTGATATCTAGAACCATTTATTGTTTATGCATATGCATGTTTCATGTTTAATATTCATTGCATATATTTATTGTTTATCCCTATGCATGAGTTAAGGGGGAGCTTCCTTGAAGCTTATCTTTAATCCATACATATATAACTCCATGAGTTTTGTCATCATCAAAAAGGGGGAGATTGTTGGCCCAATGGCCTTCCACTCTAGTTTTGATGATGATCAACTCATGTAGTTATGTTTACTAATATTCTTGTGTTTCTAAGTTTCAGATCATTAACAGGATATTAGTTGGTGATTAGCTTCAACAAGGAGTTTAGAAGCTTTCCATGTTGATTCCGGTGCCAAAGCTTAAAGATCATACCTTTGCACTTGGAGGATCACGCGTTTGGGATCGAGTCTACTTGAAGATGGAAGATCGACAAGAAGACTTAGGTATCCTAGTTTAGATAGATTTTTAGATCCATTTGTAAAGCTTAGTTTAGTTGATATGCTCAAGTGCACAAAACACACACATGTTTGGATATTGGTTTTTCGGTTTTTAGTTTAACCGATATGAGTTTTCATGAATAGTTTGATCAAAACAAGTTTACATGTTTTATATGTATATTAGATGTGCTCTATATACATACATGCTTATATGACTTATACAAACTTAGTTTGACATACCTATTCATGTAGTTTTATGTTTTGGTATAAAACATATTTTTGTAATTAAAGACAAAAACTATGATATATTTGTTGAATGTGTATTAGACCTATGTCCATATGCATCATGCTTAATAATGTTCAAATATCATGTTTTTGTATTTCTATAAGTTTTTAGGAAAATCAGATTTCCTATTGAAAAATCAAGTTTGACAAAAATACAAGTTTTGTTTTTTGATAAAATTGGCAAGACACAAAAATGAATGGATATGTTGATATATTGTCTTGAAATTTTTATCACTTGTTTGAGTTTCAATATAAAATGATAAAACAATTTTTATGGTATTTTTAAAAGAGATAAAAGATTTTTTAGAAAATATTTTTCCAAATTTTCTGACCTTGTTTTTGTGCTGACAGGCTGGTCGGTCGACCCTGACGGTCGACCGCACCAAGGGCCGGTCGACCGTTCGGGTTGACCGACGTGCACAGACGTGCACGTCTGTTAGGCACAGACACGGTCGACCGTGACGGTCGACCGAGTTGAGAGCTCTGCTCTCGGGTTTTCTGGGTCGACCGGGCCGGTCGACCGCAGTTGCCCAACGGTCATAATTCTGACCGTTGGCGGTCGACCGGTGGCCTGTCAGGCTGCCACATCAGCCTAACGGCTAGTTTTTCCTAGGGGCTATATATACCCCATTTCTCCATTGTTTTGGCTAAGATTTTTAGAGCTAAAAATTCCATACTTTCTCTAGTGTTTAAAAGAGTTTTTAAAAGAGTTTTTAAGCCAAAAAGATTTCATCTTATTTGTTTTTGGGTTTTTGGAAAATCAAAGAAAGCTAGGGTTTTGGGAGATTGTTTTGTTTTTCATTTTCTATCATTTACAAGTGATTTCCCAAGTAGTTTTTCTTTGTTGCTGGTTTCCAAAAACACCTTGTTTCCACACTTGAGCTATCACCTATCCTAATCTATTTAGGATCTTGTTTTTGTGGAAAAGAAAAGAGAAAAAGAAAGAAAGATTGTGTTTGTGGTCTTTGTAACCACTTATTGTAAACCCTCCTTGCTTTTGTGAATCCCTCTTCGGTAGAGGTGATCGGAGTGGTATTGGTTTGGATCCCTCTTTGGTAGAGGCGATTGTGTTGTAAACCTCTTCGGTAGAGGTAGTGGTGTTTGTTGTTGGCTACGGGCCGTATCCCTCTTCGGTAGAGGTGGATTGTGGTTGTATAGCCTCGGTGGCTTTGTAAGGTTGAGAGAGGAGTTCGTTACTCCTATAGTGGATTGGAAATCCTACACGGTGGTGTAGGCGGGGATGTAGAGTTGGGTACTCGAACCTCGAAACAAATCTTTGTGTTAGCGTTTGATCCAATTTCTCTCAACTTTACTCTCTTTACTTTGTGCAAGCATCATTTCATTCAAGCATCATTCTTTCATTGCATACTTATCTTATACATTGCTTGTGTTGCCTTGCATCTCTTATATTGCAATTCATTCTTATATGCTTGGCTTGATTGTGTGTATTTCATATTGCTTGGATTGCTTGTGTGTGTATGCCTAACTTATACTCATCCAACAAGAGCTTCACATAGCACCTCAACCCATTTAAAGGGGAATCAAGGGGAGTTAGTCCAGAGCCTCGCAAGGGGAATTCGGCTACACTTGTTGTATTGTATTAGTTTGTGCATAGTTTGCATTAGCTTCCGCATTTAGAGCATTAAGTTTTTCATTTAGTTTCTAGATTAGCACTTACACCTATTCACCCCCCCTCTAGGTGTTTTTCATGAACCAATGCCGCGTCTCGTCAAAAGGGCTTAGTCCTGCCTAAGGTCCTATGGGTCGAACGCCGCGTTTCATTTAAAGAACTTAGTCTCACCTAAGTTCAGCATTCGCAGTCAGTTAATCAAAGATTGTGATCAAAAGGTCGATTTCATCTACAGCAAGGCAGCAAAGGAGGTGGAACCAAAAAACTTCAAAAACTTTTATTATATCAAAAATGATAAAAGTTAATACAAAACACTCTTAGTGAACAGAGTGTCCTTTTCTAAAAAAAAAGAAAAGAAAAAAGAAATGGTCCGCCAAAGAACGGATTTGCTCTCTAAGGCGATGTATCTTATGTTGGCGCGCCTTCTCAACCTCCATGAGAGCTCGAGCCCGCAGATCCGTTTCAGACAAAAATCCCTGCGCTTGCACTCGGAGGGATTCCAGCTCGGACGAACGAACAGAGAGGTCCGCTTCAGCTTGCGCCTTGGCAACCTCTAACTCCGCTAACCTCTTTTCAGAGGTAGCAAGCCTCTGTTCGTTGAAGACGATCATGGCCTCAGCTCTAGCTATAACAGCCCGAGAGTCAAGTATAGCCTGCTTTGCAGCCTGTATGATCGTCTCTGACTCCTCGGACTCAATCGCCAGCCTTTGGTGATCAGCCTGGACACGTTCAAAAAGGCGAGTGTTATCGGCTATCTTTTCCTCCACCTCTTTTCGCTCCTGCTCTTGAGCGACAAGGAGCCTATTCAGCGCTTCTTGGGCTTCATGAGATGAACCGGCATCGTCCTCCAGGGATCGAAGCTCCCTCAGGTGCTGTCCCAGCTGATCCACCAGCAGCTGACTTGCCTGAGCTAGCGAAGGGCCTCCGGCCAATTTGATGTTCTCGACCTGGTTCCCGAGAAACATCTGGGCGAACTCAAGGGAGCTACCCCTAGTCAGGACGAAGTCGATGCATGTTCGCATCGAGCTAAGGAACTACTGCACCGCCTGGCGTGTCAAAAGCTCCATGATATCATCATCCGAAGTGCTCCCCGATCCCCTTGTTGGCGCAAGAGTCGGGCTGACCACGGATACGGCAGGAACAAGAGCAGTCAATGGCACTTCTGGGGGTACCACCTCTGCAGGAACTGCCACAGCTGACGACAGGGTAGTGACCTCGGCCTCCTCAAAAAGCTCAGCGGAGGCTTGAGCCGTATGGCCTTCTGGAGGGACACTGATCGCCAGACTCTCTACCTGGGCCCCCTCAGTTCTCTCTGCAAATTATTTCAACATTAGCCATAATGGTGAAGAGAGGAACAGTCAAGACATCAAAACTTCCTTACCAAGCTGGAGGTCCAGAAATGTCGAATCCTTGGGCGAATCCTGCAGAGTAGAAGCCTCCCTGGCTTCAGTGGTTGCCTCATCATCTCGCGGAGTGGAAGTCTCCCCGATTTCAGTCGTTGCCTTCTCTGGAGGCATCGAACCCTGCAGAGTAGAAGCCTCCCTGGCTTCAGTGGTAGCCTCATCATCCCGCGGAGTGGAAGTCTCCCCGGTTCAGTTGTTGCCTTCTCTAGAGGCATCCCGGTGGCTAGAGTCTCGACTCCCTCCGGTTGGGTCAACTCTTGCACCATCTCCTCGATACGCGAGGAGGTTGCAGCCTCGGTGTCCTCAGCCAATCCTGCAACATAAAAGGAGAATGTTAAGGCCTCCTTTTCAAAATGAAAAGGGAGATCAGGTCAGAAGGTGAAAAGAGTACCTTCAGCAGGAGCAACCGCTGGTGGTGACGTCGTCGCCGGCTCACACCCATGTATTTCCTCCTCCGAGATATGTGAGAATTTGCTCGGATCAGGAGGAGCAGGTTCGTCACCATAGTCGATCTCATCCTCAAAGTCGCTTTCCGTGTCGGATGAGGAAGACGACAGTTCAACGTGAGTGGCCTCGGTAGCCGGAGCCTTGCCTCTAAACACCCCAGTGGTAGGACTGGGGTCAACCATCCGAGGACTGGAAATGAAGACAGAGGGAGACCCAGGCTGTGGTGCCTCATCCCTCCTCTGAGCTGAGGAAGACTCGGGCTGAGCTGAGATCCCCGGAATCTCAACATCGCCTCCGGTCATTATATCGACCTCGAGCTCCTCGGTCTCGTCAGTGGCGGTGGGCCTGTCCGCAGGCTCCCCTTCCTCTGCAATCCTAAGGCTCCTGCGGTGTAACCTGTGGGCATGGACTAAGGGAGTGTCATCCTTGTCCACCTCTTCCTCCCCCGGCTCCCAACACCAGAAGGGATGTCCGCGGATCGAGAAACTGCCGCTGTCAAGCCTCTCCGAACCTTCTTTGGGCAGGCTCAGCAGTGGAAGTAGAGCCTTAACGACGCTTGCCCACCGCCTGTCGAGCCCTGGCTGGTCGCGGCTCCGCCCTAGTTGGTCGAGGCTCCGCACTTGTTGGTCGCGACTCTGCCCTTGTTGCTCGCGGCTCCTCCCTTGACCTTCTCCCGACCTCCCTCAGAGCCTTCAGATACTGCTCAACACCTCGCGAGCGTTTCCCGGACCCCGACTTTGCTTCGAGATTTGCATTGATACTCTCAATGCATGAATACTCCAGAACAAAGTATGGTGTCTGGTTGACCTGGAAGTACCAGGTGCAGAAGCTGAAGCTCATACGGCATTTTGGCCCCTCGATAGGCAAGCGGAAAGTTGCTTCCGTCCCTCCGGCCACGCTGTAATACCAAGCCCGAGCACCTTCGAACAAATTCCCGTCGAAGGCGAGTTGGGCATTGGGATTGCCAACGTAGAGTTGATCATAGCCGAACTGACGGGCAAAACGACTCGGCATATACGGCTCGATCGTGCATGAAGTCCCTTGTCGGAAGAGCACATACCGGGCCGAATATTGATCAACCACCAGAAGACTCCCGCGGATAGCTTCGTGAAGTCATCTGGGCCCGCAGAATCAATAAATAGATCCCCGAAAGATGCACCAGGGATCTCGGGGAAGCAGCGGTTCAGCTGGTAGTTCGTAGCATCTGAAATGCATTTCCGGACGTAATATATGTAAGAATTACGCCAGTCCGAACTCTCCAACCGCTGCACGAAAGGGACAAAACCCTTACTCCAGGGCACCGGCGTCATCAAGGAGGGACAGTGCATCACATACCAAGCCATCAGGTATGTGTATGGCAACTCGACCCGAGGGTTGGGGCGTTTCACCGTCGGCTTCCCCTCTGCATCAACGATCGGCTTCCCCTGGGAGTCGACAGCCTTTCCCGCCTCACAGAAGCTGTGGGTTAACGCCCCGCAACCCGCTCTGAATGCCAGCCGCCATAGCCGGGAGAAGGGCTACGGGTCTACCATAGGCCAGGAGCACCGCCGGATACACTACATCGACGACAATGACTTCGTGTGGCAGTGTGGGCACCACACAGCGCTTCAACCACAGCATCAAGAAGCCCGCCAACAGTGCTTGATCGGAAATTGGAATCCGGGCTTGATTATTGTAACGCCCCGATCCCGGCGATACGGGGACGTCACTGCAACGTATATACGTAAGTCCGAAGTACCTTCCCGTATATACGCTAAGCATCAGTACAGACAAGAATCAGAGTACGGAAGCAAATGGTGCATTATACATTCCAACACATATAGTACAATTACACAGTTATCATCAGAAGTGATCATAATATTACATGAATATCATATCACTAGTATGCGCAAATGCGAGAATACAAAAGATATACATATATGAACAGTATAAAAGGGTGTCCACATACATGTATACAAGGAATGTACAAGTATGAATAGAAAAAGGGCACTCACGAGTTTAAAAGAAAAACTCGAGAGACTCACAAGGGGGCCTGGAAGGATGGAGCTCTGGATGATCGACTGGGGATCCACGCTACCGCTGCGCTACTCTGATCCGCAAGGGGGAGAATCTACACGCTCCAAGCTCCATGACCTGGACATGAGGATCCAGGGGAGTCAGATGAAACTCCCCAGGCGAGTATGATATGATGCCAGGTGGCGAGCCAGGATGAGTACAAGTGTCAAGTACAGAAGACAGGAGGGTTAGAACACAAGTGAAATATATATGAACAAGTATAACATAATATCCATAAAACAGGAAATCCATGGTAAAGCTGATCATAAGCAAAAGTGATTGTATACGCTTAAGTCACGGTCCCATGAGACTAATACATCGAAGGAATAATCCAAACAAGGAAACCCTCATCTATATACCTTTATCTCATGCCACAGAAATCCAAGCGTATAGAATCAGAGTTGCAAATCATATGAAAGCCAAATAGGAATACAACACGGAAATCATAACATGTATGGCAAGTGTAACAGGAATCATAGCAGAATCTATTATTATTATTACTTGTCTGACCCATATATCTAGGTATGTGACCTGGTGTACGGCCAACCCACATACATCCATATATAAGCAAGCCAAGGGTTGTTAACGGAAGCAGATGGAGAACTGATAGAACTTCTTATAGTGGTTTCCATACACCTGGAACCGGCTTGGAGGCCCAAAGTCCCCTAACAGTAATATCATAACACTTACCGCCAGTATATATATATATATATATATATATATATATATATATATATATATATATATATATATATATATATATATATACATACTTTTATATCCCATCACTATAAGCAAGATATCGTTCCGGCATCCATCACTTCCTCCCACACCCATACAAGTTGTCCTTTTTATGGCTTATGAACATAATTATCAGATTTCGGGAATGAGCAATATCATAACAAGAATACATAACAGTGATCAGTACATAACAGTAATCAGGTACTACATTCCCTTTATCGTGATAATTATAAGAATCGGTGTATCATGCTTGGTGTCAAGAGATAGCATGATAAATGGTGATGTATATCAAGTAACATGCATAACAATGGATTGATAATAAGTCTGGGTAAGTCATGACATAACAAGATGGTCTTGCCAGATAGTGGCATGTCAGGTGGTCAGGTGATAACATACTAAATGGTCAGGTGATATACATGTGTTAAAAGGAAGCATGCAACTGACAGGTCTGAAATAATAGCAAGTAATAACATGGAAGTGACTCCAAGTCCAACGACCACGAAGGGTCGGCCACGCATGGTATATGATGAAGAAACAAGCATATCATAAGCATGGTACAAGTACAAGATGAAGCTACCATAATACAAGCAATGTAGTGCAATACATGAATATGGAAATAAGAAGCGAAATACTTATCGACCGATGAAACGGGAAACTCAAATAGAGGCGAGACTACTCGCCTAAATCACCAATAAGCCGAAAGATCCGAAATCCACGGAAGCTTGGGATGCGCCACAAAACCTGATATAAATATGTAGAGAGAAGAGGAGAGAGAGAAAAAGAGAAGGTAAGATGATGTTTGTCAAATGACAAGTCAAGTAGTACCTATACATGATATAAGTCTAGAGGGTAAGGTTCATGTTCAAGAAAGGAATCAACTATGACAGACAGGCAAAGTTAGTCGACTAGGATGGAAGAGTAGTCGACTAATAGTGATGGCAAGTCGACTAACAGTAAGGTATAGTCGACTAAAACTGGGTTCCAGAGAGTTGGGTTTGGTTTCAGGGAATAGTTAGTCGACTAGGGTCAAATGGGTAGTCGACTAACAGACATGACAAGTCGACTAACAGTTATGTTAAGTCGACTAAGTCTGTGATACAGAGAGTTGGGATTTATTTCAGGAAAAGGGTTAGTCGACTAGGGTCAAAGGTGTAGTCGACTAATAGTCTCTAGTCGACTGGGAACTAAGGTAAGTCGACTAAAACTGTGTTTCCTAGAGCTGTGTTTCTCAGGACAGAATCGGTTAGTCGACTAATGGCTAGGTCAAGTCGACTAATCGTGGGAAAACAGCAAACAGAACAGATTTTCTAGGGTTTGTGTTTGATGGCTAAATAACAAGAATTGAAGACACAAATCAACAAGAATATGCAAACATAAGTAGACTAAGAGTTGTAGAAGTCTTGGTGAGGGAAATTACTTACCAAAGGAGTGGTGGTGGTTGATGATGAAGAAGAAGAGGAAAGGTAGAGATGGTGATGATCCTTGAGGAAGAAGGAGATGGAGGAGTTGTTGTTGTTGGTGTTGGAGGAGGTGGAGCTTGGCCGGAGTTGGGAGGGGTCCTCGCCGGCGACGAGATGGCTGGCCGGCGGTGAGGGTCGGCTGGCCCTCTTGGAGAAGAGGAAGAAGAAGAAAGAAATGAGAAGAGAAAAGAAAGGAAAGGTAAAGAATGTAAGGGAAAGTTTATATAGGTTTTAGATTTTGTAAAGGGGGTGCAATTAACTAAAAGAGAGGGGGTTTTGTGTAAAAAGAAGGGGAGGTGAGGTGTCTCTCAAGTGTATACTTGGCCGGCCATGAGAGTGGGTGAGGTGGAGTGATAATAATGAGGAAGTAGGTGGGAGTTGGTGGAGTTTATGGAATTTTGGAAAATTGGGGAAATTGGAAAAGCTTTAGCTTGTGGAGGAAGGAAGAGAATTAAAGGAAAAGGAAAAAGGAAAATAAATTATAATGAGAGGATATTTTCTTGGGAAAGAAGATGAAAATAATGGAAGTGGCGGATTCCCGGGATTCAGTTGCGGATGCGGAAATCTTTCGGGAAAACACCGGAATCGTCCGAAATTCAAGTATCTCGGAACGACCCGAAATAATTACCAAAAATCAAGAATATAATACTAAGTATCATAGTGAAATCCGTTTTAAGAAATACTTTATAGTTTTAAAGCTAAAAATCCCGGAATCAGTTACCTACCGACTCCGATGGAATTTTCATAAATTCATAAAATTCTTAGAAAAAGAATGTAAGTAGAAAATAGGATTCTAAGGAATAAAGCCTAAAGGACCATCATGAAATTCCAAACTGTTTGAGAATTAAAAATCTAGGAATCGGTCAGCGGAACTGGCCGACACCGGTTTTGAAAACTTTCATTTTAATTCCAGAAAAATCTAGAAAATCATAGAAAATATATAATATTGGAAAATGATATTTAAAACTAAAATCGGTCAACTCTAATTATCAGAATGTCTAAATCGAGTAATACTCTAGGATCGGGCCTTCGGTTCAGACTAGGGCTGACTCCGAATCCACGAATCCAAATCCAAGACAAAACAGTCATATAAGGAATTCATAATACAGAACAAATACAGGAAACAAATCGAAAAAAAAAATACGACCGAAAATCTGAATACGCAACTAAGTACGTATTCCGGGAACGGGGTATTACAATTATGAAAGCTTTCGAAAATCATATCAGGTTCGAAACCGTCCTCGTTCGAAACTGTGGTGTAGAAGCCTTCAGGAGCCTGGGTGATCCTGTCTTCAATTTCCTCGTCAGAGCTGGGAACCAGTCGGGTGACCGGATGGTCTTTCTTGTTGACACCGTTAAACAAGTAGCTGGCCCAAGACAGCTGCTTGACTCCTCCCGACCTCAAAGTGGTTAGCTGGCCGCAAATATGGAAGTGGCATAACACTTCCCATTAAGTCTCGTACATTTGAGGAGACCTTTTCTTCATAAGGTTGAGCTCCTCGGTGGATGGGATATATTCCTCATAAGGAGAATCCCCTGTTGCCAGCCCCGAGACCTCATGCAACTCGTGCAGGGCAAGGCCCATCTCTCCGACCGGGGTGAAGAATGTCCCCGTCAAAGGATTGTAACGCTCCAGGATCCCGAAGAAGTTCTGAGAACTCGGCTAGATTCCCCACTGCACGGCCCTGACTGCTGGATACAGCCCCACATGCTTCAGCAGATCTCCAAGATTGGCAAGGACGAAGCTCACCATCCTGTACCACCAATACTTCTCAGTGGTATGAACCCACCCGGGCGCGCGAAACTCGACCGGATAATCACCCTCTACTTGCATGAACGAGTTGAGGAAATTAGTGCTGAGTTTTGGTATCTCCCCGACTGGGAGATCAGACTTGCGCGACCCAGGGAACAGGCCGAGAACTGCCCTATCATGACTGTCATGACGGTATACCTTCTGGGAGCCCAAGTCACCGAGGGTAACCTCAGGGACGTAGCGGGAAACGTCCCATTTCATCTTCCGCGGGACGGACATGTGCTGGAGGTAAGACAGCGGGAACATCCTCTCCATGTCTGGAAGAAAGAATCTTCTATCCCCTATCTGACGGAGCCATCTATAATTTCCATCATACATGGAATAGCCGCCATCGCCAATACGATCTCCGAAGAAGAAGGCAGGCTTCTCTAGCTTGACGCGAGCATCCGTTTGGAATGCTGCATCAGTCATAAGCACCCGAAGGGTTGTCCTGTCAACATCAGAAAGCCTTTTCTTGCGCTCCTGCGACCGGTCTGCAGTCACAGGTACAGTCCTTTGCAGCACAAAGGTCAAATTATGGTCGGCACCTCCTACATGTCCAAAATGGCGATTCTTGGCGAGTAGGGCAGTAGGGTGTGGCACTGCAAAAGAAAAAGGCACTTGATCAGACATCTTATCCGAAATAAGAAAAAAAATACCAAGTGTCTGTAGTTCAAACGCAGAAGAGATACTGGACGCAGGAATTATCAAATCCGCGTCCAGACCTGCAAATCCACGTCAAGGTGAAAGAAACGCAAGGATCAAATCCGCGTTCTGCAAACCAAGACTTACAAAAATTTCTAATTCTAAGTGCTTGGACTCAGGTGCCAGATTCATCAAAATCGGCAGCTGATGGCACAGAACGCAAGGATCAAATCCGCGTTCTGCAAACCAAGACCGCGTCCGAACCCTTCACAATTAGAAATATTCTAAGTGAAGGGTCCGAAGTGCAGAGCCCACTGGCACCAGGACGTCAAACCCGCGCCTTGGTTCTCAGAGACTGCGTCTGAGACTGCGTCTGAGAATCAAACCGTTTCATATCTTGTGTTGATGGTTCTCCTCCAAAAAGATGTCTTTTAGGGTTCCTCAAACTTTCAGTAATGGTGAAGTTTAACCTAAATGGCATTTTACCTCGGAAAACAACGCCCTGCGTAGAGGAAGCGCCCCTTTGGGCCTCGGCGACGGTCGCCTTTGAGGACGATGCAGTTGGCTTGGTCTTGGGTGCCATCGCTAGTTCGAAAATCCAGTAATGGAGATGAACCGTTCAAAAATCCAGTAACGGAGTTGAATAGTTCAAGAGATGAACAAAGAAGGAAAATTCTCTTTCTTAATTCTCTAAGCAAGTGCGTTCGGAGAAGAAGAGATGTCTCTCCAACTGTTGCCTTTTATAGGCACAAGGATTCGCGAAGATACGCGGCGTGTGGCCCGATAAATTCTGCAGCGAATCGCCGCTTGACGCGTGGCATCAAATCATTTTTGAACAGGGAAGATCATGCGCCACGGCTCCGCAGCGAGTCATGATTCGACACGTGGAGCAGTTCATTTAATGAACCGGGAAGCCCGCGCGCCAAAAGGTGAAAATCCCGCCGGTTCCCCAGGCCAACTGGCAGTGCAATCATAACCCGCGCGCCAAAAGGTGAAATCCCGCCGGTTCCCTAGGCCAACTGGCAGCGCAATCATGACATGGCACAGATTCGCACCCAACGGATACGCCTCTTCGATGGTCGTGCCCCGTCAGCACCACCATAAATGCACCCAGAAAGTCGCGTTGCGCTCAGAAAATCGCGTCTTTATTAGAGGTGCGTCTTTCCTAAGTCCGCGTCCATCCAAGCGGGCCTAACATCGCGTCTGCCTTACGGAAGATCAGTCGCGTTTCCATTGCCAAAAGACGCACCCTATGGAAGTCGCGTCTTTAAAGCAGTACCATCTCTGCTTTTCAAAAGGAACCTGCGTTCGGCCTCCTGCTTCTGCAAATTAGTTCAACAATACACTGGCACAAGCAGAAGACCAACCACTCTTGGCTTAAAGCACACCCACGACAGACTTAAAAAGCAATCGGGGAGGTTTAGACTGTGTATCTAGACACTCGACACGATCAACTCTGGTGGCTTCAAAGAGTTCAACAGTACACTCATGAAGACCAACTCCAGATAAGATCGAACCCGGAGCATCAACAGTCCAGTCATGAAGGTGAATTCAGCTAGAGTCCAAAGTATTTTGAAATCCGTTCCAGTTAACTGCGGAATATCGAAAACTTTGGAGGGGGTTCTGTAGGCTGTCTAAAAGTCACTAAAAGACAAGCCAATAAAAGCAGAGTCTCAAGTTCTAGGCGCGTTGGCTCGACACCCGCGTCTCAGCATCAAGGCGCGTTGGCTCGACACCCGCGTCTCAGCATCAAGGCGCGTTGGCTCGACACCCGCGTCTCAGCATCAAGGCGCGTTGGCTCGACACCCGCGTCTCAGCAACAAGGCGCGTGGGTCTAAACCCGCGCCTCAGTTGTAACCACCCAGATTACGGGGCCAGTCACCGCACAAGTAGCGGGAAGTGGCCCCTCATTGTGGAGCGTTTTCAGGGGGCACGTTCACCCCCTAGGACCTCTATAAATAGCCTCGTTTGCTATGAGGTCGAGGCAATCAGAGAAGGGGGGCGGTAAAAAAAAGAACGATCAGGCATCAAAGAAGAGATCATCAACAAAGAGAGAGAAGACTCTTCGTCAAGCTTGCTGCGTACGAGCTGCTCTTCGCCTACCTTCTCTTTGAGAGTTTTGGTAGACAGAGCTGTGTTACTCTTTCTACCACCCAGAGAGAAGATCCCCCGACGGTCCCGACGGTCAACCGGTCAACGGAGAACAAGACTCACTCTCCACCGCCACACGAAGAACCCAGCCTTAAACAAAGGGGGGATTCAAGACTCAACATCCTCCTTCCCTTGTAACTGGAAGGAAAAGTCTGGTTGTAATAGTTTCATTTGATTCAAGGAAATCTTTACACCCATCACTGTCTCTTCTTCTTTCCGGCGCATACAACGACAGTTCAACGTGAGAGGCCTCGGTAGCCGGAGCCTTGCCTCTAAACACCCCAGTGGTAGGGCTGGGGTCAACCATCCGAGGACTGGAGATGAAGACAGAAGGAGACCCAGGCTGTTGTGCCTCATCCCTCCTCTGAGCTGAGGAAGACTCAGGCTGAACTGAGATCCCCAGAATCTCAACATCGCATCCGCTCATTATATCGACCTCGAGCTGCTCGGTCTCGTCAGTGGCGGTGGGTCTGTCAGCAGGCTCCCCTTCCTCTGCAATCTTGAGGCTCCTGCGGTGTAACCTGCGGGCATGGACCAAGGGAGTGTCATCCTTGTCCACTTCTTCCTCCCTCGGCTCCCCAACACCAGAAGGGATGTCCGCAGATCGAGAGACTGCAGCCGTCAAGTCTCTTCGAACCTTCTTTGGGGCAGGCTCAGCAATGGAAGTAGAGCCTTGACGACGCTTGCCCACCGCCTGTCGAGCTCTGGTTGGTCGCGGCTCCGCCCTTGTTGCTCGCGGCTCCTCCCTTGACCTTCTCCCGACCTCCCTCAGAGCCTTCAGGTACTGCTCGACGCCTCGCGAGCGTTTACCGGACTCCGACCTTGCTTCGAGATTTGCATTGATACTCTCAATGCATGAATACTCCGGAACAAAGTATGGTGTCTGGTTGACTTGGAAGTACCAGGAGCTGAAGCTGAAGCTCATACGGCACTTTGATCCCTCGATAGGTAGACGGAATGTCGCTCCTGTCCCTCCGGCCACACTGTAGTACCAAGCCCGAGCACCTTCGAATAAGTTCCCTTCGAAGGCGAGTCGAGCATTGGGATTGCCGACGTAGAGTTGATCATAGCCGAACTGACGGGCAAAACGACTCGGCATATACGGAGGCGTTCAACGTTGAGTGATGACGTTCAACCTTTGCTTCGGAGTGTGACTTACCTGGAAACCGTTGCATGTTCTACCTTTGCTTCGGAGGCGTTCAACGCATAGATCATAAGCTCGAGCTCAGTCCCCGTGCACATTATATCATCAGGCCTAGCAAGAACGAAGTGAGGCGGATCTTGGAAGAGGAGAACGTCTTCATGAACTATCGCTGGCTCTCACGTAGCTTAGTTATACTTGCCTTGAATTTCACTTGTAAACTCAACAAATACAACCAAGGTAAAGTAGAAGAGGAAGAAGAAAGCAAAACAAAATACGAACATAAAAGAAGCTTTTACCTTTATTAGTTGCAGAGACAATGGAAGAAAGGAGGAGGGTACATCGGTGTCACTCTCAACGTCAGCCTCTCTCTCTTACTTACATGAATCTTCTTCTACCCTAAGTTACATACAAGTTACATAAAAAGAAAAACCTAAACTACAAATGAAAACTAGGCTAAATCCTACTCTCTGCCTCTGCTTCTCCCTGCTCAGCTAAAACCAGTATTTATAGGCAAAAAACCTAAAGGAGAAGATCCCAGGAAGATTGGGGGAATCTCCTGGTCTGATGTATTTCCCGTATCTTCTTCTGATTTTCTTGTTTTTTTCTTCAAAAGTTGACAAAACAGCCTTTGATTTTGCTTGATTCAGGGAGGATTCTTCTCAACCTTCCTTATATGCCAAGATTTTGCCTTGATTTAGGGAGGATTCTTCTCAACCTTCCTTATATACCAAGATTTTGCCCACAGGGAGGATTCTTCTCAACCTTCCTTATATGCCAAGATTTTGCCCTGATTTCTTCATCTTGATTCAAGGAGAATTCTTCTAAACCTTCCTTATATGCAAAGATTTTGCCCTGATTTATTCTGAATTAATCAGAATTTGGTGGGCTTTTGGGCTTGTTTCTCTTCATCTCCTAAAGGAATGGGCCTGCAAATAAATTAAACAATTAATTAGGACAAAGCAGATTTTATTCTATAATAAGTATGGAAATATGATAATAAATGTGCAACATTAGTGACCAATCACACCCCCATACCTATCTTTTGCTCGTCCTCGAGTAAAACAACTAAACTATACTAAGGATTATTAGACCACTTTCGCAGGTCACGCGATTGCACTGAGCATGTGCAACAAGCCGTTAAACCTCTAGGTTTCCCCTAGAGGACGAGTTTTGTCTCGTGAGGGTTTTCAGTGGATTACACCCACAAAATCCATAAAGAAAGGGAATTAAAGAGTTAGTATTTTCGAAAAGCATTTTGAAAGGGAAAAATATTTGAAATATAATTGTAAGATCTAAGCAATCTATAAGTTATAGGAAAACTGAATTTTTCATTCCTAAACTTAGTCTCTATTCAAAAATTTGTTATCAATTAAAGTAAGGAGTCAAGTTGTACTTCTCATCTAGTCTATTACTTTACCCTAAGTCATATGCACTTGTGACTGTGAAAATTTTGACTAAGGGTTCATTAACTCTAACTCTTATGCCTTATTTATATATATATAATATTTTTTTTGGTGGTATTATTCCTTAGTTTAGGCTTTCTAATCTGCCCATGTAACAAGCCTTTAATCGATGACTCCCAAACCAGACGGCCTTAGGGCACCGGGTGAGAAGACACCCCTCGGACTTAAGGACTCAAGCAAACAAGGCCACAAAACTAAGGATTTTATTATATGGACCTCTTTTAGGCGTGAACACTTATGCTTTATTAGGCACAAATACCAAGCTTAATCAGAGGATTTTTATATATATTTTTCTTTTCAAACATATCTAATCATCTTTCGCATAAATACTAAGGCTTTCTTAGGCCAAAGCACCTAGCTAATCAATAATTAGATTTATTTATCTTTTTTTTTTTATAAGGCATAAGAATCTTGTTTTGAACCCTAAGTGTGTAAGTGTATGAAGGGTGCATATTTCATCAAGGTAAAGATGAAGACTAAATTACTTTGACAAATTTTCTTCCTAACCCTAAAAATTAAACAAATAATCTTATTTTGACTAAGTATAAGAAATCCTAATTTAGATTTTCCTATTCCTTAAAATTAACTTAATTTCTTACAAAAAAATATGTCAAAATATTGTTTCTATTTTCAAAAAGTTTTTAAAAGTAAAGAAAATGTTATTTTTTTATTTTTTATTTTTTTTAAACAAAAAGAAAGTTATGTTAGACCCTCCCCCACACCTATCTCATGCATTGTCCTCAATGTATGAATTAATGCATAGATGCATGAAAAAGAACAAAGGGAAGGAAAAGGTTACCTTAAGGTGGTGGTTCCGGTGGCGGTCTGATTGGTCCACGAAACGCGGCCCAATCAACTTTTCTTGGGTCTCAGAGGAACCCACCAGAAATATCTTTAATATAACCCATTAAAAAGATAAATCCATGAAGGATCTTTATTAAATATTTAACCACATCTAATTTCCATATTCCATAACTAATTTCGGAGTCAAATTTGTCAACCACCTCGTCCCAGAATGGAGTATGAAATGATAGAACAGTTGACTTGGACTCAGGAAGGACAGGAACTAATACCGACTCAGGAAGGTGACTTAAGTCAAGTAAAGGTTCAGGAGTCGAAATAGGTTCAGAAATTGGGTCCAAGTCAAGAAGTTGAAACTCAAGTCCACATGTATTTTCCAACAATGGAATGTGACCTAATATGGGTGATTCTAGTTCAGGGATGAGAGGTGATGGAATCAAAACCGACTCTAGAATATTATTCAAGTTTGGTAATAGAACAGGAGTCAATATTGATTCAGAAAGTTGAACTGGATCACAAATTTGAGAATCTAGGTCACATATCTCATTGAGTTCAATATCATAAAAATGAGAACTTGCCAATTTGTCAATAGGATCTTCAAAAGTGTATAATTGGTCAAGTTCAATATGATCCTCAAAGATGGGTGATTCAATTTCATTATGAATTGGTATAGGATCCAATGTTGACTCCGGGAAAAGATCGAAATCAGGTGAAGATACCGGAGTCATAATCGAATCGGGAAGTAAAATAGAATCACTAAGTTGGGGTTCAGGATCATATTCATTTTCAAGTTCTATTTCAGGAAAAGGATAACTTGCTAAACTGTCAATATCTTTTTCAAAATTTGGAGTTTGGGCAAGTTCAAATGGTTGTTCTGAAATGGAATCTTGATTTCCAAAACTACATGATTCTTCGGCTCTAACAGAATAGTTAGTGACATCAGGACGGTGGGAACGTAGAGATTCGACCATCATATCTATGTCACGGTTACGAGTGTTTTGAGCCTGAGTCATGGCTTCAAGCATCTTTTCATAGTTGATAGGTTCATTGTTTTGATGAAAAGATGAAGAATTGTCTTGGAAGTGGTAGTGAAATTGTGAGTCCATCAGATTTTGGGATTTATGTTTGGACTCACGCATACTCATTTCCATAATTGATGGTTTCCTATTTTGGACGGGTGGAACTGAGTATGAATCTTGAACATAATATGGACTGGGTGGAGAAAGAGGACAATTTGGTTGAAAATCTGACTCGGGGTAGGTGAATCCCCACTGACTCTGTGAAGAGTTGAAATCGTTATGGAAATTATAGTCATACGATGGGGGGTATGGGTCATATTGATTCGAATAAGACCAATCCGGCACACTAGGTTGGTCAAAGTTGTGATATGCCGGGTTGATAATATCCGAAAAAGAATTCGATGTGTAATATGGATCATTATTAAAGTTGAAAAAATTATTATTATAGTTCATATCACACAATAGAATACAAACAAAGAAAAATAAACAAACAAAAAAGAAAAAAAATTCTAGCCTAAGTTAGGGTAGACTTAGGACCTAGACGACTCCTAACTAGTTAGACTGTCCACGGGAGGTCTAATGCAAACTATAACCACAAGCTAATCAGCCAGGTTAGGGCAAGGCTGGTGGGAGGTTTTCCGTCAAAGACGTTCCTTAATTAAATAACCACCAACCTTCGGCTTTCGGCCCTCAATCCCTTTCCTAGACACTGGTTTTGCAGGAGTTAGATTCTAACATTTTTCCCCCTTAGGATAATCTCCTAATTGAGTCCGAGATGTCCCTAGGGCCAACGTCTACTCAATTTTAGTTAGGATTGGGTTAGTGAGTGCTTGGAATCTGATTTTTGGGCTAAGGAAGGGTGATTAAATCCCCACCTTATCTTGTTATGGGTTAGTGCCCTTAAGATAAATTTGTGCAAGTGTACAAGATATGTAAATACGATTCACTCAAAGCGATGAAAATCAACCAAGAGATGATTCCTATTCTACATGCAATGCAGACGTACCTTGCTCCAGCACTCTTCAACAGTAAATATAAATGAATTGAAAAGACACGTGCCTAAAATGCAAACGTCTAATCAATTTTTAACTTTTGCAATAAATGTTTTACTGTTGATTATTAGCAGGTTTTTGTGATGGCATATAAGAAATAAAGAATTGCAGCAAACTAGAATTTGCAAAGCAAGCAGCCCTGCAAAAACCTGTTAGTAGTCAACTCGTCCGTGCCGCAGATCCGCGGCTTTTGCTGTGGGAACGCGGCAATTCAGAGGGCAATGGGTCTCTGCTTTCTAAAGCAGAGGCCCAATACCACTTGTATGTCACTACAATATTAATTTCCTGTTTTGATTGCCCTGTAACCTGCAACAGAGAAGAAAATTCGTTTTAGTTTTAAAAAATTTTCAAGAAAAATTTAGATTTCAATAAAAACATGTTACCCTCCCCGGCAACGGCGCCAAAATTTGATTGAGGTAAAACCTGCACAAAAAAATACAGAATTTTAGATTTAGAAATAAAGATGTGCAAGTGCTCAATTCTTACCGCTATAGCAAGTGGCTATGCGGGTCGTGATCCACAAGGAGGGTTTTGCGATAGAAGCATTTACGTTCTTGTATTGAAATCATTAAGAAAACAAAACGAAGATTCTTCTTTGTTTTTCAAGTTATAAAAATGAAAAAGAAAGTTATAGTTAAAATTAAGAAGAAAATGAAGGATGAAGAAGGTGGACAAATCAGAAAACAAGAAAAGCGACTATGTACAAATGGAGTGAGTGGAGAAGAAAGAGTTGGAAGAGGTGGTGATATAATTTACAGAAATGAGAGAAAGGAAAGAAAAGAAGGAATACTTACCTAGGTTGAGTGATGACTTACATGGAAACCGTTGCATGTTCTACCTTTGTTTCGGAGGCGTTCAACGCATAGATCATAAGTTCGAGCTCAGTCCCCGTGCACATTATATCGTCAGGCCTAGCAAGAACGAAGTGATGCGGATCTTGGAAGAGGAGAACGTCTTCATGAACTATCGCTGGCTCTCACGTAGCTTAGTTATACTTGCCTTGAATTTCACTTGTAAACTCAACAAATACAACCAAGGTAAAGTAGAAGAGGAAGAAGAAAGCAAAACAAAATACGAACATAAAAAGAAGCTTTTACCTTTATTAGTTGCAGAGACAATGGAAGAAAGGAGGAGGGTACATCGGTGTCACTCTCAACGTCAGCCTCTCTCTCTTACTTACATGAATCTTCTTCTACCCTAAGTTACATACAAGTTACATAAAAAGAAAAACCTAAACTACAAATGAAAACTAGGCTAAATCCTAATCTCTGCCTCTGCTTCTCCCTGCTCAGCTAAAACCAGTATTTATAGGCAAAAAACCTAAAGGAGAAGATCCCAGGAAGATTGGGGGAATCTCCTGGTCTGATGTATTTCCCGTATATTCTTCTGATTTTCTTATTTTTTTCTTCAAAAGTTGACAAAACAGCCTTTGATTGTGCTTGATTCAGGGAGGATTCTTCTCAACCTTCCTTATATGCCAAGATTTTGCCTTGATTTAGGGAGGATTCTTCTCAACCTTCCTTATATACCAAGATTTTGCCCACAGGGAGGATTCTTCTCAACCTTCCTTATATGCCAAGATTTTGTCCTGATTTCTTCATCTTGATTCAAGGAGGATTCTTCTAAACCTTCCTTATATGCAAAGATTTTGTCCTGATTTCTTCATTTCAAATTTATTCTGAATTAATCAGAATTTGGTGGGCTTTTGGGCTTGTTTCTCTTCATCTCCTAAAGGAATGGGCCTGCAAATAAATTAAACATTTAATTAGGACAAAGCAGATTTTATTCTATAATAAGTATGGAAATATGATAATAAATGTGCAACATTAGTGACCAATCACACCCCCATACCTATCTTTTGCTCGTCCTCGAGCAAAACAACTAAACTATACTAAGGATTATTAGACCACTTTCGCAGGTCACGCGATTGCACTGAGCATGTGCAACAAGCCGTTAAACCTCTAGGTTTCCCCTAGAGGACGAGTTTTGTCTCGTGAGGGTTTTCAGTGGATTACACCCACAAAATCCATAAAGAAAGGGAATTAAAGAGTTAGTATTTTCGAAAAGCATTTTGAAAGGGAAAAATATTTGAAATATAATTGTAAGATCTAAGCAATCTATAAGTTATAGGAAAACTGAATTTTTCATTCCTAAACTTAATCTCTATTCAAAAATTTGTTATCAATTAAAGTAAGGAGTCAAGTTGTACTTCTCATCTAGTCTATTACTTTACCCTAAGTCATATGCACTTGTGACTGTGAAAATTTTGACTAAGGGTTCATTAACTCTAACTCTTATGCCTTATTTATATATATATAATTTTTTTTTGGTGGTATTATTCCTTAGTTTAGGCTTTCTAATCTGCCCATGTAACGAGCCTTTAATCGATGACTCCCAAACCAGACGGCCTTAGGGCACCGGGTGAGAAGACACCCCTCGGACTTAAGGACTCAAGCAAACAAGGCCACAAAACTAAGGATTTTATTATATGGACCTCTTTTAGGCGTGAACACTTATGCTTTATTAGGCACAAATACCAAGCTTAATCAGAGGATTTTTATATATATTTTTCTTTTCAAACATATCTAATCATCTTTCGCATAAATACTAAGGCTTTCTTAGGCCAAAGCACCTAGCTAATCAATAATTAGATTTATTTATCTTTTTTTTTTTATAAGGCATAAGAATCTTTGTTTTGAACCCTAAGTGTGTAAGTGTATGAAGGGTGCATATTTCATCAAGGTAAAGATGAAGACTAAATTACTTTGACAAATTTTCTTCCTAACCCTAAAAATTAAACAAATAATCTTATTTTGACTAAGTATAAGAAATCCTAATTTAGATTTTCCTATTCCTTAAAATTAACTTAATTTCTTACAAAAAAATATGTCAAAATATTGTTTCTATTTTCAAAAAGTTTTTAAAAGTAAAGAAAATGTTAATTTTTTTATTTTTTATTTTTTTTTAAACAAAAGAAAGTTATGTTAGACCCTCCCCCACACCTATCTCATGCATTGTCCTCAATGTATGAATTAATGCATAGATGCATGAAAAAGAACAAAGGGAAGGAAAAGGTTACCTTAAGGTGGTGGTTCCGGTGGCGGTCTGATTGGTCCACGAAACGCGGCCCAATCAACTTTTCTTGGGTCTCAGAGGAACCCACCAGAAATATCTTTAATATAACCCATTAAAAAGATAAATCCATGAAGGATCTTTATTAAATATTTAACCACATCTAATTTCCATATTCCATAACTAATTTCGGAGTCAAATTTGTCAACCACCTCGTCCCAGAATGGAGTATGAAATGATAGAACAGTTGACTTGGACTCAGGAAGGACAGGAACTAATACCGACTCAGGAAGGTGACTTAAGTCAAGTAAAGGTTCAGGAGTCGAAATAGGTTCAGAAATTGGGTCCAAGTCAAGAAGTTGAAACTCAAGTCCACATGTATTTTCCAACAATGGAATGTGACCTAATATGGGTGATTCTAGTTCAGGGATGAGAGGTGATGGAATCAAAACCGACTCTAGAATATTATTCAAGTTTGGTAATAGAACAGGAGTCAATATTGATTCAGAAAGTTGAACTGGATCACAAATTTGAGAATCTAGGTCACATATCTCATTGAGTTCAATATCATAAAAATGAGAACTTGCCAATTTGTCAATAGGATCTTCAAAAGTGTATAATTGGTCAAGTTCAATATGATCCTCAAAGATGGGTGATTCAATTTCATTATGAATTGGTATAGGATCCAATGTTGACTCCGGGAAAAGATCGAAATCAGGTGAAGATACCGGAGTCATAATCGAATCGGGAAGTAAAATAGAATCACTAAGTTGGGGTTCAGGATCATATTCATTTTCAAGTTCTATTTCAGGAAAAGGATAACTTGCTAAACTGTCAATATCTTTTTCAAAATTTGGAGTTTGGGCAAGTTCAAATGGTTGTTCTGAAATGGAATCTTGATTTTCAAAACTACATGATTCTTCGGCTCTAACAGAATAGTTAGTGACATCAGGACGGTGGGAACGTAGAGATTCGACCATCATATCTATGTCACGGTTACGAGTGTTTTGAGCCTGAGTCATGGCTTCAAGCATCTTTTCATAGTTGATAGGTTCATTGTTTTGATGAAAAGATGAAGAATTGTCTTGGAAGTGGTAGTGAAATTGTGAGTCCATCAGATTTTGGGATTTATGTTTGGACTCACGCATACTCATTTCCATAATTGATGGTTTCCTATTTTGGACGGGTGGAACTGAGTATGAATCTTGAACATAATATGGACTGGGTGGAGAAAGAGGACAATTTGGTTGAAAATCTGACTCGGGGTAGGTGAATCCCCACTGACTCTGTGAAGAGTTGAAATCGTTATGGAAATTATAGTCATACGATGGGGGGTATGGGTCATATTGATTCGAATAAGACCAATCCGACACACTAGGTTGGTCAAAGTTGTGATATGCCGGGTTGATAATATCCGAAAAAGAATTCGATGTGTAATATGGATCATTATTAAAGTTGAAAAAATTATTATTATAGTTCATATCACACAATAGAATACAAACAAAGAAAAATAAACAAACAAAAAAGAAAAAAAATTCTAGCCTAAGTTAGGGTAGACTTAGGACCTAGACGACTCCTAACTGGTTAGACTGTCCACGGGAGGTCTAATGCAAACTATAACCACAAGCTAATCAGCCAGGTTAGGGCAAGGTTGGTGGGAGGTTTTCCGTCAATGACGTTCCTTAATTAAATAACCACCAACCTTCGGGCTTTCGGCCCTCAATCCCTTTCCTAGACACTGGTTTTGCAGGAGTTAGATTCTAACATTTTCCCCCTTAGGATAATCTCCTAATTGAGTCCGAGATGTCCCTAGGGCCAACGTCTACTCAATTTTAGTTAGGATTGGGTTAGTGAGTGCTTGGAATCTGATTTTTGGGCTAAGGAAGGGTGATTAAATCCCCACCTTATCTTGTTATGGGTTAGTGCCCTTAAGATAAATTTGTGCAAGTGTACAAGATATGTAAATACGATTCACTCAAAGCGATGAAAATCAACCAAGAGATGATTCCTATTCTACATGCAATGCAGACGTACCTTGCTCCAGCACTCTTCAACAGTAAATATAAATGAATTGAAAAGACACGTGCCTAAAATGCAAACGTCTAATCAATTTTTAACTTTTGCAACAAATGTTTTACTGTTGATTATTAGCAGGTTTTTGTGATGGCATATAAGAAATAAAGAATTGCAGCAAACTAGAATTTGCAAAGCAAGCAGCCCTGCAAAAACCTGTTAGTAGTCAACTCGTCCGTGCCGCAGATCCGCGGCTTTTGCTGTGGGAACGCGGCAATTCAGAGGGCAATGGGTCTCTGCTTCCTAGAGCAGAGGCCCAATACCACTTGTATGTCACTACAATATTAATTTCCTGTTTTGATTGCCCTGTAACCTGCAACAGAGAAGAAAATTCGTTTTAGTTCTAAAAAATTTTCAAGAAAAATTTAGATTTCAATAAAAACATGTTACCCTCCCCGGCAACGGCGCCAAAATTTGATTGAGGTAAAACCTGCACAAAAAAATACAGAATTTTAGATTTAGAAATAAAGATGTGCAAGTGCTCAATTCTTACCGCTATAGCAAGTGGCTATGCGGGTCGTGATCCACAAGGAGGGTTTTGCGATAGAAGCATTTACGTTCTTGTATTGAAATCATTAAGAAAACAAAACGAAGATTCTTCTTTGTTTTTCAAGTTATAAAAATGAAAAAGAAAGTTATAGTTAAAATTAAGAAGAAAATGAAAGATGAAGAAGGTGGACAAATCAGAAAACAAGAAAAGCGACTATGTACAAATGGAGTGAGTGGAGAAGAAAGAGTTGGAAGAGGTGGTGATATAATTTACAGAAATGAGAGAAAGGAAAGAAAAGAAGGAATACTTACCTAGGTTGAGTGATGACTTACATGGAAACCGTTGCATGTTCTACCTTTGCTTCGGAGGCGTTCAACGCATAGATCATAAGTTCGAGCTCAGTCCCCGTGCACATTATATCGTCAGGCCTAGCAAGAACGAAGTGATGCGGATCTTGGAAGAGGAGAACGTCTTCATGAACTATCGCTGGCTCTCACGTAGCTTAGTTATACTTGCCTTGAATTTCACTTGTAAACTCAACAAATACAACCAAGGTAAAGTAGAAGAGGAAGAAGAAAGCAAAACAAAATACGAACATAAAAAGAAGCTTTTACCTTTATTAGTTGCAGAGACAATGGAAGAAAGGAGGAGGGTACATCGGTGTCACTCTCAACGTCAGCCTCTCTCTCTTACTTACATGAATCTTCTTCTACCCTAAGTTACATACAAGTTACATAAAAAGAAAAACCTAAACTACAAATGAAAACTAGGCTAAATCCTAATCTCTGCCTCTGCTTCTCCCTGCTCAGCTAAAACCAGTATTTATAGGCAAAAAACCTAAAGGAGAAGATCCCAGGAAGATTGGGGGAATCTCCTGGTCTGATGTATTTCCCGTATATTCTTCTGATTTTCTTATTTTTTTTCTTCAAAAGTTGACAAAACAGCCTTTGATTGTGCTTGATTCAGGGAGGATTCTTCTCAACCTTCCTTATATGCCAAGATTTTGCCTTGATTTAGGGAGGATTCTTCTCAACCTTCCTTATATACCAAGATTTTGCCCACAGGGAGGATTCTTCTCAACCTTCCTTATATGCCAAGATTTTGTCCTGATTTCTTCATCTTGATTCAAGGAGGATTCTTCTAAACCTTCCTTATATGCAAAGATTTTGTCCTGATTTCTTCATTTCAAATTTATTCTGAATTAATCAGAATTTGGTGGGCTTTTGGGCTTGTTTCTCTTCATCTCCTAAAGGAATGGGCCTGCAAATAAATTAAACATTTAATTAGGACAAAGCAGATTTTATTCTATAATAAGTATGGAAATATGATAATAAATGTGCAACATTAGTGACCAATCACACCCCCATACCTATCTTTTGCTCGTCCTCGAGCAAAACAACTAAACTATACTAAGGATTATTAGACCACTTTCGCAGGTCACGCGATTGCACTGAGCATGTGCAACAAGCCGTTAAACCTCTAGGTTTCCCCTAGAGGACGAGTTTTGTCTCGTGAGGGTTTTCAGTGGATTACACCCACAAAATCCATAAAGAAAGGGAATTAAAGAGTTAGTATTTTCGAAAAGCATTTTGAAAGGGAAAAATATTTGAAATATAATTGTAAGATCTAAGCAATCTATAAGTTATAGGAAAACTGAATTTTTCATTCCTAAACTTAGTCTCTATTCAAAAATTTGTTATCAATTAAAGTAAGGAGTCAAGTTGTACTTCTCATCTAGTCTATTACTTTACCCTAAGTCATATGCACTTGTGACTGTGAAAATTTTGACTAAGGGTTCATTAACTCTAACTCTTATGCCTTATTTATATATATATAATTTTTTTTTGGTGGTATTATTCCTTAGTTTAGGCTTTCTAATCTGCCCATGTAACGAGCCTTTAATCGATGACTCCCAAACCAGACGGCCTTAGGGCACCGGGTGAGAAGACACCCCTCGGACTTAAGGACTCAAGCAAACAAGGCCACAAAACTAAGGATTTTATTATATGGACCTCTTTTAGGCGTGAACACTTATGCTTTATTAGGCACAAATACCCAGCTTAATCAGAGAATTTTATATATATTTTTCTTTTCAAACTTATCTAATCATCTTTCGCATAAATACTAAGGCTTTCTTAGGCCAAAGCACCAAGCTAATCAATAATTAGATTTGTTTATCTTTTTTTTTTTATAAGGCATAAGAATCTTTGTTTTTGAACCCTAAGTGTGTAAGTGTATGAAGGGTGCATATTTCATCAAGGTAAAGATCAAGACTAAATTACTTTGACAAATTTTCTTCCTAACCCTAAAAATTAAACAAATAATCTTATTTTGACCAAGTATAAGAAATCCTAATTTAGATTTTCCTATTCCTTAAAATTAACTTAATTTCTTACAAAAAAATATGTCAAAATATTGTTTCTATTTTCAAAAAGTTTTTAAAAGTAAAGAAAATGTTAATTTTTTTATTTTTATTTTTTTTAAACAAAAAGAAAGTTATGTTAGACCCTCCCCCACACATATCTCATGCATTGTCCTCAATGTATGAATTAATGCATAGATGCATGAAAAAGAAGAAAGGGAAGGAAAAGGTTACCTTAAGGTGGTGGTTCCGGTGGCGGTCTGATTGGTCCACGAAACGCGGCCCAATCAACTTTTCTTGGGTCTCGGAGGAACCCACCAGAAATATCTTTAATATAACCCATTAAAAAGATAAATCCATGAAGGATCTTTATTAAATATTTAACCCCATCTAATTTTCATATTCCATAACTAATTTCGGAGTCAAATTTGTCAACCACCTCGTCCCAGAATGGAGTATGAAATGATAGAACAGTTGACTTGGACTCAGGAAGGACAGGAACTAATACCGACTCAGGAAGGTGACTTAAGTCAAGTAAAGGTTCAGGAGTCGAAATAGGTTCAGAAATTGGGTCCAAGTCAAGAAGTTGAAACTCAAGTCCACATGTATTTTCCAACAATGGAATGTGACCTAATATGGGTGATTCTAGTTCAGGGATGAGAGGTGATGGAATCAAAACCGACTCTAGAATATTATTCAAGTTTGGTAATAGAACAGGAGTCAATATTGATTCAGAAAGTTGAACTGGATCACAAATTTGAGAATCTAGGTCACATATCTCATTGAGTTCAATATCATAAAAATGAGAACTTGCCAATTTGTCAATAGGATCTTCAAAAGTGTATAATTGGTCAAGTTCAATATGATCCTCAAAGATGGGTGATTCAATTTCATTATGAATTGGTATAGGATCCAATGTTGACTCCGGGAAAAGATCGAAATCAGGTGAAGATACCGGAGTCATAATCGAATCGGGAAGTAAAATAGAATCACTAAGTTGGGGTTCAGGATCATATTCATTTTCAAGTTCTATTTCAGGAAAAGGATAACTTGCTAAACTGTCAATATCTTTTTCAAAATTTGGAGTTTGGGCAAGTTCAAATGGTTGTTCTGAAATGGAATCTTGATTTCCAAAACAACATGTTCTTCGGCTCTAACAGAATAGTTAGTGACATCAGGACGGTGGGAACGTAGAGATTCGACCATCATATCTATGTCACGGTTACGAGTGTTTTGAGCCTGAGTCATGGCTTCAAGCATCTTTTCATAGTTGATAGGTTCATTGTTTTGATGAAAAGATGAAGAATTGTCTTGGAAGTGGTAGTGAAATTGTGAGTCCATCAGATTTTGGGATTTATGTTTGGACTCACGCATACTCATTTCCATAATTGATGGTTTCCTATTTTGGACGGGTGGAACTGAGTATGAATCTTGAACATAATATGGACTGGGTGGAGAAGGAGGACAATTTGGTTGAAAATCTGACTCGGGGTAGGTGAATCCCCACTGACTCTGTGAAGAGTTGAAATCGTTATGGAAATTATAGTCATACGATGGGGGGTATGGGTCATATTGATTCGAATAAGACCAATCCGGCACACTGATTGGTCAAAGTTGTGGTATGCCGGGTTGATAATATCCGAAAAAGAATTCGATGTGTAATATGGATCATTATTAAAGTTGAAAAAATTATTATTATAGTTCATATCACACAATAGAATACAAACAAAGAAAAATAAACAAACAAAAAAGAAAAAAAATTCTAGCCTAAGTTAGGGTAGACTTAGGACCTAGACGACTCCTAACTGGTTAGACTGTCCACGGGAGGTCTAATGTAGACTTTAACCACAAGCTAATCAGCCAGGTTAGGGCAAGGTTGGTGGGAGGTTTTCCGTCAAAGACGTTCCTTAATTAAATAACCACCAACCTTCGGGCTTTCGGCCCTCAATCCCTTTCCTAGACACTGATTTTGCAGGAGTTAGATTCTAACATTTTTCCCCCTTAGGATAATCTCCTAATTGAGTCCGAGATGTCCCTAGGGCCAACGTCTACTCAATTTTAGTTAGGATTGGGTTAGTGAGTGCTTGGAATCTAATTTTTGGGCTAAGGAAGGGTGATTAAATCCCCACCTTATCTTGTTATGGGTTAGTGCCCTTAAGATAAATTTGTGCAAGTGTACAAGATATGTAAATACGATTCACTCAAAGCGATGAAAATCAACCAAGAGATGATTCCTATTCTACATGCAATGCAGACGTACCTTGCTCCAGCACTCTTCAACAGTAAATATAAATGAATTGAAAAGACACGTGCCTAAAATGCAAACGTCTAATCAATTTTTAACTTTTGCAACAAATGTTTTACTGTTGATTATTAGCAGGTTTTTGTGATGGCATATAAGAAATAAAGAATTGCAGCAAACTAGAATTTGCAAAGCAAGCAGCCCTGCAAAAACCTGTTAGTAGTCAACTCGTCCGTGCCGCGGATCCGCGGCTTTTGCTGTGGGAACGCGGCAATTCAGAGGGCAATGGGTCTCTGCTTTCTAGAGCAGAGGCCCAATACCACTTGTATGTCACTGCAATATTAATTTCCTGTTTTGATTGCCCTGTAACCTGCAACAGAGAAGAAAATTCATTTTAGTTCTAAAAAATTTCCAAGAAAAATTCAGATTTCAATAAAAACATGTTACCCTCCCCGGCAACGGCGCCAAAATTTGATTGAGGTAAAACCTGCACAAAAAAATACAGAATTTTAGATTTAGAAATAAAGATGTGCAAGTGCTCAATTCTTACCGCTATAGCAAGTGGCTATGCGGGTCGTGATCCACAAGGAGGGTTTTGCGATAGAAGCATTTACGTTCCTGTATTGAAATCGTTAAGAAAACAAAACAAAGATTCTTCTTTGTTTTTCAAGTTATAAAAATGAAAAAGAAAGTTATAGTTAAAATTAAGAAGAAAATGAAAGATGAAGAAGGTGGACAAATCAGAAAACAAGAAAGCGACTATGTACAAATGGAGTGAGTGGAGAAGAAAGAGTTGGAAGAGGTGGTGATATAATTTACAGAAATGAGAGAAAGGAAAGAAAAGAAGGAATACTTACCTAGGTTGAGTGATGACTTACCTGAAAACCATTGCATGTTCTACCTTTGCTTCGGAGGCGTTCAACGCATAGATCATAAGCTCGAGCTCAGTCCCCGTGCACATTATATCGTCAGGCCTAGCAAGAACGAAGTGATGCGGATCTTGGAAGAGAAGAACGTCTTCATGAACTATCGCTGGCTCTCACGTAGCTTAGTTATACTTGCCTTGAATTTCACTTGTAAACTCAACAAATACAACCAAGGTAAAGTAGAAGAGGAAGAAGAAAGCAAAACAAAATACGAACATAAAAAGAAGCTTTTACCTTTATTAGTTGCAGAGACAATGGAAGAAAGGAGGAGGGTACATCGGTGTCACTCTCAACGTCAGCCTCTCTCTCTTACTTACATGAATCTTCTTCTACCCTAAGTTACATACAAGTTACATAAAAAGAAAAACCTAAACTACAAATGAAAACTAGGCTAAATCCTACTCTCTGCCTCTGCTTCTCCCTGCTCAGCTAAAACCAGTATTTATAGGCAAAAAACCTAAAGGAGAAGATCCCAGGAAGATTGGGGGAATCTCCTGGTCTGATGTATTTCCCGTATCTTCTTCTGATTTTCTTGTTTTTTCTTCAAAAGTTGACAAAACAGCCTTTGATTGTGCTTGATTCAGGGAGGATTCTTCTCAACCTTCCTTATATGCCAAGATTTTGCCTTGATTTAGGGAGGATTCTTCTCAACCTTCCTTATATACCAAGATTTTGCCCACAGGGAGGATTCTTCTCAACCTTCCTTATATGCCAAGATTTTGCCCTGATTTCTTCATCTTGATTCAAGGAGGATTCTTCTAAACCTTCCTTATATGCAAAGATTTTGCCCTGATTTCTTCATTTCAAATTTATTCTGAATTAATCAGAATTTGGTGGGCTTTTGGGCTTGTTTCTCTTCATCTCCTAAAGGAATGGGCCTGCAAATAAATTAAACATTTAATTAGGACAAAGCAGATTTTATTCTATAATAAGTATGGAAATATGATAATAAATGTGCAACATTAGTGACCAATCAAGTTGATCGTAGCCGAACTGTCGGGCGAAACGATTCGGCATGTACGGCTCGATTGTGCATGAAGTCCCTTGCCGAAAAAGCACATATCCGGGCCGAATGTTGATCAACCACCAGAAGACCCCCGTGGACAACCTCGTAAAGTCATCTGGGCCCACGAAATCAGTAAATAGATCCCCGAAAGATGCACCAGGGATCTCGGGGAAGCAGCGATTGAGCTGGGAGTTCGAAGCATCTGAAATGCATTTCCGGACGAAATACATATAAGTATTACGCCAGTCCGAACCCTCCAACCGCTGTACAAAAGGGGCGGAACCCTCACTCCAAGGCACCGGCGTCATCAAGGAAGGGCAGTGCATCACGTACCAAGCCATGAGGTACGTATAAGGCAGCTCGATCCGAGGGTTGGGGTGCTTCACCGTCGGCTTCCCCTCTGTGTCAAGGATCGGCTTGCCATGGGAATCGACAGCCTTCCCGGGTTCACAGAAAGCCTGGGTTAACGCCCGCAACCCGCTCTGAATGCCAGCCGCCACGGCCGGAAGAAGGGCTATGGGACTGCCATAGGCCAGGAGCACCGCCGGGTACACTACATCGGCAACAATGACTTCATGTGGCAGCGTGGGCACCACACAACGCTTCAGCCACAGCATTAAGAAGCCCGCCAACAATGCTCGATCGGAGATAGGGGTCCGGGCTTGATGGTGAAAGCTTTCGAAGACCATGTCAGGTTTGAAACCGTCCTCGTTCGAAACCGTGGTGTAGAAGCCTTCAGGAGCCTGGGCGATCCTGTCGTCAATCTCCTTGTCGGATCTGGGAGCCAGTCGGGTTATTGGATGGTCTTTCTTGTTGACATTGTTGAACAAGTAACTGGCCCAAGACAGCTGCTTGATTCCTCCCGACCTCCAAGTGGTCATCTGGCCGCAAATATGGAAATGACATAGCACTTCCCAATAAGTCTCGTACATTTGAGGAGACCCTTTCTTCATAAGGTTGAGCTCCTCAGTGGCTGGGATATATTCCTCATAGGGAGAATCCCCTGTTGCCAGCCCCGATACCTCATGCAACTCGTGCAGTGCAAGGCCCATCTCTCCGACCGGGGTGAAGAATGTCCCTGTCAAAGAATTGTAACGCTCAAGGACCCCGAAAAAGTTCTGAGAACTCGGCAGGATGCCATACTGCACGGCCCTGACTGCTGGGTACAATCCCACGTGCTCTAGCAGATCTCCAAGATCGGTAAGGACGAAGCTCACCATTCTGCACCACCAATACTTCTCGGTGGAATGAACCCACCCGGGCGCACGGAACTCAACCGGAAAATCACCCTCCGCTTTCATAAACGCGTTGAGGAAGGTAGTGCCGAGTTTTGGTATCTCTCCAACTGGGAGCTCAGACTTGCGCGGCCCGGGGAACAGGCCGAGAACCGCCCTATCATGTCCATCATGGCGGTATACCTTCTGGGAGCCCAAGTCACCAAGGGTAATCTCAGGGACGTAGCGGGAAACGTCCCATGTCATCTTCCGAGGGACGGACATGTGCTGGAGATAAGACAGCGGGAACATCCTCTCCATGTCTGGAAGAAAGAATCTTCTATCCCCTATCTGACGGAGCCATCTATAATTTCCATCATACATGGAATAGCCGCCATCGCCGATACGATCTCCGAAGAAGAAGGCAGGCTTCTCCAGCTTGACGCGATCATCCGTTGTGAATGCTGCATCGGTCATAAGCACCCTAAGGGTTGTCATATCAACATTGGAGAGCCTTTTCTGGCACTCCTGTGACTTGTCAGCGGTCACAGGTACTGTCCTTCGTAGCACAAAGGCCAGATCACGGTCAGCACCACCTACATGTCCAAAGTGGCGCTTCTTGGCGAGTGGGGCAGAAGGGTGTGGTACTGCAAAAGAAAAGGACACTTAATCAGACACCTTATCAAAAATGCTAAGTGTCTATAGTCCAAAAGCAGAAGAGATACTGGACGCAGGAATTATCAAGACCGCGTCCAGACCTGCGAATCTGCGTCCAAACGCAGAAGAGATACTGGACGCAGGAATTATCAAATCCGCGTCCAAACCTGCGAATCTGCGTCCAGACGCAGAAGAAATACTGGACGCAGGAATTATCAAGTCCGCGTCCAGACCTGCAAATACGCATCCAGGCGTGAGACCCGCGGGATCAAATCCGTGTTTTGTAAACCAAGACTGATGAAAAATCTCTAAGTACTTGGGCTCAGGTGCAAGATTCATCAAAAACCTGCACCTGATGAAAAATCTTCAAGTCCGCGTCCGGACCCTTCACAATTAGAAATATTCTAAGTGAAGAATCCGAAATGCAGGACTCGCTGGCACCGGGTCATCAAACCCGCGCCTTGGTTACAACTCAAAGACCGCGTTTGAGACCGCGTCTGAGAATCAAACACGGTTTGTTTTCTGTGTTAATGGTTCTCCTCCAAAAGATATCTTTTTGGGGTTCCATGAACTCCCATTAATGGTGAAAGCCTAAACGGCATTATACCTGGGAAAGAGACTGCCTGCGCGGAGGAACCGCCCCTCTGGGCCTCGGCGATGGCCGCTCTTGAAGAGGATGCGGTTGGCTTGGTCTTGGGTGCCATTGGTGATTAAGAATCAAGTAATGGAGATGAACAGAGAAAGAAGAACTCTTTTTCTTGAAAACCCTAAACAAGTACGCTCGGAGAAGAAGAGGTATCTCTCTGACTGTTGCCATTTATAGGCATAAGGATTCGCGAAGATTCGCGGCGCGTGGCTCGATTAGTTCTGCAGCGAGTCATCGCTTGACGCGTGGAAGAAATCATTTTGATGATTCGCGAAGATCATGCGCCATGACTCTGCAGCGAGTCATCGCTTGACACGTGGAACAGATCATTTAATGAACCGGGAAATCCGCGCGCCAAAAGGTGAAATCCCGTCGGTTCCCCAGGCCAACTGGCAGTGCAATCATGACATGGCACGATTCGCACCCGACGGTCGCGTCTCTTCGATGGACATGCCCCGTCATCACCGCCATAAATGCATTCAAAAAGTCGCGTCTCTCTAAGAAGTTCGCGTCTTTCCAGCCCGGCTGAACATCGCGTCTGCTTTATGGAAGATCAGTCGCGTTTTTCATTTCCAAAAGACACACCCCATGAAACTCGCGTCTGTAAAGCAGTACTATCTCTGCTCTTCAAAAAGAACTGGCGTTCAGTCCTTGCTTCTGCAGATCAGTTCAACAGTATACTGGCACAAGCAGACGATCGTCCACTCCTGGCTTAAAGCGCGTCCATGACAGACTAAAAGCAATCGGGGAGGTTTAGACTGTGTATCTACACACTCAACATGATCAACTCTGGTGGCTTCAAAGAGTTCAACAGTACACTCACGAAGACCAACTCCAGATAAGATCAAACCCGGAGCATTAACAGTCCAGTCATAGAGGTGAATTCAGCTAAAATCTAAAGTATTTCGAAATCCGTCCCATTTAACTACGGAATATCGAAAACTTTGGAGGGGGTTCTGTAGGCTGTCTAAAAATCACTAAAAGACAAGCCATTAAAAGGCAGGGTTTCAAGTTCTAGACGCGAAGGCTCAGCACCAAGGCGCGAGGGCTCAACACCCGCGTCTCAACATCAAGGCGCGTGGGCTCGACACCCGCGTCTCAACATCAAGGCGCGTGGGCTCGACACCCGCGTCTCAACATCAAGGCGCGTGGGCTCGACACCCGCGTCTCAACATCAAGGCGCGTGGGCTCGACACCCGCGTCTCAACATCAAGGCGCGTGGGCTCGACACCCGCGTCTCAACATCAAGGCGCGTAGGCTCGACACCCGCGTCTCGCGCCTCGGTTATAACCGCCCTGGTTATTGGGCCAGTCACCACCCACATAGCGGGAAAGTGGGGAAGTTGGCCCCTCATCGTGGAGCATTTTTAGGGGGCACGTTCACCCCTAGGACCTCTATAAATAGCCTCGGTTGCTATGAGGTCGGGCAAGGAGAAGGAATCAGAGAAGAGAGGGGATAGACACAAGGGCGATCAGAAAGTCATCTGGCATCAGAAGATCACAGAGAGAGACAGACCGTGACAGGAGAGAGCTCAACTCTTCGTCAAGCTTGCTGCGTACAAGCTGTTCTTTGCCTACCTTCTCTTTGAGAGTTTTGGTAGACAGAGCTGTGCTACTCCCTCTACCAGCCAAAGAGAAGACTCCCTGACGATCCCGACGGTCATCCGGTCAACGGAGAACAAGATTCACTCTCCACCGCCACACGAAGAACCCAACACTAAACAAAGGGAGGATTCAAGACTCAACATCCTCCCTCCCTTGTAACTGGAAGGAAAAAGCAGTTTTGTTGTAATTTTTTCATCTGATTCAAGGAAAATTTTACAGTAAAGACTTCTTTCCCTTTTGCTTTCCGGCGCGTACAATGATCTGAAACTTAAACAACACAAGATTATTAGTGAACATAACTACATGAGTTAATCATCATCAAAACTAGGGTGGAAGGCCTTTGGGCCAACAATCTCCCCCTTTTTGATGATGACAAAACTCATGGAGTTATATATGCATGGATTAAAGTTAAGCTTCAAAGAAGCTCCCCCTTAACTCATGCATAAACAGATAATCAAAAGATATGCAATGAATGTACATAAACATGTATGCATCAACATGCATAAAACACATAAACATGTTCTAGAAGCTCTAGATACCAATTAAATTAATAAAATATTAACAAAAATACTAGATGCTCTAGATACCAATAAAACTTAATATATGCAAAAATATAAGTATGCATATATAAACCAAAATATTTCTCCCCCGTTTTGTCAATCATCAACAAAGGGGTAAACAATCAAAACAATAAAATGAGGGGTAACAATCTTTCTTCCCCTTTTTGTCAATCAAAACAATAAAACAATGTTCTCCCCTTTTTGTCTAAAAACAAAAACAAGGTCAATAAGGGGTGACAATCAATTAGGATATCAATTGAAAATATGTCAATGAAGCATCTTGATACCAATTGAAAGTAAACAAAGATCAATAAATGTTATATGCTATATACATTCATGAAGAGGAAGACGCTAAGTTAGCTTCCCTACACATATGCATTACATGAAAGAGGGATGTTAAGCCCTAATTCACATAACACACATTATGTAATGCATAAGAGGAGATGTGAAGCTCCCCCTACACACGTGTACCACATAAAGAAGAGATGTTAAGCTCCTCAATATAAGATACACTCAACATGAATCTATATGTAGAAGAGATGTTAAGCTCTCCTTGCATATAGTCAATACAAATCAAAACTTTTGTATTTTACTTTAAACAAATTTTTTTTAGATACCAATTTAAAACACAATACATCTTGATATCAAAAGATAGTATTTTTCTTTTAAAAATATGATATCAATTTAAACTTGTTATTTATATATATATTTTTTTATCATAAAGCAAGGGAGTAAAAGGCAAATACCAATTGAAATATGAAAAACGAATTTTCTCCCCCTTTATGAAATACCAACAAAAATTATACGTAGGCTTGAAATAAGATACCAATTGAAAACTAAATCAATTGAAATAAAATTGAAGCTCAAGCTCTAGCATAAACAAAATTTGTGCTTAAGATATAGAAATATAATAGCACAAATAAAACAAGTATATGTGTATAAAATAGAATGAGTACCAATCACCAATAGATGATACCAATTGAAAATATACATACACAATAAACATATGAGTATACAAAAAGATCAAAATGATACCAATTGAAAGAGTTCAATGATACCAATTGACATAACAATAAGCTCAAGTGTATACATCATATTACTATACCTCCCATCTCATGCACAAGTTTAAAATGATTTTCAATATAAACATACAAGGCATGGACTCCCATCCAACCTCCCGTAGAAGGGTAGGCGTTTTCAAAAATAGATTTGAAAATAAGTTTTGTTTGAAAAACTCTACCAAAATGAAGAATACCGTAACTAGTTAAATGAAAAATCTTTTAAACTAGTACGAAATCCTTCAAGCAAGGAATAAACTAAAAATAATTTTCATAAAACACATGTAAATCACATAGCACTTAAAAAACACTCAATATTCAATAAAGTCCATACAGGCTCATGAAAACATACTCATGAGAAATATTTTAAAAGTGGTGAGTGTACAAGGAATGTGTGACATGGCTTTATGAAATTTCCAATTAAGCTCAAAATTCCTTGAAACAAGAAAAACATGAAACCATAAAAATCATTTAAACTATTTAATCTTCAAGGCATATGTATGTCTAATACAAACTAAAGTATACATACATATCCAAAACATAAAGAGTCCACAAATTATATATATGCATGAAGGCACGTGGCTCAAAAGGATAAACATGTATATCTAATAGTTTGGACAAGAAAAATATATACATGAAGTTAAACAATTAAACACAAAATCAAGAAAATCTTCACCAAAACAAATTTCATTTTAAGGTATATGTATGAGTTGTCAACACAATAAGTATACATACATATCCCTAAACACAATTGAGTCCATATATAGATTTGCATGAAAGGCAAATGACTCAAGGGGTATACATGTATATCTTAAAGTTTGGCAATACAAACATATACATGAAGTGAAACACACAATCATAAAACAAATCCAAAAATATGAATACAAGTCTAAAATGTATGGATCATCAAAACTAGACTATACTAATACATTTAATGGTAACAAATAAGCATTCAAGCACAAACATATATGATTTATTTGTGGCCCACTATATGCACAAGTATATACCTAGTCTTAATGAAAACTAACATCTAAACATGTAATCTACACTGAAGCAAAAAATCATCATGAAAAGGCTAAACATGATTATTATGAATATCCACATGTTATTAGAAATATGATATACGCAATAGCAACCATATAGTGAGAACACAAAAGAATTCATCCATATTAAACATGGGTGTCTCAAAATAACTAAACAAGTATATCACAAGTCTAATAAGCATGGCATTTTCATACTAATTACTAAACAATGAAACATGCTATGAAAAATAAACATGGAAAGCATGTAAACATAAAGAGTTAGAGATTCGATACAAAAACCAATGAGGGCACCGCTCTAGTTCTCCAAAACGAGGTGGTCATCTCCACCAAACTTCCCTTGAAAGTGATGCATCCAATAGATTTCCATGAAGCTCGGAACGCATCCACTCCAAGGTACCATCACTCCCACGTCATGTGAGAGCCCACACCTACATCAAAAATAGGAGGGGTGGTCTTTGGTACCCATACTCTTTTAGGTCCATGGGGGTTAGTACCTTCTCTAACCCAAACAAAATTCTTTGCTAAATTTACATTATGTAATCTATCAAAGCAAAATTTAGTAAGGTGGCCCTTACGTTCACAATGTGTACAAGTGTACACATGAGCATACATAGTGTGATGGTGTCCGTGAGGAGCATGTGTATGCCGTGGAGGGTGTGCATGCATAAAGGATGGAACTTGTTTCTTTCGAACCAAGGTTTCCAAACGTGAGTGGTTCATGGCACATTGGCTCATAGTGGAGCCCAAACAATCCATTTTCTTCTTAATTAAATTTATATCATTTTCAATCAAAGAAGTGGAGCATGCAATAGGTGAAGTGTGTGATACTACCCTAGCATGGCAAACATGAGAAACAATATAATTTTTCAAAGATTTATTTTTATTTAAACAAATTTCTAATTCTTTTGAAATAAAATCAATTTCTCTTTTCAAAGAATCATTTTCTTTTAAAACAAACTCAACTTTTGAAGATAAAGCATCATTATTTTTCAAAACATTATCACAATCATTTTTAGATTTTAAAAATTCATTTTCATTAAGTGCAAGTTCTAATTGAGATCTCAATGAATCCCTTTCATTATAGACCTCAACCTTCTCTTGCAAAACATTGTTAAGTCTAGAATGCAAACTTTTATTTTCTTTTTCAATTTCTAGACTTTTCTTTTTCAAAATTTTATATTTTTCTATTAATTTTTCACACACAATAGAAAGTTCTTCATTCAAAGCATGGGGATCAACATAATCATTTGAAGAACTAGCACAATCATCATTATCTAGTTGAGATTCTGAATGTACCTCAAGGGAGTCATTCCCTTGAACCATTAAGCATTGAGAGTCAGATTCTCCACTAGACTCCTCTTCTTGTTGGATTTGCAATTGAAGCTCGGAGGTGGTGGTTGTTGTCAACTTGTTCCACACTACAAAAGCGGAATCAAGGTTAGAAACATACATAAGATATTCTTTGTTAAGCGTGCTTCTAATGACCTCAAGGGCTTGTGCATTGGCCCCTATATGATTGCGATCTCCAAGATAGCATTTCTTGGTGGCCGCAAGAAAGACATGCAAACCTAGGGTTTTTAGGTACATGGACATCCTATACTTCCAAACAACAATTTTGGAAGGGTCAAAGCTAGGTGGGGTCATGAAGTCCATGGTAAACTATATAAGTGTGCAAACAAGCAAATGCAAACAATAGATTAGCAACCAAATGGATCTCACTCCTAGGATGTTAAGCCTAAGTATCAGGAGCACTAGCTCTGATACCAATTGAAAAACACATAGAGGGGGGGTGAATAGGTGTAAGTGCTAATCTAGTGAACTAAATGCGCTAAATGCGGAAGCTAATGCAAATTAATGCAACACACTTAATACAACACACAAGTGTAGCCGAATTCCCCGTGAAGGGCTCTGGACTAACTCCTCTTGATTCCCCTTGAATGGGTTGAGGTGCTATGTGAAGCTCTTGTGGTTAAGTATAAGTGAGGCACAAACAAACAACCAAGCATATACAAGATATAGCAATATGAATTATGCAAGGCACAACAAGCAATATATGATATGAATGAAGTATGATGCTTTGCACAAATAAATGAGAGAGAGTTAGAGAGACAAGTGGATCAAACGCTAACAACAAGATATGTTTCGAGGTTCGAGCACCTTGCTCTGCATCCCCGCCTACACCACCGTGTAGGATTTCCAATCCACTATAACGTCCACCGAGGACTCCCACCGAGGGAACCTTCACCGAGAAGGATTTTTACAACACGGGAGTACCGAACTCCTCTCTCAAACAACCACCTCACAACCGAGGGGTAGGCCCGTAGCCAAACAACCACAACACCTCTACCGAAGAGGGTTTACAAACCAACACTCCACCTCTTACTAGAGGGAGCAAACCAATCACCCGATCACCTCTACCAAAGAGGGATACTCAAAGAACAAGGGTGTTTACAACAAGTGGTTCCAAAGACCACAAACAATCTCTCTTTCTTTTGTCTTTTCCACAAAACAAAGATCCTAATAGATTAGGATAGGAGATATAGCTCAAGTGGAAAAACTAGGTGTTTGGAAATCAAGAAATCAAAGAAAAACACTTGGGAAAAATTCTTGCAAAAGATATAGAATCAAAACTAAGACAAATCTCCCAAAATACTCTTTTCTTTGATTTTTCCAAAAACCTAAAACAAATAAGATGAATTCTTTTTGGCCCAAAAACACTTTTGAAATCTTTTAAAACACTTCAGAAAACTGAGAATTTTTGCTCTTGAAAATCTTAGCTAAAACCCCCAAGAGTTGGGGTATTTATAGCCCAAATAGAAAACTAGCCGTTAGGCTGATGTGGCAGCCTGACAGGCTAACGGTCGACCGGCCCGGTCGACCGCCAACAGTCAGAAATGTGACCGTTGGGCAACCACGGTCGACCGGCCCGGTCGACCCAAACAAACAGAGAGCACTGCTCTCAGACCCGGTCGACCCGGACGGTCGACCGTCCAAAGTCTGCCAAACGTGCACAGATCTGTGCACGTCGGTCGACCGGCCCGGTCGACCGACTTCATCCAAGTCAACTAGGTCAGTTTGACTAGTCGACTGGTTGAAGCCTGGAACAGAAATCTGGGTCAGAAAACCAGTTTAAAAATATTTTGCAAAATCTTTTAAGTCTTCTAAAAATCCACAAAACTTGTTTTATCATTTTATATTGAAACACAAACAAGTGATAAAAATTTCAAGACATATATCAATCATATCAATTCATTTTGAGTCTTGCAAATTTTATCAAAAACCAACACTTGTATTTTTATCAAACTTGATTTTTCCAATAGGAAATCTAATTTTCCTAAAAACTCATGAATAGACATATCAAAATAAGTTTGTTTAAGATATGAAGCATGTATGTATATTGAACACATCTAATATACATAAAAACCATGTAAACTTGTTTTGATCAATCATTCATGAAAACCAATTCCAAAACATGAAAACGTGTTTGTTTGTGCACTTGAGCATATCAACTATACTAAGCTTTACAAATGGATCTAAAACACACTAAACTAAAATAGGATACCTAAGTCTTCTTGATGATCTTCATCTTCAAGTTGACTTGCTCCACAAACACCGTGATCCTTGAGCTAGGCAAGGTATGTTCTTGATGCTTTGGCCCTGGAATCACCATGAAAAGCTTCTAAACACCTTGTTGAAGCTAATCACCAACTAATATCTTGGTTAATGATATGAAACTTAAACAACACAAGATTATTAGTGAACATAACTACATGAGTTAATCATCATCAAAACTAGGGTGGAAGGCCTTTAGGCCAACAGGGACTAGCAAAGGAAGCTTTTTAGCAAGTTCTCTTTAGTTTACTTGAAATGGTTAAATATATTCTTTTAGTTCTTGAAAAGAAAAAAAATAAGTTACTGTTAAGTTAAGAAGAAAGTGGTAGATTGTGAATGTGAAAAAAATGGAAAATGAATTTATATAAAAAAATTAAAAAGAGTGAATAAAAGAGTTGAGAGATGTAGTGACTAAACTAAAAAATTAAAAGAAAGAACTAAAAATTACTTACCTCTTCAGTGCTCATATACCTTGGATCTGTAGCTACGACTTACCTAGTCTTTGAAATCGATCAAGCATGGCGTGTAGGTTCTTCCCCATTTCTGATCTACACTATGAATAAAAGGGCAAGCTAGACTAACAAAAGAATGGTTGTTCACCACCATAGGCCATCAAGGGCACTTGCAATGGCGAAGCAGTCTCGAGGCTATCAGATTCACTTAGATTGCAAACAAATCTAAGGAAAGTAAACGAAAACAAGAGTAGAGAAGAAAAAGAAACTTCGAATTGATTCAAATAACAATGGAAGAAAGAACTTTCTTACACCAGTGTTACCCTCAGTACAAGCTTGCTCTCTTTCCTCCATGAAACTCATCTCTCCTCTCAGTTACATAAAGGAAAGTAAATATTACATAAAAGCAAAATAAAAACTTACATTAAAAAGAATGAAAAACTGGCCTAAAAATGTATCTCTGCTCCATCATTCCCTGTTGTCTCTGAAAACTTAGTATTTATAGGCAAAAACCAAGCAAAGGAGAGCGTATGAAGATAGGAGAGCAAACGCTCCCCCAGCACACTTAACAAAGCCATGAAAATACGACTTTTGCTACGTTTCCGCGTCAAGAGTGTAGCCAGGTGGCCATACCCGAGAGGTACAAGTGCCTGGCTTCGTAACATGCGTTTATCTTTTGCTCGATTTTCAGTTTGGGTCCTGGATTTTGACAAAACCTCCTTTTATCTTTTGCTTTAACAATTGATTTGTGAAGATATTATTTTAACCGCTTGCTCAACTGGTTTTTCTGATTTGCCCTGATCTGCCCTGGTCTTTGATTTGAATTAATTCTGAAATAAATCAGAATTTTGATAGGCTTTTGGGCTTGTTTCTCTTCCTTCTCCCTTAGTAATGGGCCTGCATATAAATTAGAAAAAAATAGGAATAAAAAAGAGTTTATTATATAATAAATATGAGAATGTTACAATAAATATGTAGTATCAGCGACTGATCATACCAATACCTATCTTTTGCTCGTCCTTGAGCAAAATAAGAAAACTAAACCAAAGATTATTAGACCACTTTCACAGGTCACGTGATTGCACTGAGCATGTACAATAAGTCGTTAAACCTCTAGGTTCCCGCTAGAGTACGAGTTTTTTTCTCATGAGGGTTTTTAGTAGATTACACCTACAAAATTCATAAAAAAAAAAGAAACAAAGTGTTAGTATTTTGAAAACACATTTTTAAAGAGAAAAATATTTGAAATATTATTATAAGAATTAAGAAATCTATAAGTTATAGGAAAATCGAACTTTTCATTCTTAAGCTTAGTCTTTATTCAAACACTTGTTATCAATCAAGGCATGTGATCGGTCATATATATTGCATATATATTATCACATTACCATGTTTATTATCTATAAATCCTATTAATAAGTCTTATTTTTCTTTATAAAAGTGCAGGCCCATCGCTAAAGAAAGGGAAGAAAAACGAGCCCAAATGCCCATCAAATTCTGATTTAATTTAGAATTAATTTAAAATCAGTAGATCAGAGAGGTTGAAAACTAGTTAATTTGATTTTATAAGAATTCAAATCGGTTAGCTTGATAATTACTGAAGATCATATCAGAATCAGAGACAAACAGCAAACCCAGCTGGAGAAAAGGGGGCAAAATCCCACGCATCAAATCCCTACCTGGATGTGGCCAATTGGTGGATCCACGGCTTATTGGTAGAGATAAGGGGAGCGTTTACTCCCTTTATCTCCTCACACCTCTCCCCTCTGTGTTTTGTCCTATAAAAGGTAGGGTTTGCACTGAAAAAGGGAGCGAAGACTAGGATTAGAATTCTTATTCATTTTTAGGATTTTAGGAGTATTATTAGATAGTACTAGAAATTCGTTTCTCATATTTACTTTTTAGTTTAGACCAGCAAAGAGAGAAGAGTGGAACTGAGTGTGTAATTCATCTTTGAAATAACAATCAAAGGAGATTCAACATGCTTGTTCCACTCAACTCAATTCGGTATGTCTATGTTTTATTTCCATTTTCTTGTTTGCTTTCTTTTTATCATAAGTAACTAAACCATCTTCTGGGCTCACTGATCAATCTCTTCTATCTCCTTTCTCTTGATTGATTTTTATAAATGCAACTCTTTTGAATCAGATAATGCCTAAGTTAAACTTTATTCTTGAAAGCACATGGGATGTTTTTTTTTTTAAACTTAGACTTTCAAAGCACAAATATTTTTAAACTACTTTTATTCCATACTTGCTTCTTCGCGCTTGATGGTTTAATATTCTCTTTTTAATGATGTGTTAAGAAAAGTCTTAAGATTTAAACAAAACCATTTTATTTGTTTTGCTTGAACATCAAAAGAAACTAAAGGTTTTTGCCCATGATAAAAGTGATGCACCAAAATGTTCTTGAGATAAGTAAGTAGTTGAGTAGAAGATAAGTGAGCCCAGATTTGTTTCCTATATTAAAAACAACTAAACAATTTTCAACACTTTTTAAAGTTCACTTTTTCAAAGCCTTCTCTAAGTTTTTCAATTTTTCTTTTAATCACTTCCCTTCTCTCCATTCTCTATTCAACTAAAAGGAAAAATACAACACCATTCTTTGCTTTCTAAATAAAAACACCAAAAAGCTTCTATCGCAATCCTCCTCGTGGACACGACCCGTTAACCCAAAGCTACACGGTAATTCTCATCGCTTTCATTTTACAATCAATTTTTGGCGCCGTTGCCAAGGAGGGAACGGTGTAATTGTTTTCTAACAAGATTGATGTCTTATTTTAGGGACGTCAAGTTTTAGATTTAGCGCTCAAGCTTTGCAGGATAGGATTTGCTATTCTGTGCCCCTACCCTCGAAAGTAGGAAACAGAATTTTGAGAAATTGCGGCGTAAGTTTGAAAATTTGTAAACTACTAAAAAACTCTTTTTGCAGAACATATCGCTTTACAAAAATACAGTTTTGTGTATTATTCTTGCTATATCTGATATTCATATCCTTGTTTTTAATCCAACTGTAATCTGAGTGATTGTTAATTGCTTAAAAATTATTTAGACTTACATTCTAAGCTTTTGTCTAATAACGTTTCTTTTACAATTACTATTGAAGATAGCTGGGACAAGGTACGTATGCATAACATATAGTTTAGGAAACATTCTTGGCTGATATTTGCTTTTGAATGTTACTTTTCTATATCTTGCATACTCTGCACAATCAATTTTAAGGGTATAACCCAAATCAAGATAAGGTGAGGAAGTCATTACCCTTCCTTAGCCCACAAACCATCTCCAAGCACGCACAACTCAAGCCTAAGTAAAGTCTGATAGACATTGGCCTTAGAGACATCTTGAACTCACTAGGAGATTATCCTCAGGGGGAAGGTGTTAGAATTTAACTCCTGCCAAATTAGTGTCTAGGAAAGGAATTGAGGGGCGAAACCCTGAAGGCTGGTGGTTTGGCTTAATTAGACCAGTCGCTTTTGCGCGGATACCTCCCACCAATCTTACCCTGACCTGGCTGATTATCTTGTGGTCAAAGTCTGCATTATAACCTCCTATGGACAATCAACCAGTTAGGAGTTATCTAGGTCAAGTTTACCTTAGACTAGGGATGGTTGTTTCCTCTTGTTGACTATTGGTGAACTTTTTTGTGATTATGTTTGTGTATGCAAGTGTGGTCAAAAGACCCTAATTCATCTAGGTTAACTGGAAACACATTAACACCTAAGTTTGAACCAAGACAAAATTCGGTTATGGCTCAACTGACATTTTTGCAGGATAGGTTCTATCCCATTAGAACGTCACTTCCATCCTGAATCCAACTTTTATCGGTTGGTGAACACAACTTTGAGCTTAAGCCATAGTTCATTAACACACTCCCCAAGTTCCATGGCTTAAAATCTGAAGATGCTTATTTCTTCATAAGAGAATTTGAGGAAGCATGCTTAATGATGAAAATCTCACACCTTGCAGATGATGCTATTAGTTTGAGATTTATCCCTTCTGCTCTTAAGGACTTAGCCAAAAAATAGCTCTACAGCTTAGCGGCCTACTCTATCACATCCGGTGATGGTTTCATCGAGGTCTTCTTGAAAGAATTCTATCCAATTCATAAGACCGCTCTCGTTAGGAAAAACATCATTAATTTCAAGTAAAAATCTAGTGAACTGTTTTGGAGGTACTTTGAACGCTTCAAAGACCTCCTTGTCTAATGTCCTCATTTTGGATTAGAGAAATGGCGATAATGCCAAATTCTTTATGACGGTTTAGACTACTCAACCAAGACCCTCTTAGAAAGCATGTGCCAAGGGGGATTCTTATAGAAAGATGAGAATGAAGGATGGGATTTATATGAGAATCTAGCTAAAAAGACCATCTAATGGGAACCAACTAGTGAACGCTCTAGGAATTCAAACTCCATCCCTTCAAAAGGAGGTCTCCATTCAATTGAACCATCCATAGCTAACGAGGCTAAGTTAGCTAACCAAGCGAGAAGACTGAAAGTTTTAGAAACTAAGGAACCAAGTCCAGTTAATCAAATCAGCCCAAACCAATTTTCAACTCCGGGTTGTACTTACTGCCAGGCCATGAATCATGTGTTTAAGGAGTATCCTGTATTTCAAACTCAACAATACTTTCTAGAACCGATGAATGCGACCTTTTCAAGGCCAAACAATGATCCTTACGCACCAACGTACAATCCTGACTGGAGAAATTACCCAAATTTCTCATGGAGCTAACAAAACAATAACCACGCATGGTCAAACTATGCAAGCCACTTCCACCGTTCCAATAATTCTTCCAATAATTAACCCAACTTTTCAAATCACCCTCACAATTCTCCCAACAATTTTTCATATTATCAACAAAATTTTTCCAGCCAAGCTCCACAACCCTCCTTTCAGAATCCTCAGCTTGAAAGGAGAATGACTGACTTTGAGAGAAATATGAAAAGGTACATGAAGAACCAAGATTCTCTCATGCAAACAATACAGAGTCTAGAGAGTCATGAGCCAATTAACCAATCCATAGAATGAGAGGTAAAAGGGTACCTTGCCCAGTCAACTAATTATAAATCTTAGGAATTCTCAACAAGCTCATTTGGCTGAGGATCAATCATTGAATCAATATAATGTTGCTCATACATTGAGATCAAGAAAGAAAGTTGATAATCAAGTGTCAACACCTCCCAATCCCAGGCAGCACAACCACACTCCAGCATCTACCTCATCTAGTCCCAATCCTTCCAAATCTGATGAATTTGAAACAGATAAATCAACCAGTCAGATGTACAAACCTATAGTACCATTTTCTAACAGGCTAAAGAACAATAAGCAGAATCTACACGTGGACAAAAGAATTGAGATCTTCAACCAAGTGAAGATAAATGTGCCACTCCTTGATGCCATCCAATAAGTCCCATCCTATGCAAAATTTCTTAAGGATATTTGCACCAAGAAGAGAAAGACTAATGTACCCAAGAAAGTCTTCTTAGCTACTAACATTAGTGAGCTACTGTCGGGTCCGATCCCTGTCAAGTACAAGGATCCGGGTTGTCCACCATTGCCTGCACTATAGGACAAGCCGAGATTAGTCATGCACTTCTTGACTTGGGAGCAAGTATAATCTGCTTCCATTCTCAGTTTATCAACAACTCAGGTTGGGCGATCTTAGTCCAACTCGAGTCACTATCCAACTGGCTGACCATTCTGTGAAAGTTCCAAAGGGGAAAATTAATAATGTTCTTATCCGAGTCGGGGAGTTTATCTACCCATTTGAATTCATAGTTCTTGAGACACAACCTGTGTCCAATCCTTGAGCTCAAACTCCTGTTATCCTAGGGCACCAATTCCTTGCTACTGCCAATGCTATTATCAATTGTAGGAATGGGTCTATGGGATTAACCTTTGGTGACATGACTACAGAAGTCAATGTCTTCAACCTAGAAAAATAACTTTGTAAGATAAGAGACCAAACATTTGAGGTAAACTTTGTTGAAAATAATTGTGACGAAAAAAGTGAAGGTATAGAGAATGAGTCTTTATTTCTTGATGAATTATTTAAGAATGAATGTGATTATCTTAATGAAAAGGCATATGTCAGAGATCCTAATTTTAGAGTCCCCTTTAAAAAGAGAAAATTCGATTTGAATATCTTCACTTTTGATTAGTCAATTAATGATGTATCGCATGAGAATATAATTCAAGAACCTCCAATTAACCTACTCTTTGAAAACCTCTCCGAAAAAGAACTCATGTGTTTTGATGAACTGACTAGGGATATTTTGGTTAAATACACAACTCCAGGGGAAAGTGTTGACCAAAGTTTTGAGGAGATGTATGGAACTGAGTTAGAATTTCTAAGCATTCATAGTGAGGAAGTTTCAACTGAGAAGTATGATTATGATCATTTTTTGAATAATGGATGTAGAAATATGAGGAAGAAAAGTTTAAATAAGGTGAGACTGGGGAGGAAGCGATCTAAAATGACAAAAAGATTAGCCTCCCCACTATGTCCTAAAAAGAGAACCCATTTGAATGATGGGAAGAGAGCCAGAGGGATGAGACCGAAAAAGATCTAGGTGTGGGAGAAACATGATATTGTAATATTTTTGTATAATATATATGCACCTCTTTTATATTTCATTTCATGCATCCATACATTTCTTTCATACATTGGGGATAATGCATGAGATAAGTGTGGGAGAGGGCTCTAACATGACTAATATATAAAAAAAGAAGAAGAAATAAATATATATATATATAAATTTGAAAGAAGAGAACAATATTTTGATATACTTTTTATAAGAAATTAAGTTAATTTTAAGGAATAGGAAAATCATAATTAGGATTTCTTATACTTGGTCAAAATAAGATAACTTGTTTGATTTTCAGGGTTAGGAAGAAAATTGATGAAAGTAATTTACTCTTGATCTTTACCTTGAAGAAATATGCACACATTATAAACATACACACTTAGGGTTCAAAAATAAAGATTCTTATGCAAAAATAAACAAATCTAATTATTAATTAGCTAGGTGCTTTGGCCTAAGAAAGCCTTGGTATTTATGCAAAAAATAATTATATAAGTTTGAAAATATATATATATATATATATAAATCCTGTAATTAAGCTGGGTATTTGTGCCTCATGAAGCATAAGTGTTCACGCCTAAATGGGGTACATTTTATAAATAAAAACCCTTAGTTTCGTTGCCTTATCTGCTCGAGTGTTTAAGTCCATAGGGGTATTTTCTCACCTGGTGCCCTAAGACTGTCCGGTTTGGGTGTCACTGACTAAAGGCTCATTATATGGGCAGATTAGAAAGCCTAATGGAATTAAGGAATAAATACCACCAAAAATAAATATAAATAGGGCATAGGAGTTAATGTTAAAGAACCCTTAGTCAAACTTCACAGTAACGATGGTGCATATGACTCAGGGTATTTGTGCCACATGAAGCATAAGTATTCACGCCTGAAAGGGGTACATTTTATAAATAAAAATCCTTAGTTTCGTGGCCTTGCTTGCTCGAGTGTTTAAGTCCTTAGGGGTGTTCTCTCACCTGATGCCCTAAGACTGTCCAGTTTGGGTGTCACCGATTAAAGGCTCGTTATATGGGCAGATTAGAAAGCCTAATGGAATTGAGAAATAAATACCACCAAAAATAAATATAAATAAGGCATAGGAGTTAATGTTAAAGAACCCTTAGTCAAACTTCACGGTCACGAAGGTGCATATGACTCAAGGTAAAGTAATAGACTAGATGAGAAATACAATTTGACTCCTTACTTTGATTGATGACATGCTTTGAATAGAGACCAAAAATAAATATAAATAACATCTTGTTGCACATACTCAGTACAATCGAGTAACCTGCAAAAATGGTCTAATAATTGATTAGGGTTAGTTTGATTTTTTGCTCAAGGGCGAGCAAAAGATAAGTGTGGGGGTATGATCGGTCACATATATTGCATATATGTTGTCACATTACCATGTTTATTATCTATAAATTCTATTAATAAGTCTTATTTTTCTTTATAAAAGTGCAGGTCCATCGCTAAAGAAAAGGGAAGAAAAACGAGCCCAAAAGCCCATCATATTCAGATTTAATTCAGAATTAATTCAAAATCAGAAGATCAGGGCAGATCAAAGAGGTTGAAAATCAGTTAATTTGGTTTTATAAGAATCTAAATTGGTTAGCTTGAGAATCATCGAAGATCAGATTAGAATCAGAGACAAACAGCAAATCCAGCTGGACAAAAGGGGGCAAAATCCCACGCAAATCAAATCCCTACCTGGATGTGGCCAATTGGCCACATCTTGGCCGTGGATCCGCAGCCATAGCCATGAGCCATGGATCAGCGGCTTATTGGTGGAGATAAGAGGAGCGCCTCACTCGTCTCTCCTATGGGTTTTGGCCTATAAAAGGCAGGGTTTGCACTGAAAAAGGGAGCGAAGACTAGGATTAGAATTCTTATTCATTTTTAGGATTTTAGGAGTATTGTTAGATAGTACTACAAATTTATATCTCATATTTACTTTTTAGTTTAGACCAGCAAAGAGAGAAGAGTGAAACCGAATGTGTAATTCATTTTTGAAGTGATAATCAAAGGAGATTCAACTTGCTTGTTCAACTCGACTCAATTCGGTATGTCTATGTTTTGTTTTTATTTTCTTGTTTGCTTTTTTTATTACGAATAACTAAACCATCTTCTGGGCTCACTAATTAATCTCTTCTACCTCCTTTCTCTTGATTGATTTTTATGAAATCAACTCTTTTGAATCAGAATAATGCCTAAGTTAAACTTTGTTCTTGAAAGCACATGAGGACGTTTTTTTTAAACTTTGACTTTCAAAGCACAAATATTTTTAAACTATTTTTATTCCATACTTGCTTCGTCTCGCTTGATAGTTTAACATTCTATTTTAATGATGTGTTAAGAAAAGTCTTAAGATATAAACAAAACCATCTTATTTGTTTTACTTGAACATCAAAGGAAACTAAAGGTTTTTGCCTATAATAAAAGTGATGCACCAAAATGTTCTTGAGATAAGTAAGTAGTTGAGTAGAAGATTAGTGAGCCCAGATTTGTTTCCTATATTAAAAATAACTAAACAATTTTCAACACTTTTTAAAGATCACTTTTTTCAATGCCTTCTCTAAACTTTTCATTTTTCTTTTAACCACTTCCCTTCTCTCCATTCTCTTTTCAGCTAAAAAGAAAAAAACAACACCATTCTTTGCTTTTTAAACAAAAATACTGAAAAGGTTCTATCGCATTTCTCCTCATAGACACGACCCGTTAGCCCAAATCTACACGGTAATTCTCATCGCTTTCATTTTACAATCAGTATGGAGTCAAACTGTATTTCTAATCTTGTCAATTATTTTACCCTATGTTATATGCATCTTTGTGACTGTGAAATTTTGACTCGGGGTTCTTTAACTCTAACTCTTATGCCTTATTATATATATATTTTTTATTTTTAGGTGATATTATTCCTTTGTTCTATTAAGCTTTCTAATCTTCCCATGTAACGAGCCTTTAATCGGTGACTCCCAAACCAAACGGTCTTAGGGCACCGGGTGAGAAAACACCCCAAGGACTTAAGAATTCGAGCAAAAAAGGCCATAAAACTAAAGATTTTATTATATGAACCGCTTTAGGCGTGAATGCTTATGCTTTATGAGGCACAAATACCTAGCTTAATCAGAGGATTTTATGTATATATTTTTTTCTTTTCCTTTTTTTTAATAAGGCATAAGAATCTTTGTTTTTGAACCCTAAGTGTGTAAGTGTGTAAAGCATGCATATATCATCAAGGTAAAAATCAAGACTAAATTACTATTTCAAATTTTCTTCCAAACCTTCAAAATGAAGCAAATAATCTTATTTTGACCAAGTATAAGAAATCCTAATTATGATTCTCCTATTCTTTAAAATTGACTTAATTTCTTACAAAAAATATGTCAAAATATTGTTTCTATTTTCAAAAAGTTTTTAAAAGTAAAGAAAATGTTAATCATAATTTTTTAATAATAAAAAGAAACCTAAGTTATGTTAGAATACTCCCTCACACCTATCTCATGCATTGTGCTCAATATATGAATTAATGCATAGATGCATGAAAAGAAGAAAGGGAAGAAAAATATTAGCTTAAGGTGGTGGTTCCGGTGGTGGTCTGATTGGGTCAAGCGTTGCTACCCAACTAAGATAATGTGGTGGTTCATGGAACCCACCTTTATTGACCACTTTTCTATTTACATATTTACAGTCCCCAATATGAATAGGATCATGAAAGATCTTATCTTGAAACTTATTCTCTTTACATGACTAATCTAGAAAAATCATCAAGGAATCATCATGGTATATACCTATGTCCAACAAAAGAATGTGACTTAGTCGAATGGTTGACTTGGTCTCAAGAATGATAGGTTCAAGAACCAATACTAACTCAGAAAAATCAACTTTGGGTTCAAGTGTCAGTTTTGGTTTAAGAGTTGAGTCCAAATCCAAGAATTGAAATTCACATTCTTTTCCTATCAATTAATGTGACTATTAAAAATTGGTGATTCCATTTCTAGATCTATGGGCATGGGAATAAATGTTGGCTTGAAAAATTGGTCTAAATTGGGTAAGAATACTAGAGTCAATATAGATTCGATGATGAAAACTGAATCACAAAATTGGAGATCGGGGTCACATTCATAATCAAGTTTAATCTCATTAAAATGAAAACTTGTCAATTCGTCAATGGGTTGATATTGGTCAAGTTCAAGGTTTTATGGTGAAATTGAATCTTGGTCAAAATCTTCAAAATACCATGATTCTTAGTTTTCATCAATATGGCTAGAAGTATCGGGAATACTCAAAGATTAGGTAGGGAGAGTTTCCTTATTCTTACTTATGTTTTCCAATCTACTAAGTCTTCCTTCTATCATATCGAGTGAATCATTTTAGAACTGAATTATGAATTCCATACTCTTTTCTAAGTTGGCATGTTTTTCTTGAAATAGAGTAAGGATCTGTGACTAGAAAATTTTGACGGGATTTTGAGTCTTCTAAAATTTGAATTCATCGCTCAAGCTCGTCTAAAGCTTCCATCCTCTTTTTTCAGTAAATTAATTCTTCTAATGGTTGTTCGGGAGAAGGAGTATATGAATCTGGATGTTGGTAGGGTGGTTGACAATATGACTTGGGGGAGTTGTATCCCCATTGATTCTGTGAAGAGTAGTGATGATTATTTCAGTCTTGTTCATAGCATTGGAACTGGGGCTTGCATTGATTCGGATATGACCAATCCGGCACACTAGGTTGGTTAAAGTTATGATATGTCGGGTTGGTAATATCTGAAAAAGAGGCCGGGGTGTAACATGGATTACCATTAAAAAAAATTTGTTATTATAAGCCAATCACACAAGAATTATCAAAATCAAACAAAGAAAAACAAACAAATAAACAAGTAGAAAGGAAAAAAAATCTAATCTAAGTTATGGTAAACTTTAGACCTAGATGACTCCTAACTGGTTAGACTGTCCATGGGGGTATACTGTCAAATCTGACCACAAGTTAATCGGTCAGGTAGGAGCAAGATTGGTGGGAGGTATCCGTACTTAAAAGCAACGGGCCTAATTAAGCTAAACCACCAGCCTTTGGGGTTTTGCCCCTCAATCCCCAACCTTAGACACTGATTTGGTAAGGGTCAAATTCTAATCAACTTCCCCTTAGGTCAGTCTCCTATATGAGTTCGAGATGTCCCTAGTGCCAACCTCTACTCAGTTTTAGTTACGCTTGGGTTAGTGAGTGAGGAGATTGTTTGTGGATTAAGGGAGGGTAATGACTACCCCACCTTATCTTGTTTATAAGACAAGCCCTTAAATGAATTTATTGAAGAAATAATTAAGCAATGTAAACAATTCAAAGGTGTTCTTATCCTACAAGCCATGCATGTGTACCTTTGCTCCAGCACTCTTCAAGAGTAATGTAAAATGTATTAGACATGTGCCTAAATGCAAAGTCTAAACCATTTTTAGCATTTAACAAACATTAATTTACTGTTAAAGTTAGAAAGTATGTACAGTAAGTTAATCAAGAAAATAAACAGCTACAGAAATTTAGCTTTGCAATTTAGCCAACATGCAAAAATACAAGTTGGTAGTTCACTCAGATTGCCACTGGAATGTAGCAAACGGAGGGCTTCTGGGCTTTGCTTTCTTGAGTAGAGTCCAGGGCCACTTATATATCTACTGCAACAAAAATTTTCTTGATATCTATCACTACGCACCAAGACCAAAGAAGAAAGTTAACCAAAAATGTAAACTTAAAAAAAGAGAATTACTTACTGTCCCTCCCTAGCAACGGCGCCAAAATTTGATTGAGTTGAAACAGGCACACAGAAAAATATAGAATTTTAGAACTTAAGAATAAAGAGTACAAGGGATTAATACTACAGCGATAGCAAGTGGCTATGCAGGTCGTGATCCACAAGGAGGGACTAACAATGGAAGCTTTTTAGTAAGTTATCTTTTAAGTTACACAAATGGTTAAAGATCTTCTTTTAGTTCTCGAAAAGAAAAAGAAAAATAAGTTACAGTTAAGTTAAGAAGAAAGTGGTAGATAGAGAATGTGGAGAAAATGAAAAATAGATTTATACAAAGAAATTAAAAAGAGTGAATAAAAGAGTTGGGAGATTGTGGTGATCTAAACTAAAGAATTAAAAGAAAGAAACTAAAAATTACTTACCTCTTCAGTGCTCAATACCTTCGATCCATAGCTATGACTTACCTAGTCTTTGAAGGCGATCAAGCATGGCGTGTTGGATCTTCTCCATTCCTGATCTGCACTATGAATAAAAGGGCAAGATAAACTAACAAAAGAATGGTTGTTCATCACTACATTCTCGAGGCTATCAGATTCACTTGGATTGCAAACACATCAGAGAAAAGTAAACAAAAATAAGAGTAAATATGAAAAAAAAACTTTAATTCGATTCAAATAATAATGAAAAAAAGACTTACTTACACTGATGTCACTCTCAGTACAAGCTTACTCTCTTTCCTCCATGAAACTCGTCTCTCCTCTTAGTTACATAAAAAAAGTAAAAATTGCATAAAAGAAAAAATAAAAACCTACACTAAAAAAATGAAAAACTGGTTTAAGAATCTATCTCTGCTTTATCGTTTCCTGTAGTCTCTGAAAATCCATTATTCATAGGCAGAAACTAAGCGAGGGGGAGCGTACAAAGATAGGGAGCAAACTCTCCCCCAACAAACCTAACAAAGCCACAAAAACGCGGCTTTTGTCGCATTTTCGTGGCAAGAGTGTAGCCAGGTGGCCATACCCGGGAGGTACAGGTGCCTGACTTTGTGATATGCATTTATCTTCTGCTGGATTTTCAGTTTGGGCCCTGATTTTGACGAAACCTCCTTTTATCTTCGGTTTTAACCAATTAATTTGTGAAGATCTTATTTTAACCACTTGTTCAACTGGTTTTATCTTCTTTGATTCGCCCTAATCTGCCGTGGTCTTTGATTTGAATTAATTCTGAATTAAATCAGAATTTTGATGGGCTTTTGGGCTCGTTTCTCATCCTTCTCCCTTAGTAATGGGCCTACATATAAATTAGAAAATAAATAGAATTAAAAATAGAGTTTATTATATAATAAATATGAGAATATGATAATAAATATACAGTATCAACAACCGATCATGCACTCCCCTTTTGTTTTTCATGTGATTGTAAAAGGATTTTGTTCCTTGCATTTATTTATAAGCACATATGTGCTTGATAAACGAAAAGTGACAATTTTTTTAAGATAATCAATTTTCAAGACACACACACACACACACACACACATATATGATTTGTTTTATATTAATAGATTTTGGAATAATTTCCAAAATTATTTTAAATTAGTTCATTTAATTCCTCACTTGGTAGTATTTTCAAGTTGTTTTCAACTATTTTTAAATAGTTATTTTCAAAATATTTACCCTTAATGAGTGGTTGGATGAGTGTATGTGCAATATATACTTGATATAGTCAATTAGTCTATATAATATATGCTTGTTTGGTCAGTGCAATGAGTTGCACACTTGATTTTCATGACATTTGATGCATGTGTACTCATATCATGATGTTTTTATTTGTATGTTCAAAAATTGATGATATTTCTATACATATATATGATTTGATTGATTGTGCATGTATGTACTAGTTCAGGCATGTTTTTTCATGCATGTCTTTAGCATAATTGGTTTCATGCTATGCTTGATTTTATTTCAAATAAATAATTTATTTTTAACAAGATTATGCATTAATTTATTGATGTTTTAAAAAAGGGAGTAATTATTTAAATGAATTTATTTTAATCTTACTCCTTTTCCAAAAGAGGAAGAAAAATTTGAAGTGTTTTAATTTCAAGAGTCAATTGATATCATTTTAATTTTCAATTGATATCTTTTGAATAATTTTCAAATTGATAATTAACATTTCAAATTGCAATTTAAATTAGATATTCTCAAAATTTATTTTTGATATGTATTACCTATATGCAGGAGAGCTTAATACATCTCCTTTATATATAGATTTATGATGAGTATATTATATAAAAAGAGTTTGACCTCTTTGCTCTTTGGCACATATGTGTAGGGAGAGCTTAAGATCTTCGCTCATATATTTTATATTATGCTTATGTAACTTAAGACTTACTCATCCCTTCTCCATGTAATGTATTTATGCATGGGGAGTTAACTTGATGTTTCTCCTCATTATAAATTTATATCACATATAACTTTGTTTTATTTCCTTCACCCTTTTTGATGAAGTGATAATAAAGGATAGAGAAATTGAGTGTTTATATGCGTGTCTTATGTTTTATGCATACATGAATGTTTGTTTTGATGTTTAGGGCTTTTATTAAAAATCTTGTCGTTTATTAGCTATGCATGAGTTAAGGGAAAGCTTTTTACAAAAATTTTCTCTAATTCATGCATATTTAACTCCATGAGTTTTTCTCATCATCAGAAAGGGGGAGATTATTGGGCCAAATGCTCATCACTCTAGTTTTGATGATGATTAACTATATAGTTATAATACTAATGATCTTGTGATATTTTAGTCACAGGTTTAATAAAGATCATAGATTTTATGTTTAGCTTCATCAATAGACTCAAAGTCAAGGTTTGAATCAAATTCATGTTGATTCAAGAGCCCAAGCGCAAATAGTATTTATAAGAACTAATTCTTATAGAATTTATATGAATTTTAAATTAGTTTTAAAATATAAAGAAAAATAATTTTGGGCTGAAGCCGATTGATTGCTCGGTAGACCACCCTCTGTGCAGAACATAATCAGAGTTCTAACCAGCCAACGAGTGGTCGACCGCTTATGCATGGACATGTACAGAGCTCTGGGCTCTGGGCCTGATTGACTGCTCATTCAATAGCTATCTGCAGCTCAATTGAGCAGGCCCAGGTCAGTCGATCGCGCGGTCGAGCGCCAGTGCAAACTGAGCACTGAGCTCAGTTGGCCTATTCTGGCCGATCGACCATACAGTCGACCGAGCACAATCGCTCTTTCTAAGCCATTGCTGGTCGATCGCTTGTCTGACAGAACTACTAGTTTTGCCTTTAACAGCTACTTTTCCAGTCAAACCATTCTAAATTTGTTTCTAATGACTATTTTATGGTTTTAATAGTGTTTAACATATTTTTAATTACTAAGATTACTAACTATTTTCTCTTTCCTTATGCTATAAATAGGAGTGATTAGAGAGTGTTTTAAGGAACAAGTTTTACAAAATGCTTTTTAAGTGTTCAATTCAAAAATCTCTCGTAAAAGTTTCTAGTGCTTTGCAATTCGAATCTTCTATGTTTTCTCTCACCCACACTTAAGCTACAAGTTATTTTCTATTCTATAATTTAGAGATTGTAAGAGAATTGTGTTTGTGGTCAAGGAGTTGAGCATTATCACTGATATTACATATTTATTATCAAAATTTCACATTTATTTTATAATAAACTCTGTTATTTAATATTCTTTTTATTTAATAGTGTGCACATTATAATTAATGAAGAAGGAGAAAATAATCTCAAATATATTTATTTGATTTCTAGGTTTAGAAAGAAAAATTAGAAAAGTAATTTGGTCTTATTTTTACCATGATGAAATATGCACTATATACATGCAATTACACACTTAGGATTCAAAACAAAGACTCTTTTGCCTTAATTAAAAAAGAAAAAGAAAAATATCTCAAAAATTCTCTGATTAAGCTGGGTAATTATGCCTCATAAAACATAAGTATCCATGCCTAAAAGTGATTCATATCACCAATAGAACTTCCAGTTTTGTGGTATTGTTTGCTTGAGTCCTTAAGTCCTAGGAGTGTTTTCTTATCTGGTCCCTAAAACTATCAGGTTTGAGAGTCACTGGCTAAACGCTCGTTGCATGGGCGAATTAGTATGCCTGATAGATCTAAGAGATAATATCTTCATAAATTATTAATAAGGCATAAGAGTTGGTGTTGAAAAATTCTGAGTCAAATATTCACAATCACAAAGGTGCATATGATTTAGGATAAAATAATAAACTAAATGAGAAACACAATTTGAATTATTATTTTGATTGATAACAAGTTCTTGCATGAAGACTATGTTTTGGAATGAATAGTTTGCTGATCTTATGACTTATAGATAACTTAAATTTTTGCAAGAATTCTTCAAAGATTTTCTCTCTCCTTCAAAATGCGTTTTCAAAATGCGTTTTCAAAAATAGTAACTCTTTGTTTTTTTCTTTTTTTATGGATTTTGTGGGTGTAATTCACTCAAAACCCTCAGGATACTATAACTCCTCCTCTAGAAAAAATGTAGAGGTTTAAAGATTTGTTGCACATGCCCTAATGTAGTCGTGTGACCTGTGAAAGTGGTCTATTAAAATTATAGATTTAGTTTTCTTATTTTTCTCAAGGACGAGCAAAAATAAGTGTCTCGGTATGATTGTTCACTAATATTACATATTTATTGTGACATTTTCACATTTAGTTCATAATAAACTCTGCTATTTAATATTCTTTTTATTTAATGGTGTGCAGATCTTAATTAAAGGAGGAGAAGAAGATAATCCCAAATATATCCCAATTAAAGCTGATTTATAAGGATTTATTTTGTTAGCTTGAAGAATCAATGGGAATATTATCAAATTAAAAAATCCAAAGAGATAAAAGGGTATCTAAGAGATTGGATCTACGCGCTCATAGATCTGGCCCTACGGTCATTTGGTCAGATCTCTATCATGTAAACACGGCTTTGGTTGACCATTGGGCCAGCGTCTCTATGCACTTTCCATACTGCTTTTCTTCTAAAAATACAACAACAGAGTAGAGACAAAGGATGTACATAATAGCTTAGGCTTATATTTTATTTTAAGGATTTCGGTTAGGATTTTGTCGTTAGTTAGTTGATTAGAATGTAATCTTCATTTATTTTCTTTTCTTTGTTCTATTTTAGTCCAAAAAAGAGAGAGAAAATGAGTGTGTAATTTATAATTAAAGGTGATAATCAATGAAAAATTTTCACTTTATGATCTAGATGATCTATAAATAAGACAACACAAACACTAGAGGGGGGTGAATATTGTTTATAAAAATTCTACGAAGAAATATAAATAACTTGCAAGAAAGTAAAATGCACAAAATAAATCTTAGAAAATGCAAACACAAACAAAAGAGATTTTATCCTGGTTCGGTCTTTGTGACCTACATCCAGTCCTCAAGCAACCCGCTTGAAAGTTTCCTTATCCTGATTTTGAAACCCCCAAAATCAACTTCAGTACACCACTTGACAAACTTCTTCGCCAAATCTATACACCACTTCTTATCACCAAGCATACTGTTCTTTGAATGAATACAAGTTATCCTATAAGCCTTGATTTTAGTATGTGAATGACTCAACAAGGTTCTTATAGTGAGACTTCTAGATTTCTTTAGTAAAGATTGAAAATGGAGTGAAGAAAATAAGAAAATAGAAAACAGTTTTCTGAAGAACAAAATATTTTTAGAGCCTTGACAAATTAAAACTTGTGAATGAATGTGGTGATTGAACCTAAAGATAACATCCCTATTTATAGCTAAGAACAAGGGTCAGTTCGAGTAGTTATCCAATTCAAATTTGAATGAGAAAAAGTAGAAAAAATTACCAGAATATCAAAACTGTCTAACAGTCAGGAACTGTTCTATCAGTCGACTAGAATATAAGATTAGTCAACTGACATAGAGTTTTTGCCTAGCTAATTCGACTAGTAGTTAGTTGTAGTCGATTATAACTGACAAACACAGACAGATAAGTCTTTGTAAAACTAGGTTAGTGACTAGAACTTTCTATAAGTCAACTATATATTGGAAGATTTGAATAGATTGAGAATAATTACCTCCCTATAAAGCAGACTTAGTCTACTAGGAGTAAGAACAAGTTGACTAGAGGACTGATTAGTCAACTAGAAAAGGGTATAAGTCGATTATATATTGTGTTAGTGTGTGTGATCAAAGTTTTTACAATCTTCTAAAAAATAATAAAAAATACATAAAAATAGTAAAAACATCTTCTACAGCTTTGTACTTCATAAGCTCAATGATAGAGTTATGTCTTAAAATTTGTGCATCAAGGAACCTGCATTATAAGTATGAGGATGTATATGTATATATGTGGAAGATATGATATATATATAAGTTTCTTATCATCAAAATCTAAGTTTCAACATTCTCTCCCTTTTCGATGATGACAAACAAGTTTGTATGCGTGTAACAAAAGCTCCCCCTGCAAAGAATAGATTATATAACAAGTGTGCTCTCCCTACATAAAAATCACATCAGGGCATACAGTAGTTTTCTCCCCCTTTGTCATTACCAAAAAGATATATAACGAAAGGAAGTCAAATATGTTATGGAACACATATAAGCTAAGAAATACCATAACCATGTAAAGCAAACCATTTGCATATAACTAGATAAAGTATCAGTTATTATATAAAATGTTCGTCAAAGAGACAAAGAAACAGAAAAATACATCTTAAAAGCCATGAAAACACAAACACCAAAGACGCTAAAGCCCATTTGTATTACATATTGGATCCTGAAGGAGGAGGTGGTGGAGAAAAATGGGATTTGATGAGTCCAAGTATTTCCTATTGGGTGGCTTCAAAGGAATCCATTTTGATTTGCATATTCAAGAAATGTTCCATAAGCATGCTTTGATTGTTGAGAAGAGCGGTCTGAGAAGCCATCATAGAGGTTTGTTAATTATGGACTTCCATGATCTCAGCAGTGAGGGATTATAATATGCATCAAAAAATGTGGTAAAGTTGGTTGAGTTGGAAGTGGTTGTGTTGGAGGTGGTTGGATAGAACTTCGAGGTGGAGTGGGTTGAGGAGGAGGAATGTCAAGTAATTTTATTTGATGAAGAACTAAACGATCAAACAGTTCAAAGACCTTGACAACACTGGTTTCAGAAGCAAGATCAAGTTTAAACTTCTGAAACACGTGTGAGAAAAGCACCATACGGAAGAAATAATGTGTGCTCTTTCACAATAGTGTCAAACATGATTTTAGCCTAATTAACTTCAAGTCCAGCAATAATGGCATAGACACAAGAGGCTAAATCATGGGAATAATAGTTGTAACTACCAATTTTAAAACAAATGTTATAAGTTAAGATACGACCAATAAGTCGTGGAATTAGTTGTAGCTTATTGTTTGTCATAGGTGGACCTTGACCGGAAAGATAGATATGAGAGGATACTTCCTCACCGGTCATATTAATCTCACTAAGGTTTAGGCCATGATAAGGAATATTAAGAATACGGTCTAAGGATATAGGAGTAAGTTTGATATTAACACCCTTAACTAAAGTAGACTACTGAACATTATCATCATTGTCCTCAAAATTCAGATTTGTGTAAAACAGATGTATCAAGAATGGTTAATAGCCTTGTTTTGATTCATAGGAGAACATTGCATGGAGACCAGTTTGATGTAAATAAGATGAAATATCATATTCAACAAAATCATCATGGTTGACAAATCTACCAGGTAAGATTTCTAATTGAGATAACCATAGATAATCATCTTCTAAAGTAGGGTTTTTTTAAAAAGCCCTAAAATCTGTTTGGGAAGATGATGTTAAGCATGAAAACTAAGTTTTCTTAGACCTATACATAGTATTGGTTGAAATAAAGACTAACAAATGATGGACAATGCTAGAAATGAAGGAAATAACAAGAAAAGGAGAGAAGATCTGAAGAAACAGAACCTGGAAGAGAGAGTGAGGACAGCAGGTGAAGTCAACTAGAAGAAACCTTAGGCAGCAGCTGATGAGTGAAAAATAGGGTATGAAATCTGGTTTTATGAAAGGTGAAGAGTAATTTTGAAATAGTAAATGTGAATCAATGGTGAGGATTGAGTTTAAAGTAGATCGGATCAAGAATTTTAGTCAAATGGATCGGGTTTGAAAACATAGAATCCATAAAAAAATATAGCTTCAGAAAACTTAGTCAACTTTTATCAGAAGTTATTTGATTAATACATGAGTTACTCGACTATATAGTGAAACTAGTCGATTAATTCTGAAAACTCATAAAATACTTAGTTTATGTTAAAGTTAAGTAGTCGACTACACTATAATTTAGTCGACTAAGTATGTTATAAGTTGACTGATACTCTTTATAAGTCGACTAATACAAAATTGAAAATCAAAGAATTTTTAAGATATTTTAAATATCAAAAATATTACAAATTCCTAAATCTCTTCGAAATCTCATAAAAAAATCCTCCTTAAGAGGCTTTGTGAAAATATCTACTATTTGATTATCTGTAAGTATAACATTTAAAGAAATATCACCCTTAATGTTGATGCTTACATATTGAAAGATAATGATGATGGATAACAAAGTGATACATTTGGAGCTCTATCTCAAGCATTTATACAAAGTTCTACTTGCTCAAACTCATATGAAGAATTTGACTATTTCTGTATATTTTTAGAATTTTTATTAAAAGCCTTGATCATACACACAATAGTCATATATTCGACTTATACCCAACTATAATTGACTAACCTATCACCTAGTTGACTTGATCCATTATACAGTCGACTAAGTTCTTCCACAAAAATATATCACTTTTCTATTTGTTCTCTGTTTAGCAGTATTAGTCGACATACCTCTAAATCCTAGTCGACTAACCCATGTTATAGTCGACTAACCCTGTTCAACTGGTTGACTAATTATGCTTTCCAGAAACTTGTTATCTGTATCAGTCTTCATATAGTCGACTTGCCTCCTATATTAGTTGACTAACCATGGCAAAATTTGTTCTTCTAGTCGACTAACCTCTATACCCTAGTCGACTAACAATAGTTTTTGACTGTTAAACAGTTAATGATTTCTAGTGTTTTATCTAACGTTTTAAATTTCAAATTTGAATTGATAACTTCCCTAACTGACATAGATTTCACCTATAAATTAGGATGTTGTCTTAAGATGAATTCACCAATTCAAAACACAAGTTTTCTATCGAAAAACTCTATTCAAAATTCTATTTGTCTGAAAACTTGCTTCTACTTTCTGTTCTTCACAAAAATCTTACTCTATTATGAAGAATTCTGAAAGTCCACCTATAAGAGACCTTGTCCACAATCACATACAGATTCAAGGCTTATAGAATTAATTGTAATCACTCAAAGAGAAATATTGTACAAGAGCGTCTTCTTGATGTAGAAGAGAATGAAAAGTCACCTAGAGGGGGGTGAATAGGTGACAAAGCTAATCAAAGGGCAAATAAAAAATTTAAAGTTACAACAATCACAATCAAGAATCACAAGATGAATGCAAGCATGTAATTATGACAATGAATATGATGAGCAAGTAATAAGTGCAAGCAAAGAGAGTAAGAATTGCAAGAATGTAAACCAATCGCAAACACAAGGATATGTTATCGAGGTTCGAGCACCCAGCTCTACTCCCCGCCTTCCCCAGAAGGATTCCGACCACTTCCACTATCACAAAGTTCTCAAATACAATGGAGTACCCAACTCCTACAATCTCAAGAACAAGTAATTTCCTTGGTAGTCAAAAGACCACAAACTCTCTCTTCAAATATCTCTTCCCTTACAAAGGTCCTTAGAGAATATTGAGTAGGAATGAAGCTCTTTTGTGTGTAAGGAAAAGAAATTGAAATCAGAGAAAAACTTTTGAAAGCCCTTCAGAAATTGAGAGAATTTAGCACAAAAAACCAAGAACTTTTGAAAGCCTTAAACTTTTGAATTTTGTAGCAATGAATTGTTGTAACAAATCTCTCCCCAAACACCCCTATTTATAGGAGAGGGCTAGGGTTTAAGGATAAAACATAATTACTGATGTTTAGGAGGTAATTAGATCAAAATATATCCTTAAACGAATTTTTAAACACAAAAGACAAAAATAAACAGCTCATTAAAAATCTGCCCGTTACTGTTCAACGGATACATCGGTCGACTGAGCCGGTCGACCGGTAGATCAAAAATTTGACCGTTATAGGCCAGCGGTCGACCGACCCGGTCGACTGAAAAAACCTGTGAGCAAAAATAATATCTCGGTCGACCGCCCCGGTCGACTGGCAGACATGCACACTGATACGTGCCTCTGCCAGAACTGCGGTCGACTGGTCCGGTCGACCGGACCAGACTGACACAGACTCGGTCGACTGTCCCGGTCGACCGGATCAGGTCAAAAATCAATTTTAAGAAAGAAAACAAAGAGGATTTTGATTTTAACAAAAATACTTTTGAACAGGGAATAGTATAAAATATAAAGATGTATCTGTAGGCAAAAACTTGTATGCAAAATATTTTTGTATAATTTATAAGAAATTATTTTGGAATGAGCATGTGCGCAAAAACGTGTGTGATAGAGCTTCAAACCTATCCACTATTCTTTAACATACTATAAACTGAAAAACAAATTACATGAAGACTTCTTGAGCTATCTTCAAGTCTTTGAGCCATCCAATGCCTTGCTAGTGCCTTCTCTTCTATGATCCTTCCTTGATGTGCAATTTGCCTTCCTTGCTTGGTGGAACTTAGAAGTTCTTGCAATAGCTAAGCGAATGGTCTCTAAACATGGTACAAACCTGAAACTTATCTTAACAAACTTATTAGTACCAAATAGCTCTAATTTGGTTTGTCATCATCAAAACACAAAAAATTGGAGAGTGTAACCTCTTGGGCCAACAATCTCCCCCTTTTTGATGATGACAAAACAAATAGGCTATTGACAAAAATATAGGGAGGAGAAAACTCCCCCTCAAATTATGCTATACATAAAACACAAGAATATGCTCTAGATACCAATAATTGAAATGATGCACCAATTATTGAAACTAATATAAAACACAAAAATTGCTCTTGATACCAAAAATACCAAAACAACTAAAACACAAGAATTCTCAAAATACATGAATTCAAAAAACTCATACATACATAAACATAAAACTCATAAAACAAATCTTTAAAATTAAAGCATATAAATTCATATGGAACCAAGACCAAATGAACTTATTTTGTCATGTAAACTTATTCTCCCCCTTTTTGTCATACATCAAAAAGGGTTATGAAAAAACATGTCTATTCAATAATACAAACATTAAGTTCTCCACAAATAAACGAAAATCTAGCAAAATCAAGAGGTTTAGTGAAAATATCGGCTAGTTGTAAATCCGTGGAAACATAATCAATATCTATATCACCTTTCTCAAAATGATCTCTAAGAAAGTGATATCTAATCTCAATGTGCTTGGTCTTACTATGTTGATTTGTATTTTTGGTCATGTGTATAGTACTAGTATTATCACAAAATATTTTATATGATCAAAGTGCAAATCAAAATCAAGGAGAGTATGTTTCATCCAAAGGACTTGTGCACAACAAGCCCTCGCGGCAACATACTCCGCCTCGGCGGTTGAGAGAGCTACGGAATTTTGTTTCCTAGAGGACCATGAAACAAGACAATTACCAAGAAATTGACATGTCCCACTAGTACTCTTTCTATCTACTCTACAACCCGCATAGTCGGCATCCGAATAGCTAGTCATTGAAAAATCTCTAGTTTTCGGATACCAAAGACCCATTCCAATAGTGCCCTTAATATAACGAATAATGCGTTTTACCGCAATAAGATGAGACTCTTTAGGACACGATTGAAATCTAGCACAAAGACACACACTAAACATGATATCCGGCCTACTTGCCGTCAAATATAAAAGACTTCCTATCATGCTTCTATATAATTTAATATCAACATTTTTACCTTGTTCGTCCTTATCAAGCTTGGTTGTAGTTGCCATTGGAGTGTTGCAAGCCTTTGATCCTTCAAGCCCAAACTTCTTTACTAGCTCCTTTGCGTACTTGGCTTGGTTAATGAAGGTTCCGTCTTGCAATTGCTTGATTTGGAGTCCAAGGAAGAAATTGAGCTCACCCATTGAAGACATTTCAAATTCAAGTTGCATGACTTTCTCAAAATCCTTGCATAAAAGCTCATTAGTAGATCCAAAAATTATATCATCAACATAAATTTGCACAATTAAAATATCATTATCAACATGCTTAGTAAAAAGAGTTGTGTCTACTTTGCCTTTAATAAAATCATTTGAAATGAGAAAACTAGAAAGCCTTTCATACCAAGCTCTTGGAGCTTGTTTCAATCCATACAAAGCTTTATCAAGTTTAAAAACAAAATCGGGATGAACATGATCAACAAAACCGGGAGGTTGAGAAACATAAACTTCTTCATTAATAAAACCATTTAAAAATGCACTTTTTACATCCATTTGAAAAAGTTTAAAATTTTTAAAACATGCAAAAGCTAGTGTCATCCGTATGGCTTCAAGCCGTGCAACGGGTGCAAAGGTCTCCTCAAAGTCAATTCCCTCAACTTGAGTGTAACCTTGGGCCACTAACCTAGCTTTATTCCTAATGACATTTCCGGACTCATCCATCTTGTTTCTAAAGATCCACTTAGTGCCAATTATTGGTCTATCGTGGGGCTTAGGAACAAGGTGCCAAACTTGGTTGCGCTCAAATTGATTGAGTTCCTCTTGCATGGCAAGCAACCAATATGGGTCCGTCTCGGCTTCGAGAATGCCTTTGGGTTCAAAATGAGAAATGAAAGCAAAGTTACCACATAGGTCATGGAGTTAGGAGCGCGTAGTGACTCCTTTAGATGCATCACCCAAGATGAGCTCCTTAGGATGATTTGTAGCGTATCTCCAAGCTTTAGGAAGCGGTTGAGTGCTTTCCTCCTTATCCTCTTGAACTTCACCAATAGGATCTAGCTTTTCTTCTTGAGCGGGTGAGTCCTTCAAGGATAGTCTCTCCATGTCTTCACCTAATGGTTCAAACTCTACAACATTCTCAACAAACACATTAGATTCTTCAAACTTAACATGCATGGATTCTTCAATGGTTTGAGAAGATCTAATGAAAACTCTATATGCTTTGCTAGTAGAGGAATATCCAACAAAGATAGCCTCATAAGCCTTAGCATCAAATTTACCCAAATTATCCTTAGTATTCAAAATAAAACACTTGCATCCAAAAACTTTAAAATATGCAACATTTGGTTTTCTAGAATGATACATTTCAAATGATGTTTTTGAAGAATTTTTGCATAAATAAATACGATTCGATATATAGCATGCGGTGTTTACGGCCTCGGCCCATAAATATTGAGGGAGGTCATACTCACTTATCATTGTCCTAGCCATCTCTTGAAGTGTTCTATTTTCCTTTCTACAACTCCATTTTGTTGTGGAGTTCTAGGACAAGACATTTCATGCTTAATTCCTTTTCATCACAATAAGTCATGAAGAGTTGGTTAACAAACTCACCACCTCTATCACTCGTTATTCTCAAAATCGGAAAACCCTTTTCTTTTTTAACTCTTTTTCGAAAAATCTTAAAATGAGAAAAAGTTTGATCTTTATTTTGTAAAAAGAAAACCCAAGTAAAACGGGAGAAATCATCAACCAAAACAAATGCAAATCTACTTCCATTTAAACTCTTAGTTTTAGTTGGTCCAAAAAGATCCATATGAATTAATTCTAAAGGCCTAGTTGACATGATATCCTTGATTGGTTTAAAGGAAGACTTGGTTTGTTTCCCAAGTTGGCACGCACTACAAATGCGGTCTTTCTCAAAATTCAAGCAAGGTATACCATTCACCAATTCCTTTGAATTAATCCTAGAGATATGGTCAAAAGATGCATGTCCTAATCTTCTATGCCAAAGCCAAGAATTTTCATCAAAAGCATTTAAGCATTTAGTAGAACAATCTAAATTAAGCATGTCAATAATATAAACATTATTATCACGAAAATCGGTGAGAATACAAACATCAGATTTAACATCAAAAATCTTACAAGAAGTATCATCAAAAACAACTTTAAGTCCACGATCACAAAGTTGACTAATGCTAAGCAAATTATGTTTTAAACCATCTACTAAAACAACATTCTCAATAATAGGAGATGCACCAATTTGAATGTTACCTATACCGATGATAGTTCCTTTGGAGTCATCCCCGAAGGTGACGGTGCCACCTTCCATGTACCTTGATAGGGTTGTGAAGTTGTTGATGTCCCATGTCATGTGTCTTGAACAACCACTATCAAGGTACCACCGCTCCCTACGTCTTGGAGCTTTGGTGTGTACCTACATCAAACAATTTAAGACTTGATTTTGGTACCCACATTTTCTTGGGTCCTCTAGGGTTAGTGTCATGAACCCAAACAAGATTATTTGTTCTATTTAGTTGATCATAGCAAAACTTAGCTAAATGTCCATTTTTACCACAATATGTGCATCTATATACTCTACCATATTTAAAAGCATAATGGGTGTGTGATTTGTGAGCATGAGCATTGTGAGCATGAGCATGAGAGGTGCTAGCATGAGAATTTTTATCTTGTGAAATTTTAGCATGTGAAGTGTGCTTTTTAGAAAACATGTTCTCAAGTTTTTTAGTTTGAAAGCACAATCATTTAAAACTTTTTCAAAATCATTCATTTGGATTTAAAAGAGGAAATTTCTTTTTCATCAATAATAGGAGATTTTGCCTTACAAGTACTCTTGTAGGCACAAAATTCTTTTTGCATGGAACTGAAATTAGAAGAAATATCATCTTTTTCTTTAGAAACAATGGCAAGTTGATTCTTAAGAAAAGCAACTTCTTTTTGTAATTTTATGCATTCAAGTTTCTTGTTATCATAAGTTTCAGAAAGTTCTACAAAAGCATGCACTAGAACTTCCTTACTTACATCATCATCTTCATCATCAAGGGATTGAGGGGTTACCTTGGGTGTGTTTGCCATGAAACACATATTAGCTTGATCCACCTCCTCTTCGGACTCGCTTTCCGAATCCTATGTTGCTTTGTAGGCTTTCTTTTCCTCCGGCTTCTTTGGCTTGAAGGAGGAAGTCATTTTCTTCTTGAACTCCGGACAATCCGCCATGATATGTCCGGGTTTGCGGCAATTGTAGCATATGATCTTCCGCTCCTCTTTGCCTTCGAATTTTCTCCGGAAGTTGAACTTGTTCTTTCGGTACAACCTCTTGACATTCCGCACAAGTAGAGTTAGCTCCTCATCTTCTTCTTCGTCATCTTCATCGTCATCATTGGTGGATGAAGTCTTGAAGGCTATGGATTTCTTCTTTGAAGTAGTGGCCTCTTCTCTTGCCTTCTTCTCCATCTCATGGGTCTTTAGGTTCCCAATGAGACTAATGAGGTCCATCTCATCCTTGTCGTTCAACTCCTTCAAGGTGGTGGCCTTGATCTCCCATGATGAAGGAAGAGCCCGAATTACTTTCTGCACCTTTTGATCGTTGGAGATGTCATCACCTAAGGAAGAAAGACCATTAGTGATTTTAGTGAACCTTGTAGCCATACTATCAATAGACTCATCATCAAGCATTTTAAATGACTCATATTGGGACCTCAAGAGATCTATCTTAGCTCTCTTGACTTGTGAAGTCCCCTCGTGTGTGACCAATAAGTGTTGCCAAATCTCATAGGCGGATTGGTAATGAATTACCCGTGTAAGGTCATCCTCATTCAAGGCGGTCAATAGGGAGTTTTGGGCCTTGGAGTTAGCCTCATATAATTTAAAGTCAAGGTCGGTCCAAGTGCTCTCATCACCATCGGGTGCTTCATAGGGTTTGGTCAAGGACTTGGCTACTAAGCTACCCAAAGATTGCAAAAATATAGTCATTCTAACCTTCCAAATTGGGAAATTGAGTCCATCAAATTTAGGTGGGGATTTAATGTTGTCGGCCATGTTTACTAGTGATGAATGGATGAATGAAAATGTTGATTAGCAAAATTTAAGGATCTCTCTATGGATGTTAAGCCAAACCTAGAGTCCAAGCTCTGATACCAATTGAAAAGTCACCTAGAGGGGGGGTGAATAGGTGACAAAGCTAATCAAAGGGCAAATAAAAAATTTAAAGCTACAACAATCACAATCAAGAATCACAAGATGAATGCAAGCATGTAATTATGACAATGAATATGATGAGCAAGTAATAAGTGCAAGCAAAGAGAGTAAGAATTGCAAGAATGTAAACCAATCGCAAATACAAGGATATGTTATCGAGGTTCGAGCACCCAGCTCTACTCCCCGCCTTCCCCAGAAGGATTCCGACCACTTCCACTATCACAAAGTTCTCAAATATAATGGAGTACCCAACTCCTACAATCTCAAGAACAAGTAATTTCCTTGGTAGTCAAAAGACCACAAACTCTCTCTTTCAAATATCTCTTCCCTTACAAAGGTCCTTAGAGAATATTGAGTAGGAATGAAGCTCTTTTGTGTGTAAGGAAAAGAAATTGAAATCAGAGAAAAACTTTTGAAAGCCCTTCAGAAAATTGAGAGAATTTAGCACAAAAATCAAGAACTTTGAAAGCCTTAAACTTTTGAATTTTGTAGCAATGAATTGTTGTAACAAATCTCTCCCCAAACACCCCTATTTATAGGAGAGGGCTAGGGTTTAAGGATAAAACATAATTACTGATGTTTAGGAGGTAATTAGATCAAATATATCCTTAAACAAATTTTTAAACACAAAAGACAAAAATAAACAGCTCACTAAAAATCTGCCCGTTACTGTTCAACGGATACATCGGTCGACTGGGCCAGTCGACCGGTAGATCAAAAATTTGACCGTTATAGGCCAGCGGTCGACCGACCCGGTCGACTGAAAAAACCTGTGAGCAAAAACAATATCTCGATCGACCGCCCCGGTCGACTGGCAGACATGCACACTGATACGTGCCTCTGCCAGAACTGCGGTCGACTGGTCCGGTCGACCGGACCAGACTGACACAGACTCGGTCGACTGTCCCGGTCGACCGGATCAGGTCAAAAATCAATTTTAAGAAAGAAAACAAAGAGGATTTTGATTTTAACAAAAATACTTTTGAACAGGGAATAGTATAAAATATAAAGATGTATCTGTAGGCAAAAACTTGTATGCAAAATATTTTGTATAATTTATAAGAAATTATTTTGGAATGAGCATGTGCGCAAAAACGTGTGTGATAGAGCTTCAAACCTATCCACTATTCTTTAACATACTATAAACTGAAAAACAAATTACATGAAGACTTCTTGAGCTATCTTCAAGTCTTTGAGCCATCCAATGCCTTTCTAGTGCCTTCTCTTCTATGATCCTTCCTTGATGTGCAATTTGCCTTCCTTGCTTGGTGGAACTTAGAAGTTCTTGCAATAGCTAAGCGAATGGTCTCTAAACATGGTACAAACCTGAAACTTATCTTAACAAACTTATTAGTACCAAATAGCTCTAATTTGGTTTGTCATCATCAAAACACAAACAATTGGAGAGTGTAACCTCTTGGGCCAACAGAGAAGTCGTACAAGGTGTTGTTGTCGTCTTAGTGTAAGAGGAGTTGTACACATTTGGCAAATGGTGCTTTGTCAAGTGGTGTACATGTGTTTGTTTTGGGTGTATTCAAATCAGGAAAAGAAAAATCTCAAGCGGAGTGCTTGAAGACTGGACGTAGGTCACATGGACCGAATCAGGATAAAATCTCTTATCTTTGCATATGCATTTTTCTGAGTTTATTCTGTGAATCTTACTTTCTTGCAAGTAGTTTTATTAAAAAGTTTATAAACACTATTCACCCCTCCTAGTATTTGTGTTGCTTATTTATAGATCCTACACTTGGGTATCAGAGCAAGGATGGCAACAGAGTTCCCTTTATCGCAATTCAAAGAAGGACATTTTACACAATGTCCACCATTATTTGATGGACCGAACTGCAACTACTGAAGTGGAGAATGAAGATCTACTTGCACTCAACTATGAACTATGGAACATAGTGGAAGCACCATACACCAAACCTACAACCAATTGTGATGCTTGGAGTGAAGAACAAAAGAAATCTGTCAACCTTGATGCCAAAGCAATGAACGCGCTTTACTGTGCCTTGAACAAAGAAGAATTCAATCGCGTGTCAACGATCAAATCTGTAATCAAATATGGTAGATCTTACAGGTAACACATGAAGGTACAAATAGGGTTAAAGAATCTAAAATTTCTATTCTTATTCACAGGTTTGAACTCTTCAAAATGAAGGAGAACGAAACCATAGTAGAAATGGTTACACGGTTCACCGACATTACAAATTTCTTAGTAGCCCTTGGAGAGGATATACTCAAGCTGAAAAAGTCAGAAAGATCCTTCGTGCACTCACGTCAAATTGGGAGAAGAAAACTACTGCAATCGAAGAAGCGAATGATCTCTCAACAATTCATTAGAAAACCTTATTGGTAATATAAGGGCATACAAAGTGCATCTCAAAGATAGAAAGAAGGATGAACAACAACTTCAATCCAAGAAGAAAGTATTTTCCTTCCATACATCCTTAGATATGGACAATTCAGATGACGATGAAGAGGAGATGGCAATGCTTTCAAGAAAATTCAAAAGGTTCTTAAAACAAGGTAACTTTAAAAAGAATAAAGATACTAATGATAATCCTATTTATTTTAAGTGTAACAAACCAGATCACATAAACAAGGATTACCCATTGATGAAATCAAAAGGAAATTTCAAGAATTTCAATAAATTCAACAAGAAGAAGAAAGCCTTCCAAGCAACTTGGGATGATAGCGATTCATCTTCCTCTGATGAAGAAGAAGCCACTGAAACTGCCAATATCTGCTTCATGTCTCAAGAAGATGAGGTACAAGATTATGATGAATTATTAGAAGTATTTAATGAACTTTATAATGATTTCAAAAATGAAAAGATTAAAAATAAAATTTTAACAAAGGGAGATGAAAGACTGAACAATGAAAATTCAATTTACGTTTCTCAAACATCTTCTTTAAATTCTTAAGAAGATAATTTTGAAAAAGTTATTTCATCTTTAAAAAAAGATAATGAGAATTTCTTAAAAGAGAATTCTATGCTTAGAAAAGAAACTATTTCTTTAAATTCTAGAATTACTATTTTAGATAAAGAAATGACTAGTTTTAAAATTAATATGAAAAAAAATTTAAAATGTGACAAAATTTAATAAAGGAAAAGAAAATTTGAATAATTTATTATCTTATCAAAAGATGTCAAATAACCATTTTGGTCTTAGATTTTTAAAAGATAAGATTTACAAACCTACACATGTTGGTCTTGGATTTTCAAAAACTAAGTTTGTAAAATCTACAGATTTTTATAATAATAATCCATAAAATTTTTTTGTGAAAAGAAATAATAATACTATTTCAAAAAGAATTAGAAACAAATATATATGAATTCCTAAAAATCTAAATAATGTTGATAAAAATGCTTATATTGCATCTTATATACATGATGTGTGTAATTCTGGTAATTTTGTTTATACGAACAAATGGAAACCAAATTCCAATTGGATTTAGGTTCCTAAAGGCTAATCTTTTTCGGACCCTATCATGATGGGTACCATACAAAATGTTTTATCTTATATGTCCCTTATAAAGAAAATTGGATACTTGATAATGGTTGTTCCAAACACATGACCGGACACATTCAACTACTGTCTTCCGTTCAAATCAAAAAGGGAGGACAGTAATATTTGGAGACAATAACAAAGGAAACGTTATTGGTATCGGCATGGTTGGTAACATTTCGAAACCCTTTATCAAAAATGTTCTTTGGTAAGAGGTTTAAAACACAATCTATTAAGTATTAGTCAGTTATGTGATAAGGGTTATAAAATTATTTTTGAAAAAGATGCATGTCTTATATATGATACCAACATGAAAGATATTCTATTTAAAGGTTCTCATAACAACAATATTTATGAGTTATCAATAACTTATATATCACCAAATGATAACTTATGTTTACTTGTTTCAAATAATGATTATTTTTTATAGCATAAAAGATTTGGTCATTTGAATATGAAAACAATTTTTAAGATTTCTAAATTTAATATAGTTAAAGGTCTTCCAAAAATAGCTTTTAAAAACGATTATTTTTGTGATACTTGTCAATTAGGAAAACAAGTTAAATCATCTTTTAAATCTAAAGATTTAGTTTCTACTAATAGACCTTTAGAACTGTTGCATTTGGATTTATTTAGTCCTACTCGTGTTGCTTCTTTAAACAAAAGTAGGTATGTTTTTGTTATTGTAGATGATTATTCACGTTTTTCATGGGTAATTTTTCTAAAAAATAAAAATGATACTTTTAATGAGCTTTCAAGTTTTGTAAAAGAATTCAAAATCAAAAATTTCTAAACAAAGTCACTATTCGAAGTGATCATGGAGGAGAATTTGAAAAAGAATCTTTTGCAAATTTTTGTGATAAGTATGGTATTACACATAACTCTGCATTTCCTAGATCCTCAAAATGGTGTTGTGGAGAGAAAGAATAGGACTTTGCAAGAATGTATTAGAACTATACTTATGGACAGTCATTTACTAAAATTTTTTTGGGCTGAAGCTGTTGCTACTGCATGTTATGTTTTAAATTGTGTGCTTATTCGACCTATTTTAAATAAAATATCTTATGAATTGTTTTATAACATAATTCCAAAAGTTTCTTATTTCAAGATTTTTGGATATAAATGTTTTATCTTAAATAAAAGAGATTCTTTAGATAAATTTGATGCTTGATCCAATGAAGGTATTTTTATTGGATATTCTACTCAAAGTAAAGCATATAGAATCAAAACATTTACAATTGAAGAATCATTGCATATTAAATTTGATGAATCTTTGACTAAGCCTATTTCTAATATTTCTTCACATGATGATGATGAATCATAGATACTCCTATTGATAATACCGTTATATCTTCTGATGATACTAACATTTCTATTGTTGATAAGACTCCTACTGAGTTACCTAAAACATATGTTAAGGTAAGAAATCATCCACATGATTTGGATATTGGAGATATAAATCAAGGCATTTAGACCAGATTCAAGTTGAACTACATGACACAAATTGCTTTCATATCACTCATTGAACCGAAGAATATAAAAGAAGCATGCGCAGATGATTTTTGGACTATTGCAATGCAGGAAGAATTAAATCAATTTGTCAGAAATGATGTTTAGGATCTTACACAACATCCTACTGATCATCCAGTCATCAGTACCAGATGGGTCTTTTAGAACAAACATGATGAATCAGGTCAAGTTATTAAGAACAAAGCAAGGTTAGTAGCACAAGGATACAATCAAGAAGAAGATATTGATTTTGATGAAGCTTATGTACCAGTAGCTAGACTTGAATCAATTCGTATTTTATATGCTTTTACTTGCTTTATGAATTTTAAACTTTATCAAATAGATGTTAAAAGTGCCTTTTTAAATAGTTTTATTAAAGAAACTGTTTATGTTGAATAACCTCCAGGTTTTGAACATGAAAAATTTTCAAACCATGTTTTTAAACTTAAGAAAGTTTTATATGGTTTAAAACAAGCACCCCGTGCTTGGTATGATAGATTAAAAAGTTTTCTTTTAAATTCTGGTTTTAAGATGGGAAGAGCAAGTACAACTCTTTTTATTAAACATGTTAATAAAAATATCTTAATTATTCGAATATATGTTGATGATATTTTATTTGGATCTACTAACGATAATTTTTGTCAAGAATTTTCTAAGACTATGCAGACTGAATTCGAAATGAGCGACATGGGTGAACTTACTTTCTCGGTCTGCAGATAAAGCAAATGAATGATGGAATCTTCATTTCCCAATGCAAGTATGCAAAAGAACTTCTGAAAAGATTTGGTATGAAAAATTCTGGTCGTAAAACACTCCCATGAGTACTGCTACATTCCCTGACAAAGATGAAAATGGTAAGAATGTTGATCAAAAATTATATCGAGGCATGATTGGTTCTTTACTGTATATTACTTCAAGTAAACTTGATATTATGTTCAGTTTATGTTCAGTGTCTGCTTATGTGCTAGATATCAATTAAATTCTAAGGAATCGCATCTTAAAGTAGTGAAAAGGATTCTTTGATATATTAATAACACAATCAACTATGACTTATTTTATCCGAAATCAAGCACATTTGATTTACTATCATATAGTGATGCTGAATTTGCTGAATGTAAATCTGATCGGAAGAGTACTAGTGGTACTTGTCACTTTTTGGGGCATCACTAGTATCATAGTTCAGTAAAAAGTAAAATTATGTATCATTATCAATAATAGAAGCAGAATATATCGTTGCTAGTGTTGCATGTGCTCAAATTTTATGGATGAAACAAATCTTTTTTTATTATGGTATGTCTATCACAAATTCATCTATTATGTGTGATAATACCAGTGCCATTAACTTATCTAAAAATCTAATTCATCATTCATGTACTAAGCATAATGATATTAGACATCATTTTTTACGTGAGCATGCTTTAAAAGGTGATATTCCACTAAATTTTATATCAACTGATAATCAAATTGTAGATATTTTTACAAAACCTCTTAAAGAAGATATTTTTATGAGATTTCGAAGAGATTTGGGTATTTGCAATGTTTCCGATCTTTAAATATTTTTTCAGAACTAATTTAAGGCATTTTTCACATATTAATCGACTTATCTAAGACTATTAGTCGACTTGATAAATCACTAGTCAACTTAACAGCGTACCAGCTGACTAATTGCATCAAACTGAAACATTGGTATTTTTGAGCTATTAAGAGTTAGTCGACTATATCAACCAACTAGTCGACTAAAAGGTGGATTAGTCGACTAGTCTCTAAACCCAAGTCGACTAAACCTGTCAAATCTGTGTTCTATTATTGGATATTTTATGTTCGAACCTGACCCATTTCATAAAATTTGGATCCGATCATTACCTATTTTCGATCCTAACCATTGATTTGGTATTTATTTCTCTTTTTTACCCTTTCCCTTATAAAAAAACCCTTGGTTTTACCCTTGGTTCCTCTCTCCAGCCACAAGAGAAGTCGACTACAGCAAAGTTGCAGCAGCAGTGAACCCCCTTCCTTCTTCCTTCAATTTCTTAGTAAATTTGTTCCAATCTTTGTCTTATACTCATAATTCTTGCTTTCTCTACCTTTAATTTCAGTCCTAATCATGTCTAGGTCTAAGAAATTCAAATTTAAACCATCATCTTCCTCATCTCAACAGATTTTAGGGCTTTTCTTAAAAATCCTGCCCTAGAAGATGATTTCTTAAGAATTCTCAATTAGAAATCTTACCTGGAAGATTTGTTAAATATGAAGACTTTAATGATTATGATATTATCTCTTATCTTCAAATTATGGTCTTTATACTATATTTTCTACTGATTCTAGATAAGGGTATTATCCCTTATTGATTCACCTATTTTGTACAAACTTAACCTATGGAGACAATGATGATAATGTTCATATCTATTCTATGGTTAAAGTGTGAATATCAAGTTATCCCCAAATCCTTAGGTCATATTTTTTAATTCCTTATCACGGCCTATCTATTAATGACATTAATATAGATGATGCTGAGGTCTTATCAAATATGTTTCTTTCAGGTCAAGGACTACCAATGTCTAACAATAAATTAAAACCTATTCCTCGTCTAATTAGTCATATCCTTCCCTATAACATATACCCAACAATCAGGAATTATAACTATTATTCCCATGATTTAGCTACATATATCTATGCCATCATGGTTGGTGAACGGGGCAAAGATAATTTTTTATACTCTTGTTAAGGACCATACTTCCTTCTTACCATGTGGAGCCTTTTTATCTCATGTATTTCGAAATTTTCACATTGATCTTGCTTTCAAAACGAGTGTTGTCAAAGTTTTTGAGCCTTTTGATCGTGTCGTACTTCATCATATGAAACTTCATGACTTTCCTTACCCTCTACCATAACCTCAACATCCACCCTCTCCACCTCCACAAAGTTCAAGTCAAGTTCCTTCCTTCTCCACTCAACCTCCGTTCACTGAACCTCATTCCTCTCAGCCACCTCCTTCCTATCCTAATGCTTTCTACAACTCTATCTCTGCTGAAATCATGACTCTACAAGACCAACAACAATCTATGCTGGACTCTTAAGATGCATTGCTCACAAATTATTCTTTACTGATGGAACATTTTATGAGTATGCAACTGAAGATGGAGTCTTTTGAAATAACTCAAATGAAAATTTTGGATCTCCTCAAGACCAATTTTCCACCACCTCCTCCTCCCAGATCCGACATTCGAGGCATATGGAGTTGGCTTTGCTTTTTGTGTTGCCATGTGTTTTTAGAGTTTCTTGCATCTTTTTGTATTTTCTTTTTGTTATGACTCTTTTAGTTTTCTATTGTACTATTTGACATTTTTTGTTTTGTTATGAAAACACTAGTTGTTCATGTGTCTCATTATGATCTATGTTATTTCACTTTTTGTTAATGACAAAGGGGGAGAAAGTTTGTGTTAGTTTGTGTTATATCTGTGCTATATATGTGCTGTGATATGTGTGTTATGATATGCTTCAAATATGGATATATGATATATATGGCAATGTTGTAATATTTTATGACTCATGCAGGGGAGAACAAGAACACTTATTATATATCTATTTGTTATAACATGTTCACTACAGGGGGAGTTTTCATGCACAGTTTGTCATCATTAAAAAGGGGAAGAATGTTGAAGCTTACAGATTAAAAGATTTTGATGATGGATAACAATGTGATACATTTAGAGCTCCATCTCAAGTATTTATGCAGAGTTCTAGTTGCTCAAACTCATATGAAGAATTTGACTATTTATGTGTATTTTAGAATTTTTGTTAAAAGCCTTGATCATACACACAATAGTCATATAGTCGACTTATACCGAACTATAGTCGACTAACCTATCACCTAGTTGACTTGATCCATTATACAGTCGACTAAGTCCTTCCATAAAAATATATCACTTCTCTATTTGTGCTCTGTTTAGCGATATTAGTCGACTTACCTCTAAACCTAGTCGACTATCGACTAACCCATGTTATAGTCGACTAACCATGTTCTGCCGGTCGACTAATTATGATTTCCAGAAACTTGTTATCCATATCAGTCTTGATATAGTCGACTTGCCTCCTATATTAGTCGACTAACCATGGCAAAATTTGTTCTTCTAGTCGACTAACCTCCATACCCTAGTCGACTAATAGCAGTTTCTGACTGTTAAACAGTTACTGATTTCTGGTGTTTTATCTAACATTTTAAATTTCAAATTTGAATTAATAACTTTCCTAACTGACTATATATTTCACCTATAAATAGGAATGTTGATGAATTCACCAATTCAAAACACAAGTTTCTGCCCAAAACTCTGTTCAAAATTCTGTTTGTTTAAAACTTGCTTTTACTTTCTGTTCTTCACATAAATCCTACTCTATTGTGAAGAATTTTGAAAGTCCACCTATAAGAAACCTTGTCTACTATCACATACAGATTCAAGGCTTATAGGATTGATTGTAATCACTCAAAGAGAAATAGTGTACAAGAGCGTCATCTTGGTGTGGAAGAGAAGTTGTATAAGGTATTGTTGTCTTCTTGGTGTAAGAGAAGTTGTACACATTTGGCAAAGGGTGTTTTGTCAAGTGGTGTACAGGTGTTGGTTTTGGGTGTATCTAAATCAGGAAAAGAAAAATCTCAAGCGGATTCCTTGGGACTGACGTAGGTCACAATGACTGAGCCAGGATAAAATCTCTTGTCATTGCGTTTGTATTTTTCTGAGTTTTATTCTGTGAATCTTACTTTCCTACAAGTAGTTTTATTTAAATAGTTTATAAACACTATTCAACCCCCCTCTAGTGTTTGTGTTTCTTGTTTATAGATCCTACACTTAATAGCATGATCACATAAAAAATGATGTCGAATATCTAAATGTTTTGTACGTGAATGTTGAATGGGATTTTTAGATAAGTTGATAGACTAGTGTTACACACATAATAGGTGAGTTTGTACTTGAAATACCATAGGCAAGTAGGGTTTGCTTCATCCATATAATTTGTGCACATGTAACACTAGCAGCGATATATTCTACTTCGGTTATCAATAATGATACAGAATTTTATTTTTTTACTGAACCATGATACTAGTGAATGTCCCAAAATGTGATAAGTACCACTGGTACTTTTTTGATCAGATTTACAACTAGTAAAATCAGCATCACTATATGATTTTAAATCAAATGTGCTTGATTTTCGATAGAATAAATCATAATTGACAACATTATTAATATATCTAAGAATCCTTTTCACTGCTTTAAGGTGTGATTTCTTAGAATTAGACGGATATTTAGTACATAAGCATATGCTTAACATAATGTTAGGCCTACATGAAGTAATATATAAAAATTGAACCAATCATGCTTCGATATAGCTTTTAATCAACACACTTACCACTATCATCTTTGTTCAAAAATGTAGTAATACTCATTGGAAGAATCTTTTGAGAAGTTTCTTTGCATACTTTCTTTGAGAAATAAAGATTCCAATATTCATTTGCTTTATTTGTAGCCTGAGAAAGTAATTTAGTTCACTCATGTGACTCATCTCGAATTCACTCTGCATTGTCTTAAAAAATTCTTAACAAAGTTTATCATTAGTAGATTCAAATAAGATATCATCAACATAAACTTGCATAATCAAGATATCTTTATTGACATGTTTAATAAAGAGTGTTGTATCTATTTTTCTAATCTTAAAATTAGAGTTTAAAAAAAAATTTAATCTATCATACCGAGCACACGGTACTTGTTTTTAGACCATATAGAGCTTTCTTAAGTTTAAGAACATGGTTTGAAAATTTTTCATGTTCAAAACCTGGAGGTTGTTTAACATAAATTGTTTCTTTAATAAATCCATTTAAAAAAGTACTTTTTACATCCATTTGGTAAATTTAAAATCCTTGAAACATGCATAAGTAAGTAAAATACGAATAAATTCTAGCCTAGCTACAGGTGCATAAGTTTCATCAAAATGAATACCTTCTTCTTGATTATATCCTTATGCAACTAACCTTGCTCTATTCTTTCTAACTTGACATGATTCATCGAGTTTGTTCTTGAAAACCCATCTGGTACTGATAACTGGATGATCAGTAGGACGTTGTACAAGATTCCAAACATCATTTCTGACAAATTGGTTCAACTCTTCTTGCATTATAATTATCCAAAACTCATCTGCACATGCTTCTTTGACATTTTTTGGTTCAATAAGAGATATGAAGGCAATATGTATCATGTAATTCAACTTGGATCTAGTCTGAACACTTTGAGAAATTCCTCCAATAACTAAATCATGTGGATAATTTCTTACCTCAACATATACTTTAGGTAATTCAATGAGAGATTCATCAATGTCAGAAATGTTAGTATCATCATGAGGTGTAATAGTATTATCAATAACAGGAGTATCTATAATATCATCATCATCATCATCATGTGAAGAAGTATCAATAACAGATTTAGAGCAAGACTCATCAAATTTAATGTGTAATGATTCTTCAATAGTAGATGTTTTCTTATTAAAGATTCTATATGCATTATTGTGAGTAGAATAACTAATAAAATATCTTCATTGGATCTAGCCATCAAATTTATCTAAAGAACTCTAGTATTTAGAATGAAACACTTATATTCAAAACTTTAAAATAAGAAACTTTTAGAATTCTATCAAAAAATAATTCATTACATGTTTTGTTTAAAATAGATCAAATAATCACACGATTCAAAACATAACATGCAGTAGCAACTACCTCTGCAAAAAGTATTTTAGTAAACTATTATCCATAAGCATAGTTCTGGACATTCTTGCAAAGTCCTATTCTTCCTCTCAACAACACCATTTTGAGGAGATGCTCTAGGAAAAGAAAAGTTATGTATAATACTATACTTATCACAGAAATTTGTAAAAATTCATTTTCAAATTCTCCTCCATGATCACTTCGTATAGAGATTATGTTTAGAGACTTTTGACTTTAAATTTTTTTACAAAAACTTACAAACTCATCAAAAGTATCATATTTATTTTTTAGAAACATTACCCATGTAAAACGAGAATAATCATCAATAATAACAAAAAACAAATTTTCTTTTATTTAAAGAAGAACACGTGTAGGATAAAATAAATCCAAATGCAACAATTATAAATGTCTATGAGTACAACCCAAATCTTTAGATTTAAAAGATGATTTAATTTGTTTTCTTAATTGACAAGAATCAAAAAATAATCCTTTTTAAAAGATATTTTTGAAAGCCTTTAACTAAATCAATTTCAAAATCTTAGAAATAGTTTTCATATTTAAATGACTAAATCTTTTATGCCAGAGAAAATAATCATCATTAGAAGCAATTAAAAATAATTATCATTTGATGATAAACAAGTCATTGATAACGCATAAATATTATTATTACGAGAACCTCTAAATAATATATCTTTCATGTTTGTATCAAATATAAGACATGCATCTTTTTCAAAAAATATTTTATAACCTTATCACATAATTGAATAATACTTAACAAATTGTGTTTTAAATCTATTACCAAAAGAATATTTTCAATAAGGAGTTTTGAAATATTACCACTATGCCATAACCAATAACTTTTCCTTTGTTATTGTCTCCAAATATTACTGTTCCTCCTTTTTTGAATTGAATGGAAGAAAGAAGCTGAATATGGCTGATCATGTGTTTGGAAAAGCCACATCAAGTATTTATTTCTCTTTATGATGTACCTATAAGATAAAATATTTGTATGATATCCATCAGATAGGGTCCGAAAAAGATTAGCTTTTGGGAATTCAAATCCAATTTGAATTTGTTTTCATTTGTTAATATAAACAGAATTATAAGAATTGCAAACTTGCTATATATATGATGTAATTTAGGCATTTTTATTTAAAGAATTTAAATTTTTAGGAATCCATATATATTTATACCTAGATCTTTTTGAAATGGTATTATTATTTTTCTTAACAAAATATGAATCATAATTATTCTTTTTACAAACATGTGTAGTCTTTTCAAATTTTTCTTTAGAAAATCGAAGACCAAAATGATTATTTGAAATCTCATAGAAAGATAATAAATAATTTAGATTTCTTTTCCCTCATTAAATTTTGTAACATTTTTTAAAAAAATTTCATATTTTAAATCTTAAACTTGACATTTCTTTATCTAAAATAGAGATTCTAGAATTTAAAGATATAGTTTTTTTAAGGAAAATGTTTTTTTTAATAAATTCTCATTTTCCTTCTTCAAAGATGAAATAACTTTATCCAAGTCAGATTTTTGAGAATTCAAAGAAGATATTTGTAAAATATGAAATAAATTTTCTTTATTAAGTTTTTCATTTTCTTTTGTTAAAACTTTATTTTTTTTGCTTTTTCATTTTTAAGATTAACATATAATTCATTAAAAGCATCTAATAACTCATCATATTTAGAAAACTTTTGTACCTCTTTTTCTTGAGCCATGCAACAAATATTGACAGTTTCGGTGGCTTCTTCTTCATCAGAGGAACATGAATCACTATCATTCCAAGTTGTCTAAAAAGCTTTCTTCTTTTTGTTGAATTTATTGAAGTTCTTGAAGTTCCCTTTGGGTTTTAGCAATGGGCAATCCTTCTTTATATGACCTGGTTTGAAACATTTAAAACAAAGAGGATTGTCACTAGTATCCTTATTCTTTTTAAACTTACCTTGTTTCAAAAATTCCTGAATTTCTTGAGATCGTTGCCATTTCTCCTTCATCATCATCTAAATTGTCTAAGTCTTAGGATGTATGAAAAGCAAGTACTTTCTTTTTGGATTGAAGTTGTTGTTCATCCTTCTATCTTCAATTTGGACTTCATATACCATCAAATTTCCTATAAGATTTTCTAATAATATTGTTGACAGATCATTTGCTTCTTCTATAGTTGTAGTTTTCTTCTCCCAATCTGATGAGAGTCCTCGAATAGTCTTTCTAACTTTTTCTACTTGAGTGTATTCCTTTCAAAGGGCTATTAATCAGTTTGTAATATCAGTGAACCTTGTAACCATTTCCCCAATAGTTTCATTCTCTTTAATTTTGAATAGTTCAAACCTGTGACAAGAATTAAAATTATAGTTCCTTTACTTTATTTGAACCCTCATGTGTTACCTATAATATCTGTCATATTTGATTTGCTGATCTGGCAATGACACACGATTGAATTCTTCTTTATTCAATGCACAGAAAAGTGTGTTCATTGCTTTGGCATCAAGATTGATGGACTTCTTCTATTCTTCATTTCAAGCATTATAATTGGTAGTAGGCTTAGTGTACGGTGCTTCCATGATGTTCAGAGTTCATAGTTGAGTGACTGTAAGTAGATCTTCATTCTACACTTTCAGTAGTTGTAAATCGATCAATCAAATAATGGTGATTATTGTGTAGAATGTCCTTCCTTGAATTGTGATGAGGAAAATTCCATTGCCATCTTTGTACACTGCTCTAATACCAATTGCGGGATCTATAAATAGGGCAACACAAAGACTAGAGGGGGTGTATTGTATTTATAAAATTCTAATAAGAAATATAAGTAACTTGCAGGAAAATAAAATACACAGAATAAATCTCAGAAAATGCAACTAAACAAAAAAGATATTATCATGATTTGGTCCTTGTGACCTACATTCAGTCCCCAAGCAACCCGCTTGAGATTTTTTTATCCTGATTTTGAAACCCCCAAAATCAACTTCAGTACACCACTTGACAAAGTTCTTCACCAAATCTGTATACCTCTTCTTATCACCAAGAAGACCTTTTTTTGAATGATTACAAGTTATCCTATAAGCCTTAATTTTAGTATGCGAATGACTCAACAAGATTCCTATAAGGAAACTTTCAGATTTCTTCACTAAAGATTTAAAATTGAGTGAAGAATATGAGAAAGTAGAAAATTATTTTCTTAAGAACAGAATACTTTTAGAGTTTTGATAAGAAAAAACTTGTGAATGAATGTGGTGATTGAACCCAGAGATAATACCCCTATTTATAGCTAAAATCAGTGGTCAGTTAGGGTAATTATCCAATTCAATTTGAATGAGAAAAGGTAGGAAAAGCACTAGAATATCAAAACAGTCTAACAGTCAGAAACTGTTCTATTAGTCGACTAGGCATAGTGTTTTTGCCTAGCTAAGTTGACTAGTAGTTGTTGGCCCAAGGTTACAATCACCCATGATTAGTGTATTTTGATGATTACAAAACATATTAGTTATTTGTACTAATAATATTTGTTGTTTAAGTGTGTTTCAGGTTTCTATTCATTCTAGAAGTCTTCTCTCACAAATACAAGGATTTGGACTCAAGTCAACTCCAATTGGCTCAAGGAACAAGTGTTGAAGATCATATGAAGAAGCCTATTGAAGATCTTGAAGTCCTTAGAATCATTGTAAGAATAGAATGTTAAAGTTTGAGTCTTGGTTATTTGGCTCTAGGATACACACACACAAAATTTGGTTTGATAAATTTGGTCTTGTTTTCATTTTCAAAATTGGTTTCATGCCTTAGTAGAGATTTACATGAACCTAAGTTTTATAAAATAAATATCTTGTCTAGATCATGTATACATACTCCTACTAACATGTCACTCTAGTTTGTTTAGACCTAAAACAATTTTTCAAATTTTTCCAAGTTCAAAATCCTGCAGTTTTTCCCATTTCAGGCTGACCGGCCGACCGGCCCGGTCGACCGGCGCCATAGCCTGGACGTGCACGTCTGTGCACGTCCGTCGGTCGACCGCACCGGTCGACCGACCAAGAGCACACTGCTCTCTGGTTTTCTGAGTCGACCGGACCGGTCGACCGGAAGAAGGAAACTGTGTTTCCTCTTTTGGGACAGTCGACTGGACCGGTCGACCGAGAGCCAACGGCTCTTTGCAACTGGGCTGGCGGTCGACCGGACCGGTCGACCGCCAGGCCTGCAACAATCCAACGGCTCTTTCCTCTTTGGGCTATTCTGAAAATCTGTTTCTTTTTCTTACTTTAACAGACTTTTAGAGAGTTGTTGGGGAGCTTTTGCAGGTCAAATTAGGTGTAAAGAAATGTTTTTAACCTATTTTCAACCCTATAAATAGAGGAGAAGTCTCTCTTGCACATCACCAAGAAAAATCCTCAAGTTTGTGTTGTTTTCAAAAGAGAAAAGAAAAGAGTTTAAAGCCTTCATTCCAATTCTTTTAAAGTTTGTTTTTCAGTTGTGTTTGATTGTCTATATCACTCTACAACTGAAGTTTTCTCACCACACTTCATAGAGCCAAAAATCCTATACTCATTCTATAGTGAAGTTGTAATAGAAGTGAGAGTGTTTGTAAAAGAGTTTGAGAAAAAGTGTAGTGATCTTGTTGTGATCACTTTGTTCTTGTAATCCTTTCCTTGTGGAGCAACCTCTTCGGTAGAGGTCCTTTGTACTCGGTGGAGCTCGGTGCTCGGTCTTCGGTAGGCCAAATTATAAAGGCGTCCTCGGTGGATAGTGGAAACCCTTCACGGAGGTGAAGGCGGGGAGTAGAGCGGTGGCTCGAACCTCGAAACAAAATTTGTGTTTGCGATTGCCTTTGCGTCCAATTCTTGCTTTAAATTCCTCTAACACTTTATTGCTCTTTATTACTTGCTTGTGATCTTATATCTTCCTTGTGCTTTTAATTCAAGCTTGTAATTCTTGTGATATATTGTGTGCATCTCATTTCTCATCATCATACTTTGCCGTGATCGATCATATCTCAATACAACAAGGTTGCATTGCGCACCTCTAACCCATATCAAGGGGAATTGGGAGGAAGAAGTTCAGAACCTCGCAAGGATATTCGGCTCTTAGTCTTGTTTTTGAGAGATCGTTGCATCATTCATCATACTTAGTTCAAAAAGATCATTAGATTAGCAATTACACCTATTCACCCCCCCCCCTCTAGGTGTTTTTCAATTGGTATCAGAGCTTGGACTCTAGGATTTGGTTTAACAACCTTAGAGAAGATCCTAATTTGCTAATCATTTCATTCATATTCATATAGTAAAAATGGCCGATGAAATTAAGACCCCTCCTAAGTTTGATGGACTTAACTTTCCCATATGAAAAGTTAAGATGACCGTGTTGTTGCAATCTCTAGGTAGCCGAGTTGCAAAAGCCGTGACTAAGTCCTTTAGTGTACCCCCCGGTGACGAATCCACTTGGTCCGAAATAGAGACTAAGGAATTCGATGCCAATGCCAAAGCTCACTATGCACTTCTACAAGCCCTTAATGATGATGACATTTTCTAGGGTTATCCATTGCAAATCCGCATATGAGATTTGGTCACACTTGATAGTCACACATGAGGGGACCTCACAAGTAAAGAAGGCTAAGATTGACCTTCTTCGGTCTCAATATGAAACATTTAGCATGCAAGAAAATGAAACCATAGATGATATGGTTACAAGATTTACCAAGATTACTAATGGACTCTCTTCTTTAGGTGAAGATATCAACAATGATCAAAGAGTAAGGAAGATCATCCGAGATCTTCCTCCTTCATGGGAAGTTAAAGCAACAACCTTGAAGGAACTCAACGACAATGAAGAGATGGAGCTTATAGGTCTCATTGGGAACCTCAAAACCCATGAGATGGAAAGGAAAGCAAGGGAGGATATGGCTCCTTCCAAAAAGAAGACTATCGCCTTCAAGAGTCAAGCTACACACTCCGATGAAGACGATGAAGAAGAAGATGATGAGGAGCTCTCACTCCTTGTTAAGAATGTCCGGAGGATGTACAACAAGGCGAAGTACCAAGGTAGAAGAAGATGGTAAGGAGGCAAAGAAGAAAGAAGGATCACTTGTTTCAATTGCCAAAAGCCCGGACACATTGTTGCGGAGTGTCCGGACAAAGCTAAGCCCTCCACATCAAAGAAGCCCTACAAGAAGAAGGCTATGAAGGCAACTTGGGATTCGGAGACCGAATCCGAGGAAGAAATAGACACCGCCAACATGTGCTTCATGGCTAATGAAGGCACAAGCAAGGTAACCTCTTCCCCTTCCTATGATAATGAGCTTTCTATGGATGAATTAGAAGAGGATTTTGTTGAGTTGTCACAAAATTATGATTTCTTAAAGAAAAAGTATTTAAAAATGAAAAAGGAAAATGAATCTTTAAGTCATCAAGTTTTTACTCTTACGAAAGAAAGGATGATTTGGTTTCCACCTTGGCCACTACTAAAAATGATTTAGAAAAATATAAGATTTCTTGCAAAGGTAAGGCCCCACTAATTGATTCTAATGAAGTTTCTATGCTTAAGGAAAGATTAGACTCATTAAGTGTTGTTTTGAAAAATTGTGAGTTTAACAAGAAGAAAATTGAGGCTATGTTTCCTAAGAAACAAGCCCCAAAGAAAAATGCTCATGCTCATGTTCATGCTACACAACCTAAACAACATGGCAAAACCCCAAAACATGCTCACACTACACGTACACATCATGCATTCATGTATGGTAGAGTGTTCTCATGTTCACATTGTGGGCGGAAAGGACACTTAGCCAATTTTTGCTATGATAGACTATGCATCACATCATAATATTTGGGTTCGAGGGACTAACTTTAAAGGACCCAAGAAAGTTTGGGTACCAAATCAACAATTATGTTAAATGATGTAGGTACTTTCCAAAGCCCAACGACGTAGAGGATTGTGGTATCTTGATAGCGGTTGCTCAAGGCACATGACTTGGGACATCAACAACTTTGCAACCCTATCAAGATATCATGAAGGTGGCACCGTCACCTTCGGAGATGACGCCAAGGGTAAAATCATTGGTATTGGTAATGTAAAACTTGGCACCTCTCCTTTAATTGAAAATGTAGTTTTAGTTGATGGCCTCAAGCATAATCTCTTGAGTGTTAGTCAACTTTGTGATAAAGGTTTTGATGTTGTTTTTGATAATGTTGCTTGTAAAGTAATTGATAGAACTTCTAATGTTTGTGTATTTTCCGGTTTTCGTGAAAGTAATGTTTATATGATTGATATGTTAAATATGTCTTGTAATATTACTTGTTTGAAAGCCCTCGATGATGACTCTTGGTTGTGGCATAGGAGATTAGGTCATATTTCTTTTGATCACGTTTCTAGGTTAAACACAAAGGAAATGGTGAAAGGTATTCCTTGCTTGAATTTTGAAAAGGACCGAGTTTGTGACGCATGTCAATTTGGGAAACAAACTAAGTCTTCTTTCAAGTCAATTAAGGATATCATGACATCACGTCCTTTGGAGTTAATCCATATGGATCTTTTTGGCCCTACACAAACCAAAAGTCTAAGTGGGAATAGATTTGCTTATGTTTTGGTTGATGACTTTTCAAGGTTTACTTGGGTTTTCTTTCTTGAACACAAAAACCAAGCATTTTCGTATTTCCAAACATTTAAGAAAAGAGTTGAAAAAGAAAAAGATGTTTCGATTTTGAGAATAAGAAGTGATAGAGGAGGTGAATTCATTAACCAACCCTTTACCACTTTTTGTGATGAACATGGAATAAAGCATGAACTATCTTGTCCTAGAACTCCACAACAAAATGGAGTAGTTGAACGAAAAAATAGAACATTACAAGAGATGGCTAGGACAATACTAAGTGAATATGGTCTACCACATTATTTGTGGGCCGAGGCCGTTAATACATCATGCTATATATATCAAATCGTGTTTTCTTATGTAAAAATACTACTAAAACTTTTTTGAAATGTACTTTTCTAGAAAACCAAATGTTTCTTATTTCAAAGTTTTTGGATGCAAATGTTTTGTTTTAAATACAAAAGATAATTTAGGAAAGTTTGATGCTAGATCTTATGAGGCTATTTTTGTAGGTTACTCAAACACTAGTAAGGCTTATAGAGTTTCATTAGATCATCATTGACTATTGAAGAGTCTATTCATGTTAAGTTTGAGGAATCTAACAAGTTTGTTAAGAATGTTGTAGAAATAGATGCATTGGATGAAGGTTTGGAGAAAGTGACCTTGGAGGATGCTTCTACTATGGGAGGACAAACCAAAGGATGATGAAGGAAGCAAAGCTAAGGTGGAAGAGGCACAAGGAAATGAAAATCAAACACATGGGGTGGAGCCTACTCAACCACTACCAAAGGATTGGAGATACAATCCACATCATCCCAAGGACCTCGTCATAGGTGAAGTATCAAAAGGGGTAACTACTCGCTCTAGACTTCATGACTATTGTGGTAAGTAACTATGCATTCATTTCTCATATTGAACCCAAAAATATCCTCGAAGCCGAGGCCGATTCATATTGGTTGCTAGCCATGCAAGAGGAGCTCAATCAATTTGAGCGCAACCAAGTTTGGCACCTTGTTCCTAGGCCCCACGATAGACCAACAATTGGTACTAAGTGGATCTTTAAGAACAAGTTGGATGAATCGGGTAATGTAATTAGAAACAAGGCTAGGTTAGTTGCCCAAGGTTACACTCAAATCGAAGGGATCGATTTTGAAGAAACCTTTGCACCCGTAGCACGGCTTGAAGCCATACGGATGACACTAGCATTTGCCTCATATAAAGATTTCAAATTATTTCAAATGGATGTTAAAAGTGCTTTTCTAAATGGATTTATTGAAGAGGAGGTGTATGTTGAACAACCCCCCGGGTTTGTTGATCCTACACATCCGGATTTTGTTTTTAAATTAGATAAAGCACTTTATGGTTTAAAAACACCCTAGGGCTTGGTATGAAAGACTTTCTTCATTTTTGATTTCAAATGGTTTTAAGAAAGGTAAAATTGACACAACTTTGTTTACAAAACATATAGAAAAGGATATTCTTATTGTGCAAATTTATGTGGATGATATTATTTTTGGTTCTACTAATGAATCTCTTTGCCAAGCTTTTGAATCATGCATGAAGGATGAATTCGAAATGTCTATAATGGGGGAACTCAACTATTTCCTTGGACTCCAAATCAAGCAAAAGAAGGATGGGATCTTCATCAATCAAGCCAAGTACACAAAGGAACTAATCAAAAGGTCTGGGCTTGAAGGATTGAAAGTAAGCAAAACTCCCATGGCAACAACTACAAAGCTTGATAAGGATGAACAAGGTAAAAGTGTAGACATTAAATTATATCGTAGCATGATTGGTAGCTTGCTTTATTTGACGGCTAGTAGGCCGGATATCATGTTTTCCATTTGTCTTTGTGCACGTTTCAATCTTGTCCTAAAGAATCTCACATAATTGCGGTTAAACGCATAATTAGATACCTTAAGGGCACTATTGAAATGGGTTTGTGGTATCCTAAAACCGGATTATTTGAAATGAAGAGTTTTTCGGATGCCGACTATGCGGGTTGTAGGGTTAGATAGGAAGAGCACAAGTGGAACATGTCAATTCTTGGGTAATTGTCTTGTATCTTGGTCTTCCAAAAAGCAAAATTCGGTAGCCCTATCAACCGCCGAGGTGGAGTATGTTGCAGCAGGAGCTTGTTGTGCACAAGTTCTTGGATGAAACATACTCTCCTCGACTATGATTTACACTTTGATCATGTTAAAATATTTTGTGATAATACTAGTACTATTCCACATGACAAAGAATACAAATCAACATAGTAAAACCAAACACATTGACATTAGATATCACTTTCTAGAGATCATTATGAGAAAGGTGATATTGATATTGACTATGTTTCTACCGATTTTCAACTTGCCGATATTTTTACTAAACCTCTAGATTATGCTAGATTTTCATTTATTTGTGGTGAGTTGAATGTTTGCATGATAGATTCTTAAAATATTTCTATTTTGGTGTTTTGTTTTGTTTTAACCCTTTTTGATGTATGACAAAAAGGGGGAGAATAAGTTTGTTGATTTACAAGTTTAAGTTTGATACTATTTGAGTTCATTTCAGGGGGAGAAAAATATATAAGTTTAATTAAAGTGTTTATTGAAAAAGAAATAAGTTTGCTTATAGTTTGAGTTTAGTTTATTTACTATAAGTTTAAAGAGAAAAAGTATAAGTTTAATTGGTATTAAGTCTGATTTCAAATGGTATTTAAGCTTTTGACAAAAATATTGGGTTTTCAATGCTTCATGTATCTCACTAATAGTTTTTTTTTTTTACATAGCATTATTTGAGGGGGAGCTTTCCAAGCTCTTCTTCCCTATTTGTTTAAATAACTTATATGTTTGTCATCATCAAAAGGGGGAGATTATTGGCCCAAGGTTACAATCACCCATGATTAGTGTATTTTGATGATTACAAAACATATTAGTTATTTGTACTAATAATATTTATTGTTTAAGTGTGTTTCAGGTTTCTATTCATTCTAGAAGTCTTCTCTCACAAATACAAGGATTTGGACTCAAGTCAACTCCAATTGGCTCAAGGAACAAGTGTTGAAGATCATATGAAGAAGCCTATTGAAGATCTTGAAGTCCTTAGAATCATTGTAAGAATAGAATGTTAAAGTTTGAGTCTTGGTTATTTGGCTCTAGGATACACACACACAAAATTTGGTTTTGATAAAATTTGGTCTTTTTTCATTTCAAAATTTGGTTTCATACCTTAGTAGAGATTTACATGAACCTAAGTTTTATAAAATAAATATCTTGTCTAGATCATGTATACATACTCCTACTAACATGTCACTCTAGTTTGTTTAGACCTAAAACAATTTTTCAAATTTTTCCAAGTTCAAAATCCTGCAGTTTTTCGCATTTCAGGCTGACCGGCCGACCGGCCCGGTCGACCGGTTGCCATAGCCTGGACGTGCACGTCTGTGCACGTCCGTCGGTCGACCGCACCGGTCGACCGACCAAGAGCACACTGCTCTCTGTTTTCTGAGTCGACCGGACCGGTCGACCGGAAGAAGGAAACTGTATTTCCTCTTTTGGGACGGTCGACCGGACCGGTCGACCGAGAGCCAACGGCTCTTTGCAGCTGGGCTGGCGGTCGACCGGACCGGTCGACCGCCAGGCCTGCAACAATCCAACGGCTCTTTCCTCTTTGGGCTATTCTGAAAATCTGTTTCTTTTTCTTGCTTTAACAGACTTTTAGAGAGTTGTTGGGGAGCTTTTGCAGGTCAAATTAGGTGTAAAGAAATTGTTTTTAACCTATTTTCAACCTATAAATAGAGGAGAAGTCTCTCTTGCACATCACCAAGAAAAATCCTCAAGTTTGTGTTGTTTTCAAAAAGAAAAGAAAAGAGTTTAAAGCCTTCATTCCAATTCTTTTAAAGTTTGTTTTTCAGTTGTGTTTGATTGTCTATATCACTCTACAACTGAAGTTTTCTCACCACACTTCATAGAGCCAAAAATCCTATACTCATTCTATAGTGAAGTTGTAATAGAAGTGAGAGTGTTTGTAAAAGAGTTTGAGAAAAAGTGTAGTGATCTTGTTGTGATCACTTTGTTCTTGTAATCCTTTCCTTGTGGAGCAACCTCTTCGATAGAGGTCCTTTGTACTCGGTGGAGCTCGGTGCTCGGTCTTCGGTAGGCCAAATTGTAAAGGCGTCCTCGGTGGATAGTGGAAACCCTTCACGGAGGTGAAGGCAGGGAGTAGAGCGGTGGCTCGAACCTCGAAACAAATATTTGTGTTTGCGATTGCCTTTGCGTCCAATTCTTGCTTTAAATTCCTCTAACACTTTATTGCTCTTTATTACTTGCTTGTGATCTTGTATCTTCCTTGTGCTTTTAATTCAAGCTTGTAATTCTTGTGATATATTGTGTGGATCTCATTTCTCATCATCATACTTTGCCTTGATCGATCATATCTCAATACAACAAGGTTGCATTGCGCACCTCTAACCCATATCAAGGGGAATTGGGAGGAAGGAGTTCAGAACCTCGCAAGGGGTATTCGGCTCTTAGTCTTATTTTTGAGAGATCGTTGCATCATTCATCATACTTAGTTCAAAAAGATCATTAGATTAGCAATTACACCTATTCACCCCCTCTAGGTGTTTTTCAGACATAAGTCTTCATCTTGAAGTCTTCCCTTGAAGTCTTCTCATCTTCTTGACTTGGTCCAAGCTTGATCCAAAAGCTCCTTGGATCACACCATGCTAGCTCCAAATCTTGACATTTTATCCTTTGTTGAGCTATGCACCTACTAAGATCTTGATAATGAATCTGTCACTATTTAAACACAAGATCATTAGTAAACATAACTTCATGAGTTGATCATCATCAAAACTAGGGTGATAGGCCTTTGGGCCAACAGTATATGGATATAATCCAATATACATGAAACATATATATATCCATGTTTTTAATATTAAATCCGAAAATATGTTTTGTTAAAATACCAAAACACCAAATACATGAATAGGCATATCAAAATAAGTTTGTCTAAGATATGAAGCATGCATGTATATAGAGCATATCTAATATACATTAAACCATGTAAACTTGTTTTGAATATATCTATACATAAAAAACCAAGATCGGTAAACTAAAAACCGAAAACCAATAAACATGAAAATTAGAAACACGTGTGTGTGTTGTGAACTTGAGCATACCACACTATCTAGTCTTTACAAATGGATCTAAACACTAAACTAAACTATGTACCGAAGTCTTCTTGACGAACTTCGTCTTCAAGTCGACTCGATCCAAACCGTGATCCACCGAGGTTGACTCCACGAGTGCATGATATGAACTTTGACGCTCGGGCTCTTGAATCATCATGTGAAAGCTCTAAAACACCTTTGTTGAAGCTGCCACCTACTAATATCTTGGTTAAGTATCTGAAACTAAACATCACAAATTATTAGTAAACTATAACTACATGAGTTGATCATCATCAAAACTAGAGTGATGGGCCTTTGGGCCAACATGTATATCGCATATAATATCCTTATTATTGATTTGTTTTATTTTACCCCTTTGTTGATGATTGACAAAAAAGGGAGAAAGATTTACAGTTTATATATGCATATTTGTGTTTTTGCATATGTGAGTTTATGCATCTTGTGTGTTTTGAGGAGAATGATTTTTGAAAGCTTAAACAAAAAGGGGGAGAAAGTTTTTAGAAAAAGAACTTTTAATTTATGCATGTTTCTCTCACCCTATTGATGCATATATGTTTGTTTAATTTATGCACTTCATTGCCATATCTTATTGTTTATTGTTATGCATGAGTAAGGGGGAGCTTCTATGAAGCTTAACTTTAATCCATGCATATATAACTCCATGAGTTTTGTCATCATCAAAAAGGGGGAGATTATTGGCCTAAGGGCTCATCACTCTAGATTTGATGATGATTAACTCATGCAGTTATAGTACTAATGATCTTGTGTTTATTTAGTCTCAGATTTGTGATCAAGATCTTAGTAGGTGTTTAGCTTCAAAAGACGATTTCCAGTCAAGTTTTGGAGCTAACACGTGTTGATTCAAGAGCTTATGCATCAAATCACATCAAGTACTGAAGGAGGTCTAGCTCTTTGGATCAAGGTTTGGACCAAGTCAAGAAGGAGAAGAAGATTTTCAAGTGAAGACCTTCAAGAGAAGACTTGTGTCTAGGTTTGTTTTTGTTAAGATTTTATTTTAGATAAATGTAAATGATAGAATAGTTGGTGGATTGCTCAAGTATCATATATACTCACACACACACAATTAGATCAGTTTTTATAAAAGAATTTTCATTTTAAAAATATAAAGAGTTTTCATTTTGGAAAAATATCAGTTTGGTTTTTGGAATTCAAAAATATACATGTGTTTTAACCAAAACCATTTTAGAGCTTAATGTCAAAAACATGGATATTTCATCATATATGTGTAGTGGATCATATCCATACACCACCAAGCTTCAAAGTGTTTTAAATATCATGTTTTTGCATTTGGAGAGAAATTTTGAAAAATCTATTTGGAAAAATACAGATTTTGTTTTAAGCTAAAATTTCTAAGTTACAAAAATTTCAAAATGTTTGTAACATGTTTTGATTTTTACTTAAACATATTTGCACATTAAAGTATTTTACTGAACTTATTTTTAGAGATTTTATGGGATTTTATTGAAGGAAAAATGACAAACTTTTTTATCCCTATAAGCACTATTTTGGGCTTCTGCCGGTCGCCGCACGGTCGACCGACCAAGGAGTCGGTCGATCAGGCAGTCGACCGACGTGCACAAAATGTGCACGCCGTGTTTAGCTGGAGGGTCGTCGACTGACCGGGTCGACCGCCAGAGCTCTGCTCTCTGGAAATGGCCCCGGTCGACCGGGCAGTCGACCGGCAGAGAGTGTCTGCTCTCTGTATCCAGGCTCCGGTCAACCGGTTGGTCGACCGGTGGCCTAACGGTCGAAAATTCGACCGTTGGCGGTCGACCGGCGCAGTCGCCCGACAGCAGTGCAGACTGCTAATTTGGATCCCAACGACTAGTTTTCTTTAGCTTATAGAAAGGGGTTCCCATGGACTGTTTTCTACAAGATTTGAAGTGGGGTTTTGAGCTAGTTTTTCCTACTCTATTAAGTGTTTATCTCTACTTGTTTTAGAGCCAAATACTTCCATTCAAAAGGAGAGTTTATCAAGAGTTTTCAAGTAATTTCTTGTGTTTTCCACCACAAATTCATTCCTTGTTTTTCTCACACATACTTGAGCTTTCTATTGATATATCCATCCTATAGGAGAGTTGTTGTGAGAGTTGTGTTAGGTGATCAAAGTGTTTAGATCACCAAGTGTTTCATTCTTACTTTTGTGGAGGCGGACTTGAGGGTTCGCGTGGTTTAGTTCTAGTGAGAACTCTTTGTAGAGGTGCGGTCTTGACAAGCTTACGTGCTTGCAGTGTGTTGTTCTTGCGGGAATAAGAGAGGGACTAGAGAGTCCAAAGGAGTTCTAGTGTGAACTCACTTGTAGGTGTTTGGGGCACCGAATGATCCGGTGGGATTAGTTTTAGTGGAAATCCTTCATAGTGTTAAAGGGGCGTAGAGCAAGTGTGCTCGAACCTCGAAACAATTCTCCCGTATTTGCGATTGCTCTCTCTATCTCTCTCACTTGTCTTATATCTTGCTTATGCTTAATGCTCATATCTCTTATATGCTTGATATATTGTGTGCTTTATTGATATATACTTGGGGATTGTTTGCTCACACTTGTATTCAACCAAGAGAGCCATAGCGGCACCTCAACTCTTATCTAGAGGAATCTTGAGGAGTTAGTCCAGAGCCCTTCATAGGGAATCCGGCTATACTCTTGTGTTATACTTAGTAGTGTTGTGCATAATAGTTTTAATTTCGCATTATTTGTCATTAGATTAGTTAGTTACCTATTCACCCCCTCTAGGTGATTTCAATTGGTATCAGAGCCAAGTGCTCTTGATTTGGGTCCAACAACCTAGAGTTAAAAGATCCTCTTTTATAGCTAATCACAATTATGTACACACACATGGATTTCATGACACCTCTCACCTTTGACATTCTTAACATCCAAACTTGGAAGGTTATGATGTCTTTGTACCTCAAAGCCTTAGGCATCCATATTTATTTTGCCACTATTAAAGATCATATTGTGTAAACGGCAAAAATCTAGAGGTTAATGCAAAAGCCATTCATGCTTTAAAGAGTACCCTAAATGATGATTATTTATGTAGGGTTGCTAATCTTGATTCGACTTTTGTAATATGGAACACTATCGTCTCCCTTGGTGAACAAGAGCAATACTATACGAGGAGCGACTAGGATGTTGGAAGTGAAGCCTCCAACGTATGCTACATGGTCCAAGGGGATAACCCCCTTGAGGTAAAACTCCGAATCCGTGTTATAAGAGGATGTTGATATGCCTTAAATGAACTTGCATCTTTTTGTCAACAACTCCTTGAAAAATATGAAATGCTTAAAAAGGATAATAAAAAAATCAAAAATAAATTTGATTCTTTGTTAAAAGAAAAAGATTCTTTTCAAACAAAATTGGAATGCATTTGAAAAGAAAATGATTTATTGAAAAAGGACAATATTTCCTTGACTTCTAAATTGAATGATCTTTGTGAAGGAAATACTTCTTTGAAAAATAAAATTATTTTGGTGAAAAAACAAAAAGAAATTGCTTTACAAGAAAATAACTCTTTAAAAAGAAAAATTAATTCAAAAGAAAAAGATAATATTTCTAAAAAGAAAAATATTGTTGATCATACTTTTCATGCCACAATCATTGATAAAAATGAAGTTAAATTTTTGAAAAATAAAATAAATTGTTTGAGCTCAACTTTGAGCAAATGTGCATTTAACCATAATAGATTGGAAACCTTATTTCAAAGGAAACAAGCTCCACATGTTCATGCACATCACCCACAACATGTATATGCACACTTTGCACATCATGATCACACTCATACACATATGCATAATAGAATGTTCAAGTGTACACATTGCGGCCGCAAAGGCCATTTAGCAAAGTTTTGTTTTGATAAGAAAATCATAGTAATTTTGCTAAGAAAAGTTTGGGTTCCATTAGATGCTAACCCCCGTGGACCCAAACGAAATGGGTACTAAAATCCCTACCTCTTGTATTTGATTTAGGTGTGGGCTCTCATATGACGTGAGAGATTTGGTGCCTTGGTGGTGGATGCATGGACTTGATGGACATACATTTGATGTACCGCTATCAAGGAGGTTTGGTGGGAAGACCACCAACTTTTGGAGACTTAGAGTATAGTTTTTATGGTTTGGTCACTATCTCTAAACTCCTTTTATTTACATGCTTTGATATATACATATATGACTTTAGCATGTTTTGTTTTTATGATCATGTATTGTGCTTCTTAAGGTAAACACTAGGTTAGATGTAGTTTTTTGTTAAAACTTGTGTATATACATGTACAAGTAGTGAGCAACATTTGATTCATATATGTTTACACTTCTTTACTCATTGTACTTATTACTTGCACATGTGTAGCCTAGTTTTGATGATTCCCTCATTTTTACTTGTCTTGCCTATCTTTTTGCATGTTTTGCTTCATGTGTATGTAATTTTTGTTCAAAACTAATAAATATATATGTATGCCCTTGAGTCACTTTCTTTCATACAAATACTATTATGGACTCATTTGTATTTGGGATATGTATGCATATTGTTGGTTTTAGATAAAAACATACATGTGCCTTGAAGGTTGTTTCTGATGAAAAAAAATTTTTATAAATATTCATGTTTATTTTGAGTCTTATTGATTATTTTTCATGAAAATGCTAATTACATGATTCTTGTGCACTCACACTTCATTTGTTTATTCATAACTTTGTTTCATGATCATTTTTGAGCTTTATAGATTTCGAGTGTCAACCTTTGTGAATTTAGTATAATTCATGAGCTTTATAGGTTTTTGAGCTGGTTTTTCCTACTCTATTAAGTGTTTATATCCACTTGTCTTAGAGCTAAATACTTCCGTTCAAAAAGAGAGAGTTTATCAAGAGTTTTCAAAAGTAATTTCTTGTGTTTTCCACCACAAATTCATTCCTTGTTTTTCTCAAACATACTTGAGCTTTTCATTGATATATCCATCCTACAGGAGAGTTGTTGTGAGAGTTGTGTTAGGTGATCGAAGTGTTTAGATCACCAAGTGTTTCACTCTTGTTTTGAGGAGGTGGACTTGAGAGTTCGCGTGGTTTCGAGTTCTAGTGAGAGCTCTTTGTAGAGGTGCGGCTTCAGTAAGCTTGTGTGCTTGCAGTGTGTTGTTCTTGCAGGAACAAGAGAGGGACTAGAGGGTCCAAAGGAGTTCTAATGCGAACTCACTTATAGGTGTTGCGGCATCGAGTGATCCGGTGGGATCGGTTTTAGTGGAAATCCACTATAGTGTTGAAGGCAGGGTCGTAGAGCAAGTGTGCTCGAACCTCGAAACAATTCTCCCGTATTTGCGATTTTTCTCTTTCTCTATCTCTCAGTTGTCTTTATATCTTGCTTATGCTTAATGCTCATATCTCTTATATGCTTGATATATTGTATGCTTTATTGATATATCCTTGGGATTGTTTGCTCACACTTTTATTCAACCAAGAGAGTCATAGCGGCACCTCAACTCTTATCTAGAGGAATCTTGAGGAGTTAGTCTAGAGCCCTTCACAGGAAATCCGGCTACACTCTTGTGTTATACTTGGTGTGTTGTGCATAATAGTTTTTAGTTTGCATTAATAGTTTTAATTCCGCATTTTTGTCATTAGATTAGCTAGTCACCTATTCACCCCCCTCTGGTTATTTCACTGCTCTTATCTTATCATATCATGAGTATTCCCTACTTGATATCACTTATTATATATCTACCTACTTCTCTATGCCTGTCCTCACGACACGATTTTCAATGCATGTTTATGATTTGAATTTATCGATACACGTGTGCTTATTTTCGCACGCCACTTGCATTAGCATCACCACTTACTGGGGAGTTCTGACTGCTCTGGATCCTCATGTCCAGGTCTTGGAGCTTGGAGCATGTGGATTCTCCCAGTTGCTGACTTGAGAGGTGCAGCGGTAGCGTAGATCTCCAGTAGACTGTCTGAAGCCCTATCCTTCCAGCCCCTGCGCATCTCTCGAGTTTTCTTTCCGTAGACTTGTGAGCGCCCCTTGTACTATTCATACTTGTATACTCCTTTGTATTCTCGCATTTGCACCTATCGGTGATGTAATATTCTTGTAATACTTATCACATCTGGTGATAACTTTGTAATTATACTCATATGTTGGAATGTATAATGCACCACATGCTTCCGTACTCTGATTCTTGCTTGTACTGATGCTTAGCGTATATACGTGAGGCTATTTCCGACCTACATATATACGTCGCAGTAACGTCTTCGTACCCGCGAGATCGAGGCGTTACAAGAAAGCTATTTAAAATGTAAGAGCTAAAGTGTACAAAGAAGTGTATGAGAAGTTGGACACAATAGAGTTGAAAAGGATATATATAGAATTGCTCGAATAAGGGAAGAAAGACTAGAGACATTGTACTATGAGGTGTATCAAAAATGAAATCAGAAAGTTTTAGTTCGAGATGAAGAAATAAAAGAAAGATAGAGAGAGTATTTTGACAGATTGTTCAATGATAGTTTTACTCAAGATTTGGGTGATCTTACCATCAGTACTAGGATATGAACCGTAATTATATGCGCAAAATTAGCGAATCTGAAATTAAAGAGGCTTTGAAGCGGATGAAGTTAAGGAAAGTTGTTGGCCCTGATGGAATTCCTTTTGAGGTATGGAGATGCTTGGAGAGATGTGCGTGAAATGGATGACAAACCTCTTTAACAAGATCTGGCTAAATAAAAAGATGCCAAATGATTGGAGAAAGAGTACTCTAGTACCTCTCTATAAGAACAAGAGTGTATCTAGAGTTGTTCAAACTACTGTGGAATACAACTCATGTGTCACATCATGAAGCTTTGAGAAAGGGTAATTGAACACAGGTTAAGACAAAATGTTAAAATATTAGAGAATCAGTTTGAGTTCATGCCAGAACGATCGACGACAGAGGCTATTCATTTGCTTCATAACTTATAGAGTGATTTCGAGAGAGGAGAAGCGATTTGCAATGGGTCTTTATTGATTTAGGAAAAGCTTATGATAAGGTGTCAAGAGAGGTATTATAGTAGTATATTGATGAAAAAGGAGTTCCAATCAAATATATTGATATAATCAAGGAGATATACGATGGAGTGGTGACAAATGTCAAAACTTGTGGAGGCATAACAAGTGATTTTTTATCAATTAGATTACATCAAGGATCTGCATTGAGTCCATTCTTATTTGTCATAGTGATGGATGAGCTTACTAGAGCTATTCAGGATGAGATACCATGGTGTATGCTATTTATTGATGATATTGTCCTAGTCGATGAGATGAGAGCTCGAGTAAATGCCAAATTGAAGCTATGGAGGAAAACTCTAGAATCTCGAGGTTTTAAATTAAGTAAGGCCAAAACAGAGTATATACAGAGCAAATTCAGTAAATAGAAAATTCGAGATTATAGTATTGTGACACTAGGTAGATAAAGAAACCCGATGAGCAGTCATTTTAAGTACTTGGACTCTATTATCCAAAAGGATGGAGAGAACAATAGTGATGTCAACCATAGGATCCAAGCCGGCTTATTGAAATAGAGGAGTGCAACAGGAGTTTTATGTGACCGTAACATTCCGTTATGACTGAAGGGAAAGTTATACCGGACTGCTATTAGGTCAGCTTTGTTATATATCACAGAATATTGGGCTATAAAGAGATATCATGCTCAGAGATGAGTGTAGCAGAGATGTGCATGCTTCATTGGATGTGTGGTAACATGAGGAGAGATAAAGTGAGAAATGAAGATATTCATACTAAGATAAGTGTAGCCCTTATAGAGGGGAGAAGATGAGAGAAAATCGTTACGATGATTTGATCATGTGCAACGTAAACTTACAGATGCGCCATTCTGACTAGTAGAGATTATCAAATTAGGGCATGTTAAAAGAGTGCAGGGGAGACCAGAGAAAATATGGATATAGGTGATACAACAAGATATAGAGGTGACTGAGTTGGAACTTGCACACAGAAAAATACAAAATTTTAGAACTTAAGAACAGAAGTACAAGTATTCATTACTACTGCGATACAAGTGGCTATGCGGGTCGTATCCACAAGGAGGGACTAGCAATGGAAGCTTCTAATAAGTTCTCTTTTAAGTTACTTGAAATGGTTAAAGCTTTTCTTTTATTCTTGTAAAGAAATGATAAAGAGCTATTATTTAGTTAAAAAAAAAGTGGTAGATTGAGGAGGAGAAAAAAGAAAATGAATTTATACAAAGAAAGTGAAAAAAACCAATAGAGTTGAGAGTTGTGTTGGCCCAAGAGGTTACACTCTCCAATTGTTTTGTGTTTTGATGATGACAAACCAAATAAGAGCTATTTGGTACTAATGAATTTGCTTAAGATAAGTTTCAGGACAAGTACCATGTTTGGAGGGCATTGCTTGCTATTGCAGCAACTTCTAGGTTCATAAAGCTATGAAGGCATATTGCATATCAAGGAAGGATCATAGAAGAAGAAGGCTCTAGCAAGGATAGCATGGCTCAAAGACTTGAAGCTTGCTCAAGAAGTCTTTAACTCTTTTGTTTTTAGTTTTATAGTTTGTTAAAGAATAGTGGATAGGTTTGAAGCTCTATCACACACGTTTTTGCGCACATACTTAATCCAAAATAATTTCTTATAATTTATACAAAAATATTTTGCATACAAGATTTTGCCTACAGATATATATTTATGTTTTATGCTAATCCCTGTTCAAAAGTATTTTTGTCAAAATCAAAATCCCTTTAATTTTCTGTCCAAAACCTGGTTTTTGACCTGAACCAGTCGACCGGACAGTCGACCGGACCTATGACAGGTTTGGCCGGTCGACCGGCCCAGTCGACTGTAGTTCTGGGTGTACATGTATCAGTGAACACGTTTTTGCGGTCGACCGCACGGTCGACCGACTGTAACTCAGTCTGCTCTCGGATAGATTGGGTCGACCGGGCGGTCGACCGCTGGCCTACAACGGTCATAATTTTGAACGTGCGGTCGACCGGCCAGTCGACCGACCGAACTATCCGTTGAACAGTAACGGGCAGTTTTTAATAAGCTGTTTTATTTTATCTTCTTGCGTTTAAAATTTGATTTAGGGATATATTTCAACCTAATATGACTTAATTAACCTTAAGTTTGTATTATCCCTTAACCCTAGCCCTCTCCTATAAATAGGGGTGTTTTGGGGAGAGATTGGTTACAACAATTTTTGCAAGAAAAATTCAAAAGTTTAAGGCTTTCAAAAGAGATTTGTTTCTTGATTTTTGTGCTGAAATTCTCTCTCATTTTCTGAAGTGATTTTTCAAATACTCTCTGATTTAATTTTCTTTCTTCACTTACAACAAGAGCTTCATTCCTACTCATTGTTCTCTAAGGACCTTTTGTAAGGGAAGAGACATTTGAAAGAGAGAGAGTTTGTGGTCTTTTAACTACTCAAAAATTGCTTGTAATCGAGATTGTGGAGTTGGGTACTCCGGTGTAATTGTGATTTCTTTGTGATAGTGGAAGTAGCTAGAATCCTTCTGGGGAAGGCGGGGAGTAGAGCTGGGTGCTCGAACCTCGATAACATATCCTTGTGTTTGCGATTGGTTTACATTCTTGCACTCATTACTTGCTTATCATCATTATTGCCATATTTACTTGCTTTCATTCATCTTGTGAATCTTGTGTGGTGATTGTTACATCTTAATTTTTTAATTTGTCCATTGATTAGCATTATCACCTATTCACCCCCCCTCTACGTGATTTTCAATTGGTATCAGAGCTTGGACTCTAGGTTTTGGCTTAACATCCATAGAGAGATCCTTAAAATTTGCTAATCAACATTTTCATTTGCTACAATTGCCGCAAAACCCGGACATATCATGGCGGATTGCCCGGAGTTTAAAAAGAAGATGACTTCCTCCTTCAAGCCAAAGAAGCCGGAGGAAAAGAAAGCTTACAAGGCAACGTGGGATTCGGAAAGCGAGTCCGAAGAAGAGGTGGATACGGCGAACATGTGTTTCATGGCAAACACTCCTAAGGTAACCCCTCAATCTCATGATGATGAAGATGATGAACTAAGTAAGGAAGTTCTTGTACATGCCTTTGTTGAACTTTCCGAAACTTATGATAATAAGAAACTTGAATGCTTAAAATTGCAAAAGGAAGTTGCTTTTCTCAAAAATCAACTTGCTATGGTTTCTAAAAAAAGGATGATATTTCTTCTAATCTTATTTCTCTTCAAAATGAGTTTAATGCCTACAAGGTTTCTTGTAAGGGAAAATCTCCTATTGTTGATGAAAAAGAAATTTCTTCTTTTAAATCTAAAATAAATGATTTTGAAAAAGTTTTAAATGATTGTGCTTTTAACACAAAGAAACTTGAGAACATGATTTCTAAAAAGCACACCTCACATGTTAAGTCTACTCATGCTCACACTACACATGCTAAATCTTTTCATGCTCACAACTCTCATGCTCACAAATCACACACTCATTATGCTTTCAAATATGGTAGAGTATATAGATGCACATACTGTGGTAAGAATGGACATTTAGCTAAATTTTGTTATGACCGAGTTAATAGATCAAATAATCTTGTTTGGGTTAATGAAACTAACCCCCTAGGACCCAAGAAAATGTGAGTACCAAAATCAAGTCCTAAATTATTTGATGTAGGTACACACCAAGACTCCAAGACGTAGGGAGCGGTGGTACCTTGATAGTGGTTGTTCAAGACATATGACGTGGGATATCAACAACTTTACAACCCTATCAAGTACATAGAAGGTGGCTCCATCACCTTCGGGGATGACTCCAAAGGAACTATCATCGGTATAGGTAACATTCAAATTGGTGCATCTCCTATTATCGAGAATGTTGTTTTAGTAGATGGTTTAAAACATAATTTGCTTAGCATTAGTCAACTTTGTAACCGTGGACTTAAAGTTGTTTTTGATGATTCTTCTTGCAAGATTTTTGATGTTAAATCCGATGTTTGTATTCTTACCGGTTTTCGTGATAATAATGTTTACATTATTGACATGCTTATTTAGATTGTTCTACTAAATGCTTGAATGGTTTTGATGAAAATTCTTGGCTTTGGCATAGAAGATTAGGACATGCATCTTTTGACTATCTTGCTAGAATTAATTCTAAGGATTTAGTAAAGGGTATACCTTGCTTGAAGTTTGAGAAAGACCGCATTTGTGGTGCGTGCCAACTTGGGAAACAAACCAAGTCTTCCTTCAAACCAATTAAGGATATCATGACTACTAGGCCCTTAGAACTAATTCATATGGATCTTTTTGGACCAACACAAACTAAAAGTTTAAATGGTAGTAGATTTGCATTTGTTTTAGTTGATGATTTTTCCCGTTTCACTTGGGTTTTCTTCTTGCAAAGTAAAGATCAAACATTTTCATATTTCAAAATCTTTCGAAAAAGGGTTGAAAAAGAAAAAGGTTTTTCGATTTTGAGGATAAGGAGTGATAGAGGTGGTGAGTTTGTTAACCAACTCTTCATGACTTATTGTGATGAAAAGGGAATCAAGCATGAAATGTCTTGTCCTAGGACTCCACAACAAAATGGAGTAGTAGAAGGAAAAATAGAACACTTCAAGAGATGGCTAGGACAATGATAAGTGAATATGACCTCCCTCAATATTTATGGGCCGAGGCCGTAAACACCGCATGCTATATTTCAAATCGTATTTATGTGTGTAAAAATTCTTCCAAAACATCTTTTGAAATGTATCATTCTAGAAAACCTAATGTTGCATATTTAAAAGTTTTTGGATGTAAGTATTTTGTTTTAAATACTAAGGAGAATTTGGGTAAGTTTAATGCTAAGGCTTATGAAGCTTTCTTTGTTGGATATTCTTCTACTAGCAAAGCATATAGAGTTTTTAATAGATCTTCACTTACTATTGAAGAAACCATGCATGTTAAGTTTGAAGAATCTAATGTGGTTGTTGAGAATGTTGTAGAGATTGAACCATTAGGTGAAGACATGTAGAGACTATCCTTGAAGGACTCACCCGCTCAAGAAGAAAAGCAAGAATCAATTGGTGATGTTCAAGAGGATAAAGAGAAAAGCTCGCAACCGCTTCCTAAAGCTTGGAGATACACTACAAATCATCCTAAGGAGCTCATCTTGGGTGATGCATCTAATGGAGTCACAACACGCTCCAAACTCCATGACCTATGTGGTAACTTTGCTTTCATTTCTCATTTTGAACCCAAAGGAATTCTCGAAGCCGAGACGGACCCATATTGGTTGCTTGCCATGCAAGAGGAACTCAATCAATTTGAGCGCAACCAAGTTTGGCACCTTGTTCCTAAGCCCCACGATAGACCAATAATGGTACTAAGTGGATCTTTAGAAATAAGATGGATGAGTCCGGAAATGTCATTAGGAATAAAGCTAGGTTAGTGGCCCAAGGTTACACTCAAGTTGAAGGAATTGACTTTGAGGAGACCTTTGCACCCGTAGCACGGCTTGAAGCCATACGGATGACACTAGCTTTTGCATCTTTCAAAAATTTTAAACTTTTTCAAATGGATGTAAAAAGTGCATTTTTGAATGGTTTTATTAATGAAGAAGTTTATGTTTCTCAACCTCCCAGTTTTGTTGATCATATTCATCCTGATTTTGTTTTTAAACTTGATAAAGCTTTATATGGATTGAAACAAGCTCCTAGAGCTTGGTATGAAAGGCTTTCTAGTTTTCTAATTTCAAATGATTTTGTTAAAGGCAAAGTAGACACAACTCTATTTACTAAGCATGTTGATAATGATATATTAATTGTGCAATTTATGTAGATGATATAATTTTTGGTTCTACTAATGAGCTTTTATGCAAGGATTTTGAAAAGGTCATGCAACTTGAATTTGAAATGTCTTCAATGGGTGAGCTCAATTTCTTCCTTGGACTCCAAATCAAGCAATTGCAAAACGGGACGTTCATAAATCAAGCCAAGTACGCAAAGGAACTTGTAAAGAAGTTTGGACTTGAAGGCTCAAAGACTTGCAACACTCCCATGGCAACTACAACCAAGCTTGATAAAGATGACCAAGGTAAAAATGTTGATGTTAAATTATATAGAAGCATGATAGGAAGTCTTTTGTATTTAACGGCAAGTAGGCCGGATATCATGTTTAGTGTGTGTCTTTGTGCTAGATTTCAATCGTGTCCTAAAGAGTCCCATCTTATTGCGGTAAAACGCATTATTCGTTATATTAAGGGCACTATTGGGATGGGTCTATGGTATCCGAAAACCGGAGATTTCTCAATGACGAGTTATTCGGATGCCGACTATGCGGGTTGTAGAGTAGATAGAAAGAGTACTAGTGGGACATGTCATTTCTTGGTAATTGTCTTGTTTCATGGTCCTCTAGGAAGCAAAATTCCGTAGCACTCTCAACCGCCGAGGCGGAGTATGTTGCCGCGGGGGCTTGTTGTGCACAAGTCCTTTGGATGAAACATACTCTCCTTGATTTTGATTTGCATTTTGATCATATAAAAATATTTTGTGATAATACTAGTACTATACACATGACTAAGAATGCAAATCAACATAGTAAGACCAAGCACATTGAGATTAGATATCACTTTCTTAGAGATCATTTTGAGAAGGAGATATAGATATTGATTATGTTTCTACGGATTTACAACTAGCCTATTTTCACTAAACCACTTGATTTTGCTAGATTCTCGTTTATTTGTGGAGAACTTAATGTTTGTGTTATTGAATAGACATGTTTTTCATAACCCTTTTTGATGTATGACACAAAGAGGGAGAATAAGTTTACATGGACAAAAATAAATTTATATGGTCCTGGTTCCATATGAGTTTATATGAGTTTATATATGTTTTTGTTGTCTTGTTTTGTTTTCATGCGTTTTTGAGGATTTTTGAGGATTCTTGTGTTTTATTGGTATTATTTCAATTGGTTTCAATTATCAAGAGCATTTTTTGTTTTCAATAAATTCTTGTGTTTTTCATATAGCATAATTTGAGGGGGAGTTTTCTCCTCCTCCCATATATTTTTGTTTATAGCCTATTTGTTTTGTCATCATCAAAAAGGGGGAGATTGTTGGCCCAAGAGATTACACTCTCCAATTGTTTTGTGTTTTGATGATGACAAACCAAATAAGAGCTATTTGGTACTAATGAATTTGCTGGGGAGTTTTCTCCTCCCATATATTTTTTGTTTATAGCCTATTTGTTTTGTCATCATCAAAAAGGGGGAGATTGTTGGCCCAAGAGATTACACTCTCCAATTGTTTTGTGTTTTGATGATGACAAACCAAATAAGAGCTATTTGGTACTAATGAATTTGCTTAAGATAAGTTTCAGGACAAGTACCATGTTTGGAGGGCATTGCTTGCTATTGCAACAACTTCTAGGTTCATAAAGCTATGAAGGCATATTGCATATCAAGGAAGGATCATAGAAGAAGAAGGCTCTAGCAAGGATAGCATGGCTCAAAGACTTGAAGCTTGCTCAAGAAGTCTTTAACTCTTTTGTTTTTAGTTTTATAGTTTGTTAAAGAATAGTGGATAGGTTTGAAGCTCTATCACACACGTTTTTGCGCACATACTTAATCCAAAATAATTTCTTATAATTTATACAAAAATATTTTGCATACAAGATTTTGCTTACAGATATATATTTATGTTTTATGCTAATCCCTGTTCAAAAGTATTTTTGTTAAAATCAAAATCCTTTAATTTTCTGTCCAAAACCTGGTTTTTGACCTGAACCAGTCGACCGGACAGTCGACCAGACCTATGACAGGTTTTGGGTCGACCGGCCCAGTCGACTGTAGTTCTGGGTGTACATGTATCAGTGTGCACGTTTTTATAGTCGACCGCACGGTCGACTGACTGTAACTCAGTCTGCTCTCGGATAGATTGGGTCGACCGGGCGGTCGACCGCTTGCCTGCAACGGTCATAATTTTGAACGTGCGGTCGACCGGCCAGTCGACCGAACTATCCGTTGAACAGTAACGGGCAGTTTTTAATAAGCTGTTTTATTTTGTCTTCTTGTGTTTAAAATTTGATTTAGGGATATATTTCAAACCTAATATGACTTAATTAACCTTAAGTTTGTATTATCCCTTAACCCTAGCCCTCTCCTATAAAGGGGTGTTTTGGGGAGAGATTGGTTACAACAATTTTTGCAAGAAAAATTCAAAAGTTTAAGGCTTTCAAAAGAGATTTGTTCTCTTGATTTTTGTGCTAAAATTCTCTCTCATTTTCTGAAGTGGTTTTTCAAATACTCTCTGATTTAATTTTCTTTCTTCACTTACAACAAGAGCTTCATTCCTACTCATTGTTCTCTAAGGACCTTTTGTAAGGGAAGAGACATTTGAAAGAGAGAGTTTGTGGTCTTTTAACTACTCAGAAATTGCTTGTAATCGAGATTGTGGAGTTGGGTACTCCGGTGTACTTGTGATTTCTTTGTGATAGTGGAAGTAGCTAGAATCCTTCTGGGGAAGGCGGGGAGTAGAGCTGGGTGCTCGAACCTCGATAACATATCCTTGTGTTTGTGATTGGTTTACATTCTTGCACTCATTACTTGCTTATCATCATTATTGTCATATTTACTTGCTTTCATTCATCTTGTGAATCTTGTGTGTGATTGTTACATCTTAATTTTTTAATTTGTCCATTGATTAGCATTATCACCTATTCACCCCCTCTAGGTGATTTTCAAGTTGATGGTGATCTAAACTAAAGGTTAAAAGAAAAGAAGAAAAACTCTAAGTACTTACTTACCTCTTCGGCGCTTACTTACCTTGGATCCAATTGCAGAGACTTACCTTGTCTTGAAGGCTAGCAAAGCATGGAACTGATCTCTTCATGCAGCTGGGCAGTTACCATTCTGATATGCTAATTGATTTGAGTTTTAAGTTGTCATTATAAATATTGTGTATTAAAATGTAATTTCGATAAATCACTGTAATTAGAATATACATGATTGTTCTTTAAACATAAGTGATAACATAATCATAATTTATTTTATTGCTTGATTTATTATAAATGGAGGAAATGTCTAAAGATCGATATTAATAAGTTAATAATTTTAATAAGTAAATTAGCCAATGTATTGACAATTAAAATATAATTATATATATAATAATTTTGTGATATTTATTAATTTAATAATATTGTAATGGTCATTATAAATAGGGATATCTGACATCCGATTATATGGTATAACCACTGTTTCCTGATTCACACTGGACACTGTTGTTATACTGTGAAATCACTTTACAAGAAATTATACGTAATTGCATATTCATGTACGCATGTTACATAGAGACTTTGTTAAACTAATCATTAGCATTCAGATACTTGGAGCACCGTGCATGGATATACTATCACACGCATACTATTATTTTATGTACATATGTAACTGTTACACAGATATTGTTACACATGACTGATACACGGATACACTATTTCTCTAAATACCGTCATTCATATATTCGTATCATTGTTACATGGGTGTTTTATACACAGTTATATCATATTCTTACATCACTGTTACATATATTTACTAGTAAACATGCATTGATTGTTTCTATATTCCTGTCATATGGATCACCATTCATATTACATGTATTATTGCTGCTTGTATACTCCTATATTTCAGTTGCATGATTGTTTTCCGCTACTGATATTGATACCCATTACCGGACATGTAAGCTATTGATATGCGATGTGTGGAACTAAGTACCACGTGGATCCAAGCCACAGGGGCCACCTCTAGAATTCTACATCTCTTTTTCTATTTCCTGTTATCTTGTTTCATGCTATCAACAGAGCTCATGTCCTGTTATCATGTTATATGTACCATGCACTGTACTTATTCTTGATACACTATATAGTTTATGTTGCCCAAAGGCCCATCACTTTAGTTTTGATGATGATTAACTCATGTAGTTATAGTACTAATGATCTTGTATTTTATTAGTGTCAGATATTTGATCAAGATTTTAGTTGGTGTTTAGCTTTAACAAAGGATTTAAAGTCAATATTTTGGAGCTAGCACGTGTTGATTCAAGAGCTCGCGCATCAAGATTGCATCAAGTAATCAAGAGAAGTCTAACTCATTGGATCATGTTTTGGACCAAGTCAAGAAGGAGAGGAAGACCTTCAAGGGAAGATTTCAAAGAAGACTTGTGTCATGTTTGTAAGTGTCAAGATTTTATTTTTAGATAAAATGTAAAGGATAGATTAGTTGGTGGATTGCTCAAGTTTCATATACAATCACACACAAGTTTTAAATGTGTTTTCATAAAGAGTTTTCGTTTTGAAAAATACCGGTTTGGTTTTAAGATTCAATATATACATGTATTTTATCAAAACTTATTTTAGAGCTTATTGTAAAAAATATAGATATTTCATCATATATGTGTAGTGGATCATATCCATACACACTAGGCTTCAAAAATGTTAGAATATCTTATTCTGGTATTTGGAAAAGTTTTGGAAATCGGTTTTCAATTTGGAAAAAATCGTTTTTGAAAAATACAGGTTTTTTGTTTAAGGTAAAACTTTAATATTACAAAAATATTTCAAAATGTTTGAAATATATTTTGATTTTTAATCAAATATGTTTTTATTTCAATGTATATCAATGAACTTATTTTTGTAGAATTTATGAGAATTTATGGATTTTATTGAAGGAAAAAGACCAAGTTTTTTAATCCCTAAACCTGTATTCTGGCCTTCTGCCGGTCGATCACACGGTTGACCGAGTTAGGCCGGTTGACCGGGCGGTCGATCGACGTGCAAAAACGTGCATGACCTTGTTTGGCTAGAGGGCCAGTCGACCGACCCGGTCGATCGCCAGTGAGCTCTGCTCTCTGGATCTGTCCTCGGTCGACCGGGCGGTCGACCGGCAGAGAGCTTCTGCTCTCTGTATCCAGGCCACGGTCGACCGGCCGGTCGATCAGTGGCTCAACAGTCAGAAATCTAACCATTGGCGATCGACCGGCCGGTCGACCGACGCAGCGTCAGCTGCTGATTTAGACCCCAACAGGTAGATTTTGGAGGCCTATAAATTGCGGTTCTCTAATTGCGGTTCCCTTGGACTGTTTTCTACAAGATTTTAAGTGAGTTTTAAAGATTATTTTTCTTATACTTCTAAGTGTTTATCTCCACTTGTTTTAGAGCCAAATACTTTCATATCAAGAGGAGAGTGTTTCAAGAGTGTTTTGAAAAAGAGATTTCTTGAGTTTTTTACCACTAAATCAATCCTAGTTTTCTCATACACATTTGAGCTATCCATTGCTATTCAATCCTATAGGGATCTTTGTTGTGAGAGTGTTTTAGGTGATCGAAGTATTTAGATCACCAAAGTGTTCATTCTTTGTATCTGAGGAGGCGGACTTGCGGGTTCGCGTTGTTTCGAGTTCTAGTGAGAGCTCGGTGTAGAGGTGCGGCCTCGGCAAGCTAGTGTGCTTGCGGTGTGTAGTTCTTGCGGGAACAGAGAGGGACTAGTGAGTTCAAGGAGTTCTAGTGTGAACTCGTTGTAGGTGTTGCGGTACTGAGTGATCCAGTGGGATCGATTTATAGTGAAAATCCTTCATAGTGTTGAAGGCGGGGACGTAGAGCAAGGGTGCTCAAACCTCGAAACAATTCTCTCGTGTTTGTGATTGCTCTTTCTATCTCTCACTTGTGTTTATATCTTACATACTCTTATTATTCATTTTCATTACTTGCTTGATATACTTATGCTTAAATTGATACTTGCTTAGGGATTATTTGCTCACACTTATATTCAACATAGAGAGCTATAGCGGCACCTCAACTCTTATCTAGAGGAATCTTGAGGAGATAGTTCAGAATCCTTCACCGGGTATTCGGCTATACTCTTGCGTTATACTTGGTGTATTTAGCGTAATAGTTTTTAGTTTGCATAAATAGTTTTAATTCCGTATTAATTAACCATTAGATTAGCTAGTCACCTATTCACCCCCTCTAGGTGATTTCAATTAGTATCAGAGCTTGGTGTTCATGATTTGGGTCTAACAACCTAGAGTTAAAGTTCTTTATTTTTGGCTAATTACAATATTTATACACACACATGGATTTCATATCACCTCCCACTTTTGATATTCTTAACATCCAAACTTGGAAAGTTAAGATGTCTATGTACCTTAAAGCTCTAGGTATTCATGTTTATTTTACCACCATTAAAGATTCTTATTATTTAAATGGCAAATATTTAGAAGCTAATGCAAAAGCTATCCATGCTTTAAAGAGTACCCTAAATGATAAATATTTATTTAGGGTTGCTAATTTTGATTCGGCTTTTGTAGTATGAAACACTACAGTCTCTCTTAGAGAACAAGAGCAATACTATACGGGGAGTGACTCGGATGATGGAAGTGATACTTCCAACTTGTGCTACATAGTCCAAGGGATAACCCCTTGAGGTAAATTTCGAATCTGAGCTAGATGAGGATGTTGACTTGTTATCTGATGATCTTGCTTCATTTTGTCATCAACTTCTTGAAAAATATGAATTGCTTATAAAGGATAATAAGAAATTAAAAAATAAATTTGATTCCATGTTAAAAGAAAAAGATTCCTTTCAAAATAAATTGGAATGCATTTCAAAAGAAAATGAATTTTTTAAAAATGAGAATATTTCCTTGTCTTCTAAATTAAATGATCTATGTGAAGGAAATACTTCTTTGAAAAATAAAATTATTTTGGTGGAAAAAGAAAAAGAATTGCTTTGCAAGAAAACAACTCTTTGAAAAGAAAAATTGTTTTAAAAGAAAAGGAAAATATTTCTAAAAAGAAGGAGTGTTGATTCTTATTCTCACCATGCTTTTCATGCCACCATTGATAAAAATGAGATTCAAGTTTTGAAAATAAAATAAATTGTTTGAGTTCAACTTTGAGCAATTGTGCATTCAATCATTCTAAATTGGAAACCTTGTTTCAAAGGAAACAAGCTCCACATGTACATGCACATCACCCACGACATAGTTATGCACACTTTGTACATCATGATCACACTCATTCTCATGTGCATACTAGAGTGTATAAATGTACACATTGCGGCCGCAAAGACCATTTAGCAAAATTTTGTTATGATAGAGTAAATTCTTTAAATTTTGCAAATAAAATGTTTGGGTTCTGAATAATGCTAACCACCGTGGACCCAAAAGAAAATGGGTCCCAAAATCTCCACCTCTTGTGTTTGATGTAGGTGCGGGTTCTCACATGACGTGAGAGGGTTGGTGCCTTGGTGGTGGATGTATGGGCTCAATGAATAATACAAATTGATGCACCGCTATAAAGAAAGTTTGGTGGGAGGACCACTATGTTTTGAAGACTTAGAGAATAGTTCATACGGTTTGATAACTATCACTAAACTCCCATTTAGTTTACATGTTTTTACATAATATTTATAGCATGTTTTGATATTGTGCTTCAAGTGGTGAATAACTTGTTTAGATGTAATTTTTGTCAAAACTTGTGTCTATATTTGTACAAGTAGTGAGCGACATTTGATTCTAATGTGTTTGTTTTCATTGCTCATTTGTACTCATTACATGCACATGTATTACCTAGTTTTGATGATTCTTTCATTTATACATATTTTCCCTATTTTTGAATATATTTTTTCATGTATATGTATTTTTGTCCAAAACTAATAAATATACATGTAAACCCTTGAGTCACTTGCCTTCATGTAAATATTATCATAGACTCTTTTGTGTTTAGGATATGTATGTATATTGTTAGTTTTGATAAGTCATACATATACCTTGAAGTTTGTTTTTAAATGAAAAATAAATTTTTATGATTTTCATATTTGTTTGATAAAAAGATATTCATGTTTGTTTTGAGCCTTATTGACTATTTTTCATGATCATGGTAACCACATAACCTTTGTACACTCACATTATTTTTGTTTACTCATGATTTTGTTTCATGAGAACATTTTGAGCTTTATAGATTTCGAGTGTCAACTTTTGTATATTTAGTATAATTCATGAGATATATATGATTTTTTCATGTTTGAAGGATCTTTAAGTAATTTTTCAAAAACTACTTTAAACTAGTTAGTTATTCTTCAATTGGTAGAGTTTTCAAATTTTACAAAATATTTTTAAACTCTTATTTTAGAAAACCCCTACCAACCCTTTAAGGGCGGATGGATGGGTGACTTTGCCTTATGAGCCTTATTGAAAATCTTTTTACCATGTGCATGATTAGAGTGGATAATTATGAGTTATACACTTGATTCTCATCATATTTTCAATTGGTATCACAATTGATATTTTTTGTATACTATATATTTTTTTATATATGTATGCTTAAAATTTAAAAAATATTAATTTTTATTGGTATTTTCATTTTCATACATATATATATGATTTGATTGTGCTTGATTTACAATATCCTTACATGTTTAAAGCACAAATTATGTTTATGTGAAGTTTAACTTAAATCTTGATTTTAATTGGCATCTCAATTGGTATTTTAATGAGCTTATGCATTATTTTCAATTGGTATTTAAATTGATATCAACAATACTTCATACTACTTTACTTTTTAATTGATATCAAAATTTACAATATACTTTAATTGGTATCAATATATTTCGATTTTCAATTGAGTTTCAATTTCAATTGGTATCAAAAATGTTTTACCTCTTATTGGTATCAAAATTTTCCATATATTTCAATTGATATCAAAGTATAAAATACTTTACTTTCATTGGCATAAAAAATTTACAAATGTTTCAATTTTAATTGGTATTAAAAATTTTCAATTTCAATTGGTATCTAAATCTTGTGATATCTTAAAATTTTGTTATTTACAAATGGTATCTCAAGATTTATTTTGTTGACTTAAGGATTTCAACATTTTAAAGAAAATTCACAATTTCTCGATGAATCTTGCCTATATGCAAGGGGAGCTTAACATCTCTTATATATATATTCATGTTGAGTGTATCTTGTATTGAGAAGCTTGACATCTCTTCTTTATGTGATACACGTGTGTAGGGGGAGCTTAACATCTCCACCTATGCATTGTATACTATGCTTTATGTGAGTTAGAGTTTTATCATCCCTTCTTCATGTAATGCATGTATGTAGGGGAGCTAACTTATTGTCTTCTTCTTCATGAATGTATATCACATATATTTCTTTATTGTTTGATTTATTTTTCACCCCTTTGTTGATGATTGAAAAAAAGGGGGAGAATGATTTTGAGTTTATATATGCATATATTAAGTTTATGCATTTTATGTTCTTTACAAAATGGGGAGAATGATTTGAAAGTTTATACAAAAATGGGGCGAAGGTTTTTGATATGCATATTTCTCTCACCTTGTTTATGCATATATATTTATTTAGTTTTATACACTTCATTGAATATCTAATTATTTATTGTTATGCATGAGTTAAGGGAAAGCTTCTATGAAGCTTAACTTTATCCATGCATATAACTCCATGAGTTTTGTTATCATCAAAAAGGGGGAGATTGTTGGCCCAAAGGCCTATCACTCTAGTTTTGATAATGATTAACTCATGTAGTTATACTACTAATGATCTTTTTTTTTATTAGTGTCAGATATTTGATCAAGATCTTAGTGGTATGTAGTTTCAACAAAGGATTTAAAGTCAAAGTTTTGGAACTAGCACGTGTTGATCCAAGAGCAAGTACTCAAGAGGAGTCTAGTTTATTGGATCATGTTTTGGACCAAGTCAAGAACGAGAAGAAGACCTTCAAGAGACGATTTCAAAGAAGACTTGTGTCATGTTTGTAAGTATCAAGATTTTGTTTTTAGATAAAATGTAAAGGATAGATTAGTTGATAGATTGCTCAAGTTTCATATACACTCACACACAAGCTTTAGATGTGTTTTCATAAAAAACACATAAAAGAGTTTTCATTTTGGAAAATACCGGTTTGGTTTTTAAGATTCAATATATACATGTGTTTTATCAAAACTTATTTAGAGCTTATTGTCAAAAATATAGATATTTCATCATATATGTGTAGTAGATCATATCCATACACACTAAGCTTCAAAAGTATTTAGAATATCTTATTTTTGTATTTGGAAAAGTTTTGAAAAAATCGGTTTTCAATTTGGAAAAATTATTTTTAAAAAATACAAGTTTTTTTGTTTAAGGCAAAACTTTCATATTACAAAAATAGGTCAAAATGTTTGAAATATATTTTGATTTTTAATCAAACATGTTTGTATTTTAAAGTATATCAATGAACTTATTTTGTAGAATTTATGAGAATTTATGGGATTTTATTGAAGGAAAAAGACCAAGTTTTTTAATCCCTAAACCTGTATTCTGGCCTTCTGCTGGTCGACCGCACGGTCGACCGAGCCAGAGGTCAGTCACCGGGCGGTCGACCGACATGTACAAATGTGCACGACCTTGTTTGGCTGGAGGGCCGGTCGACCGACCTGGTCGACTGCCAGAGAACTATGCTCTCTGGATCTGGCCCTGATCGACCGGCGGGTCGACCGGCAGAAAGCTTCTGCTCTCTTTGTCCAAGCCACGGTCGACTGGCCGGTCGACCGGTGGCTAAACGGTCGAAAATCCGACCGTTGGTGGTCGACTGGCCGGTCGACCGACAACAGCGTCAGCTGCTGATTTGGACCCCAACGGGTAGATTTTGAGGCCTATAAATTGGGGTTCCCTTGAATTGTTTTCTACAAGATTGTAAGTGGGTTTTCACGATAGTTTTTTCTACACTTCTAAGTGTTTATCTCTACTTATTTTAGAGCCAAATACTTCCACATCAAAAGGAAAGTGTTTCAAGAATGTTTTGAAAAAGAGATTTCTTGAGTTTTTCACCACCAAATCAATTCTAGTTTTCTCACACACACTTGAGCTATCAATTGCTATATCAATCCTATATGAATCTTTGTTGTGTGAGTATTTTAGGTGATCAAAGTGTTTAGATCACCAAAGTGTTTATTCTTTGTATCTAAGGAGGCGGACTTGCTAGTTTACGTTGTTTCGAGTTCTAGTGAGAGCTCGGTGTAGAGGTGCGGCCTCAGCAAGTTAGTGTGCTTGCGGTGTGTAGTTCTTACGGGAACAAGAGAGGGACTAGTGAGTCCAAGGAGTTCTAGTGTGAACTCACTATAGGTGTTGCAGCACCGAGTGATCCGGGGATCGGTTTATAGTGAAAATCCATCATAATGTTGAAGGCGGGGGACGTAGAGCAAGGTGCTCGAACCTCGAAACAATTCTCTCGTGTTTGCGATTGCTCTCTCTATCTCTCACCTGTATTTATATCTTGCATACTCTTATTGTTCATATTCATTACTTGTTGGATATACTTGTGCTTAAATTGATATATGCTTGGGGATTGTTTTCTCACACTTGTATTCAACCTAGGGAGCCATGACGGCACCTCAACTCTTATCTAAAGGAATCTTGAGGAGATAGTCCAGAGCCCTTCACCGGGTATTCGGCTACACTCTTGTGTTATGCTTGGTGTATTTAGCTTAATAGTTTTAGTTTGCATAAATAGTTTTAATTCTGCATTAATTAACCATTAGATTAGCTAGTCACCTATTCACCCCCTCTAGGTGATTTCAGTTTAAATATAATAAATATAACTTGGAGATGAGAGAGACTTGACGGTTGATTAGATTTTATCGGGTGGATGTACTGAATCCATATTTATCCGATTGCAAGGGATAGTAGTGCTGGCTGCCAATTGTATATAACTCCATGAGCTCCCGTTTCCCGTTTTCTACTCTCCTCTTAACGGAGGGCCTTGGTCTCAGCAATCAGGGGACTATTTAAGGTCGTGATCCTGAGTATGCACGGGATACACCCACCTGATAAGAACTCCTTGACCATTGGATTTTCAATTAACATAATAAAATAGTATATAAATAATAGTAACATTAGGAACGCTTATTATTTGGTCACTCTCTCGTTTGGATCATGGTACCCGTATGCTATATGCGGATGGGTTCGTCTGGAGTGCGGGCTCCGGTATAAACTGCCAGCGATATGAGATACTAGGAGAGATTGATTAAAATATCAAGTGATATTGATTGTTTTTATTATATAAATAATATGACATGCTCGATACATATATATTATTGTTTCATTTATACTTGTTACACTTTCTGATATCTTATCCACCATTATATCACATGTATGTTGTGCACTGACATATGCATATTATTGTGTAGTTATATTTCTTATACGTTTCTGATTAAGACGAGAAAGGTGTATGTAAATGTAGTCGATGTATTCCTTTCTTATCTCCGCTATAGCATAAGGCTATACCGAGTCGATTCTCAGGGAGAGCTAGCGATAGAAGCGTTACGAATCGTAGTGAAGAAAGTAAACGAGAATTCTTCTATGTTCTTAAAAGAATAAAACAATCATAGAAAAAGGAGTGAAAGAATGGATGGATATGTTCATGATGGAAAAGTGGAAAGAAATCAAAGAAGATTGGGATTTGGACTAACAACTAAAAAGAATGAAAACTTGAAGAAGCAAACCATGACTAGCTTACCTTACTACCTTACCAAAGCTTACCAAACTCCGTGATAGTGAAGGCGTGCCTCATGTTGTCACTCCATTGGCGTAGGTTTCGTCTTGCGTGTTGATCTAATTACTTTCTCATGTAGATGAAGGGTGGTTTAACCCATCGGAGAAGAGAAGACCATCCAACTTGCAAGATGAAATAAAGCAATCACCCATGAGTTAGTGAAGATGGCAAGGCTAGTGGTTAGCTAGTACATGGTAGAAAGAATTAGCTACAAGCCATGAGAAAAGTAAAGCAAAGCATGAATAAAATTGCAAGAAATTAAAGAAAGCAAGTAAAGAAAGCAAGTAAACTAGAACCAAGCTCAAGTAGAGGAAGAAGAATGGATGAATCCTTGTTGCTTCAAGTTGTCACACCTTGATTACACAAGCTCTCTCTCTCACAATCTCTCTCTTTTACAAAGTATCTAGGGAAGAAGAAGAGGGATCTAAAGAACTAAAACCTAGAGAAAAACCTATGAAAATTACAAGCATCTAACAATTTCTCCTCTCTTCTCCATTCAGTCTTTGCTCGCAGGTCATAGGTCCAATATTTATAGGCCCTGAGAGAAGCTTCGAGATCCAGGTTGTTGGTGCAAAATCTGGGATCTAACCACCTTACAACTGCCGCAGATCCTCAAGGATTTCCCAGTTTTGGCGGCAAAACTGATTCAGTTCAGCAACAGATTTCTGTTGCTGATTTGTTGAGAAGTGGTTATCCACGTGGCCTTCTGGATTCTTCATTGGGCGCGCGGATCTCTCTAGATCTTGATTTCAAATCTTGGGGCTTATCTTAATCTTTGATTTAATCACTTTAATTATTGCTAATTAAAGTGATTATTGGCTTTCTCTCCATTAGAGTGTGTACCTGCAAATATATAGAGAAGATGAGTAAAAATCATATATTTATTAACTAAATGCATGGGAATTATGTGGTAAAATATGCACATTTGTGTCACAATCACACCCCCACACTTATTCTTTTGCTCGTCCCGAGCAAAACAAAGAAAAAGAAAAGAAAATCTATACTACCAGTTTATTACACCACTTTCGCAGGTGACGCGATTGCACTGAGCATGTGCAACAGGCCGTTAAACCTCTAGGTTACCCTAGAGGAGGAGTGTTGTCTCCTGAGGGTTTTCAGCGGATTACACCCACAAAATTCATAAAGAAAGAAGACAAATGTTAGTGTTTTGAAAACGCATTTTGAACAAGAGACATGTTTACGAACTATTTTTGCAAAATATAAGTGATCTTAGGTCATAAGTCCACCTATAATCATTCTTTCTTAAACTTAGTCTCCATGCAAGATCTTATCTTCAATTAAGGTAAGAGTTCAAAATTGGATTGAATATTTTATCTTTCATAAAACCTAGATAATATGCACACCGTGTTCAGTGAAAATTTCTGGGATTTCAACTCTAACCATCAAGCCATTTATTTATATATATTATTTTCTTTTTCTCTTTTTTTTTCTTCTTCCCTTAGTTTTCTTAGGCTTTCTAGTTCACCCATGTAGCGAGCCTATAACCGATGACTCCCAAACCAGATGGTTCTAGGGCACCAGATGAGAAAACATCCCTCGGGTTAAAGGACTCGAGTGAAAAAGGCCACAAAACTAAAGGGGATTATTTATAATCACCGTTAGGCGTGAATAATCATGCTTCTTGAGGCACAATTATCCAGCTTAATAAGTGAGATCACCGTTAGGCGTGAGTAACCATGCTTCTTGAGGCACAATTCTCCAGCTTAATAGGTGATGTTTTATTTATATATATTTTTTTCTTTTTTTTTTTTATTTATATGGCATTTTTGGTCTTTGTCTTCATCCCAAGAAATGTGTAAGTGTAAAGTGCATATTATCTAAGGCAAAAAATTCAAGATAAAAATATCTCACCAATTTTACTTACTTAGCCTATAATCTCAAACAAGATCTATTATTTCAACTAGGTTTAAGATGTCATAATTAAGGCTTTCTTAATTCCTAAGATACATCTTAATTTTCTTAAAAATAGATCAAAACTTTGTTTCTTATTTCAAAAAGTTTTTTTTTTATTATTATTTTTTTTATTTCTAAAAGAAGTGTAAAAGAAAGAAAATCTAAAATCTAAAAGAACTGTAAAAGAAAGAAAATCTAAAAACTCTATGTTAGTAAACCCTCCCCCACACTTATTTCATGCATTGTCCTCAATGCATCATGATATATGTATGCATGAAATAAAAATGAAGAGGGAAGGAAAAAATTACCTTAAGGTGGTGGTTCCGGTGGTGGTCTGATTGGTCCACGAAACATGGCCCAATCAACTTTGCTTTGGGTTTTGAGGAACCCACCAGAAATATCATGAATATGACCCACTAAAGAGATAATCCTTGGAAGATTTTTATTAAGTACATGACCCCATCTAATTTCCATTTTCCATAATAAATTTCTGAGTCAAATTTGTCAACTACCTTGTCCCAAAGTGGTGTATGAAATGATAGAACTGTTGACTTGGACTCAGGAATGACAGGAACTAATACCGACTCAGGAAGGTGACTGAAGTCAAGTGAAGGTGCAGGAGTCGAAGTGAGTTCAGGAATTTGGTCCAAGTCAAGAAAATGAAGCTCAAGTCCACAATCATTTTCCAACAATGGGATGTGACCTAATATGGGTGATATCTCTTTACTTCCAATATTAGAAATTCTAGTTCATCACCATACAATTCTTCGAAACTTAAGTCAACATCTTCCGATAGAATTGTACAATCAGTTTCAGAAGTAAAGAGATAATGAGAATCTAGGTCACATTCCATATGTAGTTCAATACATGAAAAACTTGCCAATTTATCAATAGTATCTTCAGAAGTGTAGAATTGGTCAAGTTCAATATGATCCTCAAGATGGGTGATTCAACTTCATTATGAATTGGGACAGGATCAAATGTCGACTCCGGGAAAGATTGAAGTCAGGTAAAGTTACCGGAGTCATTATTGAATCAGGAAAAAGAAGTGAATTACGAAGTTGGGGTTCAAGATCATATTCCTCATGTAGTTCAATTCCACAAAAATGTGAACTTGCCAATTTATCAATGGGACTTTCAAAAGTATGGAATTGGTCAAGTTCACTATGATCATCAAAGATTGGTGATTCAATTTCAAAATGGATTGGCACTGGATCCAATACTGACTCGGGAAATGAAGTGAAATCATGCGAAGACATCGGAGTCATAATTGAATCAGGAAAGAAAATTGAATCATCAAGTGGAAGTTCAGGATCATGTTCACACTCAAGTTCAATTTCAGGAAAAGGAAAACTTGCCAAAATGTCAATGGGATCTGAATTTTTGACAAGTTCAGGTGATTGTGCTGAAATTGAATCTGGATTTCCAAGACTACATGACTCTTTGGTTTTAACAGAGTGGCTAGTGACTTTAGAAATAGGATGAGAATGAAGAGTTTGGATCATCAAATCTATGTCACGATTCCTAGAATTTTGAGCATTAGTCATGTCTTCAAGCATCTTCCCATAATTGATGATTTCATTGTTTTGATGAAAAGATGAAGTGTTGTCTTGGAAGTGATGGTGAAACTGTGAGTCAAAAATGTGTGGAAGAGTGGACTCACACAAGAAATCTTTACTCGTTTTCGTGACAAATGGTTGTTCATTAGGAAAAGGTGGAACTGAGTAAGACTCTTGAAAATATTGTGGATTTGGAGGGGCAAATGTTTCTTGAAGTTGTTGCTCGACCCTCTGTAAATTGGCTTCTAAACTCCTTAGTAACTCAGATTTTTCTTCAAATGGTGGTTTAGAACAAGGAGTATATGAAGCGGAATCGGGAAATGAATACTGTGGACAAGGTGAATATGATGGACAAGGAATTTGAGAATTTGACTCGGGGTACGTGAATCCCCAATTACTCGGTGAAGAGTTGAAATTATCTTGGAAATTATAGTTATCAGATGGGGGTATGGGTCATATTGATTCGGATAAGGCCAACCCGGTGTATTTGGTTGGTGCATATTATAAAACACCGGTTGGAATTATCCGAATATGGAGATGGTGTGAAATATGGATTATTATTAGGATGGAAAGAATTGTAATTGTAAGCCATATCACACAATACAAACAAAAACAAACAAACAAACAAACAAACAAAAGAAAAAAAAAATTCTAACCTAAGTTAGTGTAGACTTAGGACCTAGACGACTCCTAACTGATAGACTGTCCACGGGAGGTTTAGTGTAGACTCTAACCACAAGCTAATCAGCCAGGGAAGGATAAGGTTGGTGGGAGGTTTTCCGTCCGAAGACGTTCCTTAATTAAATAACCAGCAACCTTCGGGCTTTCGGCCCTCAACCCCTTTCCTAGACACTGATTTTGCAAGAGTTAAATTCCAACACTTTTCCCCCTTAGGATAATCTCCTAAATGAGTCCGAGATGTCCCTAGGGCCAACGTCTATTTTTTTTATTAAATTAGGCTTTGGTTAGTGAGTGCTTGGGAAAATGATTTTCGGGCTAAGGAAAGGGTAATGAACTCCCCACCTTATCTTATTTACGGGTTATGCCCTTAAAATTGATTTGTGCAAGTGTACAAGAAATATAACAAGGATTCACTCAAAGCATGAAAATCAAGCAAGAGATGATTCCTAGTCTATATGCAATGCGAAACGTACCTTGCCTCCAGCACTCTTCAACAGTAAAAGTAAAAGAATTGAAAGACACGTGCCTAGAATGCAAGTGTCTAAATAATTTTTAACAATTTCAACCAATTTTTTACTGTTGTTTAATTAAGCAGGAATAGGGTGAAGCATACAGGAAAAGAATTATTGCAGCAGATGTATTTTGCAGAGAAGCAATCCCTGCAGAAAACTGATCAGTAGTGAGCTCAGTATTGCCGCAGATCTGCGGCAAAATTCCAGAATCTGCGGCAAAACTGAGGGATCCTGGTCTCTGCTTTCTCGAGCAGAGGCCCAGGTCCACTTATATGTCACTGCAATGCAAGATTTCTGTTTTCTTCACCTGTAACCTGCAACAGAGAAGAAGATTCGTTTAGTTCTTCACTTTAAAGAAAATCCGTTGCTCTCCCCGGCAACGGCGCCATTTTGATTAAGACGAGAAAGGTGTATGTAAATGTAGTCGATGTATTCCTTTCTTATCTCCGCTATAGCATAAGGCTATACCGAGTCGATTCTCAGGGAGAGCTAGCGATAGAAGCGTTACGAATCGTAGTGAAGAAAGTAAACGAGAATTCTTCTATGTTCTTAAAAGAATAAAACAATCATGGAAAAAGGAGTGAAAGAATGGATGGATATGTTCATGATGAAAAGTGGAAAGAAATCAAAGAAGATTGGGATTTGGACTAACAACTAAAAAGAATGAAAACTTAAAGAAGCAAACCATGACTAGCTTACCTTACTACCTTACCAAAGCTTACCAAACTCCGTGATAGTGAAGGCGTGCCTCATGTTGTCACTCCATTGGCGTAGGTTTCGTCTTGCGTGTTGATCTAATTACTTTCTCATGTAGATGAAGGTTGGTTTAACCCATCGGAGAAGAGAAGACCATCCAACTTGCAAGATGAAATAAAGCAATCACCCATGAGTTAGTGAAGATGGCAAGGCTAGTGGTTAGCTAGTACATGGTAGAAAGAATTAGCTACAAGCCATGAGAAAAGTAAAGCAAAGCATGAATAAAATTGCAAGAAATTAAAGAAAGCAAGTAAAGAAAGCAAGTAAACTAGAACCAAGCTCAAGTAGAGGAAGGAGAATGGATGAATCCTTGTTGCTTCAAGTTGTCACACCTTGATTACACAAGCTCTCTCTCTCACAATCTCTCTCTTTTACAAAGTATCTAGGGAAGAAGAAGAGGGATCTAAAGAACTAAAACCTAGAGAAAAATCTATGAAAATTACAAGCATCTAACAATTTCTCCACTCTTCTCCATTCAGTCTTTGCTCGCAGGTCATAGGTCCAATATTTATAGGCCCTGAGAGAAGCTTCGAGATCCAGGTTGTTGGCGCAAAATCTGGGATCTAACCACCTTACAACTGCCGCAGATCCTCAAGGATTTCCCAGTTTTGGCGGCAAAACTGATTCAGTTCAGCAACAGATTTCTGTTGCTGATTTGTTGAGAAGTGGTTATCCACGTGGCCTTCTGGATTCTTCATTGGGCGCGCGGATCTCTCTAGATCTTGATTTCAAATCTTGGGGCTTATCTTAATCTTTGATTTAATCACTTTAATTATTACTAATTAAAGTGATTATTGGCTTTCTCTCCATTAGAGTGTGTACCTGCAAATATATAGAGAAGATGAGTAAAAATCATATATTTATTAACTAAATGCATGGGAATTATGTGGTAAAATATGCACATTTGTGTCACAATCAGTTTCATGATGTCTTATCCATTACTATGTCACATGTATATTTTTCACTTCCTATATTATCCACAGACACACTATTCATATACATGGATATTCTGCATTTCAGATATTATCTGTTTCATGAGTAGACATATTATTATTGCATAAGTATAATATTGTAATATGATTACTCCACGTACTTCGTATTACATGTCCATCTTTATCACGACAATATCATGTTACTGTTACTATTAGGTACTTGCATCACAGCTACCTGTCATTTAAACACATTGATTTGGTTAGTAAATCATGCAACACCAAAACATATTACATATATTTAGAATAATATATAAATAATATATATACACCACACACACAGAAATATGTATATCAGCTGACGGCTGAGAGACTCTCTCAGCCTGCGGTGACGTGGCACATTATGAGCCACATAATTCGACAATCTAAAATGATGTCCCGCTTTTAAAAATAATTGAAATTACTAAAAGCCCCTATCGTTTGTCTTTTTTTTGGGATGATTTATTAGTTTATATTCTTTATTATTATTTTTCTCCTCTTTTATATGTCTATCTCTGTGTGTCTTCTCACGCTGTCAGATCTAGATCTCCAATAACTCTTTTGATAAGTTCATTCCCTCGGGATGTCAGCTTCAATATTTTCATTATGATTTTTCTCTTCTTCTCCAAAGTAAGGCCTATCTGAAATTTTTCATCATCGAAAATATTGACCATTCAATTTAAAATTTGAAAGACAAGTAAAATACACATAAATATATAATCAATCTGTCTGAGATGCGACTGAAGTTGCAGGAAAAAATTATTCTAAAAGCTGTCTTTCATCAGGACCGCGACTTTGGTCGCATTCATAATAATAAATTGTCAGACAAAATTGAATTCTATGATCATAGTTGCAGTATGAAAATTTCATCTTCAAACCATTTATTTTACAAGACATCGACCAAAGTCGCAGTCCAAAAATGAAAAATAAGTTCAAAAACACTGCTATTACATAAGACTGCGATCAATGTCGTAGTCTTCAGTCGTAATCTTCTAATCATCTTAATTACTTAACTTTCGAGACATTGTTCAGTGCTTCAATTGACTATGCCTCTTGTTTCATAAGAATACAACCATGGTCGCAGTATCCTTTGGTGTTTACTTAATAAAAAAATACTATGACCAAGGGCATTGTTATCAAACAAAACATTCTCAAAGAGATTGCTGTTACATAAGACTGCGATTGAAGTCGCAATCTTCTAATCATCTTAATTATTAACTTACGAGATTATTATCACTGCTTTTATTGACTGCGACTCTTATTTCATAAGACTCTTATTTTCATAAGAATGCGACCATGGTCGCAGTATCAGTTGGCTAAGAGGCCTTCCACTCTAGTTTTGATGATGATTAACTCATGTAGTTATAGTTTACTAATAATCTTCTAATATTTAGTTTCAGATACTTAACTAAGATATTAGTAGGTGATTAGCTTCAACAAAGGTGTTTTGGAGCTTTCACATGGTGATTCAAGAGCCGAAGCATTAAAGTTCATATCTAGTACTCGTTGGAGTCAAGCTCAGTGGATCACGTTTGGATCGAGTCGACTTAGAGACGGTGCTCTACAAGAAGACTTTGGTATATTGTTTAGTTTATAGTTTAGATCCATTGTTAAAGATTAGATAGTGTGATATGCTCAAGTTCACAACACACACACGTTTTATGTTTTGATTTTGGTTTTCGGTTTTTAGTTTACCCGATCTTGGTTTCATGAATAGATAGAATCAAAACAAGTTTACATGATTTAATGTATATTAGATTTGTTCTATATACATCTATGCTTCAACTATTTAAACAAACTTAGTTTGATAGTCTATTTCATGAGTTTGGAGTTTTGATAATTTAAACAAAACTTATTTCGGATTTAATGTCAACAACATTGATATATATCTCTTTCATGTATACTAGATTATATCCATATACAACATGCTTAAAAGTTGTTTAAATATCATGTTTTGTATTTGGATGAGTTTTGGACAAATCGGATTTCCATTTCAAAAATTCAAGTTTTGGAAAATACGGATTTTGGTTTTTGGCAAAAATTGTAAGTCACAAAAAATGGTTCAAAATGTTTGTAACATGATTTGATTTTTACTCAAACATGTTTGTATTTCAAAATAATATAAGAACTGATTTTTGTGGATTTTTAGAGATTTTATGGGATTTATTTGGTAATAAAAAGATAAGTTATTGAATCCTATAATCTGCCTGCCAGGCCCTGGCGGTCGACCGGGATGGTCGACCAGACCAGTGGTCGGTCGACCGACGTGCACAAGGACGTGCACATGGCCAGCCACTTGGGCCGGTCGACCGAGCGGTCGACCAACTGCAAGTGCCCACTCTCGGGTGGGGGCGGTCGATCGTGTGCCTTGGCACGGTCGACCGAGCGGTCGACCGGCCAGAGAGCAATTGCTCTCTGGATCTGGCACGGTCGACTGGGCGGTCGACCGGGGGGCTCAACGGTCAATTTTTTGATCGTTGGCCGGTCGACCGGCCGGTCGACCGAAGGTCATATTTGACCTTGTCAGCTGCCAACAGGCAGAATTCTTATGAGGGTTATAAATACCCCATTTGAAGTTGATTTTCACCAAGTTTCAAGAGAGAAATTTACATTCTTAAAGTGTGTTATTACAAGTTTCAAAAGAGTTTTATCTCTTTAAAGATTTGATCTATATTTTATTTTAAAAAGGGTTGAAAAATTCAAAGAAAAGAAAAGTCTTTGGGAATTGATTTGATCTTCATTTTCAATTCTATCTAGAGTTTTTTCCTAAATTTTTTCTTTGAGTTTTTGATTTCCAAACTCTTTGTTTTCACACTTGAGCTATGTTGCTATCCTATCTATAGGATCTTTATCTTCGTGGGAAAATTGGTTTGTGGTTGAAGTTGGCCCAATGGCCTTCCACTCTAGTTTTGATGATGATTAACTCATGTAGTTATGTTTACTAATAATCTTGTGATGTTTAGTTTCAAATCATTAACCAAGATATTAGTTGGTGATTAGCTTCAATAAGGAGTTTTGAAGCCTTTCTCATGGTGATTCCAGAGCTCAAGCAACAAGATCATGCATAGCACTCATTGGAGTCAAGCTCGGTGGATCACGGTTTGGATCGAGTCGCCTTGAAGACGGAGTTCCTCAAGAAGACCTCGGTACCTAGTTTATAGTTTGTTTTAGATCCATGTGTAAAGATTAGATAGTGTGATATGCTCAAGTTCACAATACACACACGTTTTATGTTTTAGATTCGGTATTTCGGTTTTGGTTTAACAGATATTGGTTTTCATGAATAGATAGATTCAAAATAAGTTTACATTATTTAAATGTATATCAGATATGTTCTATATACATACATGCTTCATTTCCTAGACAAACTTTTTTGACTTACCTATTCATGTGGTTCAGGTTTTGTATTTTTAACAAAACATATTTTGGTATATAAAGACAAAAACAATGATATATATATATGTTTCATGTATATTGGACTTATGTCCATATGCAACTTGCTTTAAAATGATTAAGTATCATGTTTTTGTATTTGGATATGTTTTGGACAAAGTTTATTTGAAAAATCAAAGTTTGAAAAAATATGATTTTTGGTTTTCGGTAATTTTCTATAACGCAAAAATGGTTCAAAATGTTTGATAATTGTGTTGAAATTTTTATCACATGTTTGTATATCATATATTATGTTAGAAACTATTTTTGTGGATTTTTAGAAGTTTTATGGGATTTATTAGAATTATTTAAAACCCAGTTTTCTGACCCAGATTGCCTTCTGCCAGGCTCTGGCGGTCGACCGGGCCGGTTGACCGGACCCAGAGTCGGTCGACTGGTTGGTCGACTGACGTGCACATTCTTGTGCACGTTGGCCAGGCACTTGGGCGGTCGACCGTGCGGTCGACCGGCCAGAGAGCTTTGCTCTCTGAATTTTTACAGTCGACCGGCCGGTCGACGTTGGCTTCCAACGGTCATTTTTTTGACCGTTGGCGATCGACCAGGCGGTCGACCGCCAGCCGCCTAGGCTGAAAAGTCAGCCTAACAGCTAGTTTTTTGTTGGAGGCTATTTAAGCCCCATTTCTTTGGGATTTTGGTCAAGATTTTTTAGAAGAAAAATTTTCCTATTCTCTGGTTTTCAAAACAAGTTTTCAAAAGTGTTTAAGAGCCTAAAAGATTTCATCTTATTTGTTTTAATGTGTTTTGTTTATTTTAAAGAAAATAGGTTTTTGGGAATTAGTTTCTTGATCTAAAAATTTATATCTATTTGGTATTTTCCCAAGAGATTTTCTTTGATCAAAACACTTGTTTTCCATTTGAGCTATATCACTCTATCCTATTCTATAGGATCATTTGTTTTGTGGGAAAAGAGATAGTTTATGGTCTTTGTAACCACCTTGTTGTAACCACCCTTTGCTTTGTGATATCCCTCTTTGGTAGAGGTTGAGGTTGTGGTTTACTCCCTCTTGGTGAGGTAGAGTTGGTATTGGATTTGTATCCCTCTTCGGTAGAGGTGGATTGTGCTTGTATCCCTCTCGGTGAGGTGGATTTGGTTGTATTGGTGGAGTTCGGTACTCCAGTCTTCGGTAGACGATTTGTATTGCCTCGGTGGTGGTTGTATTGGTTGAGAGAGGAGTTCGGTATTCCCGGTTGTATTGCCCAAAATCCTCGGTGGAGGTTCCCTCGGTGGGAGTCCTAGTGGACAAGTTAGTGTATTATAAATCCTTCTCGGTGAAGGCGGGGGACGTAGAGCTCGGTGCTCGAACCTCAAAACACATCTTATTGTTTGCGTTTGATCGATTGACTCTCAACTCTCTCTCTTTACCTTTGTGCATTGCATCATTCATATTGCCATATCATTTATATGCTTGTATTGTGCCTTGCATTGATTCATATTGCTTATACCTATATGCTTGGTTATGTTTGCTTGTGTGCCTCACTTGGGCTTAACCACGAGAGCTTCATATAGCGCCTGAACTCTTATTCAGAGGAATGAAGAGGAGTTAGTCCCGAGCCCTTCACGGGGAATTCAGCTACACTCGTTGGTTGCACTAAGTGTTGTTACAAATTAGTTTTAATTTTCGCATTTAGTTCATTAGATTAGCCTTATCACTTATTCACCCCCCCTCTAGGTGATTTCAATTGGTATCAGAGCCTCCGCTCTTAATATTTGGTTTAACCACCTAAGAGTGAGATCTTGGTTTGTTAATCTTTCATTTGCATTTGCACGTATATTTTTTTGCACACACTCATGGATTGCTTGTCACCTCCCATGTTTGATGTTTCCAACATTGACATGTGGAAATTTAGGATGACCATGTACCTAAAAACCTAGGTTTGCATGTTTTCCTTGCCGCTACTAAGAAATGCTATCTTGGTAACCGCAATCATGTAGGGGCCAATACACAAGCCCTTGAGGCTATTAGAAGCACGCTAAACAAAGAATATCTTATGCTTGTTTCTAACTTTGATTCCGCCTTTGCAGTGTGGAACAGTTGACCACCTCCAAACTTCAATTGCCAATTAACCGGAGGAGGAATCTAGTGGAGAATCTGAGTCACAATGCTTCATGGTCCAAGAGAATGACTCCCTTGAGGTACATTCAGAATCTCAATTAGATTGTGATGATAGTGCTAGTTCTTCAAATGAATATGTTGATGCCAATGCCTTGAATGAAGAACTATCCATTGTATGTGAAAAATTATTGGAAAAATATAATCTTTTGAAAAAGAAGAGTTTTGAACTTAATAAAGAAAACAAGGATTTATGTTCAAGACTTGATTTGGTTTTGCAAGATAAAGTAGAGATTTCTAATGAAAGAAATTCATTGAAATCTAGACTTGATCTTGTCTTAAAGGAAAATGAATGTTTAAAATCTAAAAATGATTGTAATGATATTTTGAAGAAAAATGAAAACTTGTCTTCAAAAGTTAACTTTGTTTTAAAGAAAATGATTATTTAAAAATGAAAATTGCTTCAATTTCACAAGAATTAGAAGTTTGTTTAAACAAAAATGAATCTTTGAAAATTGATAATGATTCACATGTTTGCCATGCTAGGATAGTTTCACCTAGTTCGCCTATTGCATTCTACACTTCTTCTTTAATTAAAAAATGATATATCTATGCTAAAGAAGAATATGGATTGTATGGGCTCCACTTTGAGCCATTGTGCTTTGAGCCATACACTTTTGGGATCTTTGTTTTGAAAGAAACAAGTTTCATCTATGCATGCACACCCTCCACGACATACACATGCTCCTCACGGTCACACTCATAATACGATGTATGCTCATGTGTACACTTGTACACATTGTGGACGTAAGGACTGTTGGCCCGGAGGCCTTCCTCTCTAGTTTTGATGATGATTAACTCATGTAGTTATGTTTACTAATAATCTTGTGATTTTAGTTTCAGATCATTTACAAGATATTAGTTGGTGATTGCTTCAAAAAGAGGAGTTTGGAAGCCTTCACTTGGTGATTCCCTAGCCCGAGCATCAAGATCATATATAGCCTTGCTCGTTGGATCACGGAGTTTGGATCGAGTCTACTTGAAGATGGAAGATCGTCAAGAAGACTTAGGTATCCTAGTTTAGTTTAAGTTTTAGATCCATGTGTAAAGATAAGAATAGTTGATACGCTCAAGTGCACAACACACACAAGTTTTATGTTTGGATATTGATTTTTCGGTTTTTGGTTTAACCAATATTTGTTTTCATGAATAGTTGATCAAAACAAGTTTAATTAGTTTATGTATAGTAGTTTCATTCTATACATGCATGCTTAACTTTTAAACAAACTTATTTTGACTTTCCTATTCATGTATTGAAAAATCCAAGTTTGATAAAATACAAGTTTTAATTTTTGATAAAAATGATAAGACATAAAAATAGTTCAAATTGCTTGATATTTGAGTTGAAATTTTTATAACATATTTATATATCAATGCAAAATGAGAAAAATATTTTTGAGGATTTTTAGAAGAGATAAAAGATTTTTTAAAAATAATTTTAACCTCAGTTTCTGACCCAGAACAGTGGCTGACAGGCCAGGTCGGCCGACCGCACGGTCGACCGAACCAAGGGCCGGTCGACCCTACGGTCGACCGACGTGCACAGAGCTGTGCACGTCTGGCAGCACAGTGGGACGGCGACCGACCGGTCGACCGGACCAGAGAGCTCTGCTCTCTGTATCTAGGCGGTCGACTGGATTGCTCCAACGGTCATATTTTTGACCGTTGGCGGTCGACCGGCCGGTCGACCGCAAGCCTGTCGGCTGCCAGATCAGCCTAACAGCTAGTTTTCCTTTGGGGCTATAAATACCCCATCTCTTTAAGGATTTCAACAAGATTTTCAAGAGCAAAAATTCTTACTTTTCTGAAGTGTTTTTAAAGTTTTAAAAAGTGTTTTAGAGCTTCAAAGATTTCATCTTTATTGTTTTTCGAGGGTTTTGGAAAATCAAAGAAAATTAGGTTTTTGGATATTGTTTGGATTTTCATTTCTATCATCTATAAGAGATTTCCCAAGTAGTTTTTCTTTGTTATTTGCTTTCCAAAACACCTTGATATCCACTTGAGCTATATCTTCTATCCTATTCTATTAGGATCTTTGTTTGTGGAAAAGAGAAGTGTTTGAGGTTGATTAAGCCTCCAAGTTGTAAACCCTCCTTATTTTGTTGTATCCCTCTTTGGTAGAGGTTGATCGGAGTGGTATTGGTTTGTATCCCTCTTCGGTGAGGTGATTGAGTTTGGTTGTTGGCTACGGGCCTTATCCCTCTTCGGTAGAGGTAGATTGTGGTTGTATTGCCTCGGTGGCATTGTAAGGATGAGAGAGGAGTTCGGTACTCCTTAGTGGATTGGAAATCCTTCTCGGTGAAGGCGGGGACGTAGAGCTAGGGCTCGAACCTCGAAACATATCTTTGTGTTTGCGTTTGATCCATTATCTCTAAACTCTCTCTCTTTACATTTGTGCATAGCATCATTCATATCATCCATATCTTTTTGCTTGTGTTGTGCCTTGCATTATTTCATATTGCTATATCTCTTATATACTTGGTTGTTTGTGTGTGCCTCACTTATACTTAACCACAAAAACTTCATATAGCACCTCAACCCATATCTAGGGGAATCAAGAGGAGTTAGTCCAGAGCGCTTCACGAAGAATTCGGCTACACTTGTTGGTTGTATTAAGTGTGATTGCAAATTTGTTTTTAAGCTTCCGCATTTAGCGCATTTAGTTTATAGATTAGCATTATCAACTATTCACCCCCCCTCTAGGTGATTTACAATTGGTATCAGAGCCTACGCTCCTGATACTTAGGCTTACTATCCTAGGAGTGAGATCCTTGTTTGCTAATCTTGTTTGCATTTGCTTGTTTGCACACATATAGTTTATACCATGGACTTCATGACCCCACCTATGTTTGACCCTTCCAACATCATTGTTTGGAAGACTAGGATGTCCGTTTATTTACTAACCCTAGGATATAAGGTTCACCTTGCCATTACCAAGGAATCCTTCCTTAGTGATAGCAAGCATATAGGGGCCAATGCACAAGCCCTTGAGGCCATTAGAAGCACGCTACCTAAAGATTATCTTATGCATGTTTATAATCTTGATTCCGTCTTTGCAGTCTGGAACAAGTTGACAACAACCACCACCTCCGAGCTTCTAATGCCAATCCAACAAGAGGAGGAGTCTAGTGGAGAATCCGAGTCACAATGCTTCATGATCCAAGGGAATGACTTCCTTGAGGTACAATCGGAAACTCAACTAGATAGTTTTGATTCTAATTCTTCATGTGATGAATTTGTTGATGCCCATGCTTTGAATGACGAACTTTCAATTGTTTGTGAAAAATTATTTGAAAAATATAAGATTTTGAAAAAGAAAAGTTTAGGCCTTAACAATGAAAATAAAAATTTGATTTCTAGACTTGACATTGTTTTGCAAGAGAAAGAGGAGATTTCTAATGAAAGGGATTCATTAAAATCTTAACTTGATCTTGTTTTAAAAGAAAATAAATTTTTGAAAAATAAAAATGATTGTGAAACAATTTTGAAGAAAAATGAAAACTTGTCTTCAAAAGTTAGTTTTGTTTTAAAAGAAAATGAATCCTTGAAAATGAAAATTGCTTCTATTTCTAAGGATTTAGAAGATTGTTTAAAGAAAATGAATTTTTGAAAAATAAGATTGATGCACATGTTTGCCATGCTAGGGTAGTATCACGCACTTCACCTATTGCATGTGCCACCTCTTCTTTAATTGAAAAAGATATATCCATGCTTAAGAAGAGTGTTGATTGTTTGGGCTCCACTTTGAGCCAATGTATTGTGGGCCATGCACGTTTGGAATCTTTGTTTTGAAAGAAACAAGTTCCATCTATTCATGCACACCCATCACGGCATACACATGCTCCTCACGGACACCATCACACTTTGTATGCTTATGTGTACACTTGTACTCATTGTGGACGTAAGGGCCACCTTGCTAAATTTTGTTTTGATAGAATACATGATATAAATTTAGCAAATAAATTTGTTTGGGTTAGGAATGATACTAACCCCCATGGACCCAATAAGATATGGGTACCAAAGACCACCCCTCGTGTTTATGATGTAGGTGTGGGCTCTCACATGACGTGAGAGTAGCGGTACCTTGGAGTGGATGCGTTCCGTACTTAAAGGAAACATTTTGGATGCATCATTTTCAAGGGAAGTTTGGTGGAGAGGACCACCTTGGTTTGGAGAACTAGAGAGGTGCCTTCATCGGTTTTGGTATCGATCTCTAACTCCCGTTTATTGTTTATATGCTTTCCATTTCATTGTTTATAGCATGTTTTATTGTTTATTGATTATTATGTTAATGCCATGTTTATGAGACCCTTGACATGCATGTATAGCCTTTTGAGACACCCATGTTTAATATGCACTATTATTTTGTGTTCTCATCATTGTTTAGCTATCATGCATATCATAGGTTTAATAACATGTGGATTTACATAATAATCATGTTTAAAATTTATCATGATGATTTTATCTTGTTTTTGATGCTTCATGATTTGAATATAAGCTTAAATGTTAGTTTTCATTAAGACTAGGTATATACTTGTGCATATAGTGGCCACAAATAAATCTATATTTGTTTGTGCTTGAATGCTTGTTTGTTCCCATTAGATGTGCTAGTATAATCTAGTTTTGATGATTCATGCATTTTAAACTTGTATTTCCATTTTGGTTTTGATTTATGATCATGTGTTTTTCATTTCATGTATACGTCTATTTTGCCAAACTTTAAGATATACATGTATACCCCTTGAGTCATTTGCCTTTCATGCAAATCTATACATATGGACTCAATTGTGTTTAGGGATATGTATGTATACTTTTTGTGTTGACAAATCATACATATAACTTGAAATGAAATTTGTTTTAATGAAAAGTTAGTTTTTCATGTTTCCATGTGTTTATGTTTAACTTCATGTATATGTCCATTTTATCCAAATTATTGTTATACATATACATTCTTTTGAGCCACGTGCCTTCATGCATATATCTTTGTGGACTCGTTGTGTTTGGATATGTATGTATACTTTAATTTGTATAGGACATACATATACCTTGAAGATTAAATAGTTTTGATGAATTTCATGTTTTCATGTTAAGGAATATTGAGCTAAATTGAATACTTTCATGATCATGTTCTTCACATTGTACTTGTACACTCACATTTATTGTTTACTCATGTGTTTATTTTCATGAGTCATATTTATGCCTAATTGATTATGAGTGTTGACTATTTTGTGAATTTCATGTTTATGAAAAATAATTTTGTTTTATTCTTTGCTTGAAAGATTTTGTACTAGTTTACAAGTTTTTCCATTAACTAGTTGCGATATTCTTCATTTTGGTAGAGTTTTCAAACACACTTTATTTTTCAAATCTATTTATTTTAAACCCTACCATCGAAGGGTGGTTGGATGGGAGATCATGCTCATGTATGCTTTATAGTGAAAATCATTTTAACTTGAACATGAATGGGTGGTAGATAATATGAGATATACATTTGATATTATTGTTGTTTCAATTGGTATCATTGGATTATTTCAATTGGTATCAATTTTGACCTTTCTTGTATACTCATATATGTTTGTATGTATGTATGCTTTCAATTCCAAGAATATCAATTTCAATTAGTATCTATTTTTCATACATATATATGTTTGTGTTTATGCTAAGCTTAAGCTTCAATTTTGTTTCAATTGATTAGTTTTCAATTGCTTTTCAATTGGTATCTCATTTCAAGCTTACGCATTGTTTTAGTTGGCATTTCATAAAAGGGGGAGAAAATTCGATTTTCATATTTCAATTGGTATTTATATTTTCACTCCCTTGCTTTATGAATAGAAAATAACAATTTCAATTTGGTATCATGTGTTTAAAAAGAATAATACTTTTAATGGTATCGAATTTGTTTTATTGAGAAAATTCGATTTTCAATTGAGAAAATTCAAAATTTTGTTTAAAAAAAATAGTCAAAAGTTTTGATTTGTATTGCCTATATGTAAGGAGAGCTTAACATCTCTTCTACATATAGATTCATGATGAGTGTATCTTATATTGAAGAGCTTGACAATCTCTTCTTTATGTGGTACACGTGTGTAGGGGAGCTTCACATCTCCTCTTATGCATTACATAGTGTACGTTATGTGAATTAGGGCTTGTCATCCATCCTTCATGTAATGTATCTATGTAGGGAAGCTTCACATCTTTCTCTTCATGAATGTATATAGCATATACTATTTATTGATCTATGTTTACTTTCAATTGGTATCAAGATGCTACTTTTACATATTTTCAATTGATATCTTAATTGATTGTCACCCCTATTTGGTTTTTTTTTTGTTTTAGACAAAAAGGGGGAGAACATTGTTTTTATTAACCTTTTGTTGATTCTTTATTTCGAACAAAAAGGGGGAGAAAAATTTATTGATTTGGTTTGCTTTTACCCCTTATTGATGATTGTTCTTTGTATTAAAAAGGGGGAGAAGATTTTGTTTGTTTTGATTTTTACCCCTTTGTTGATGATTGACAAAAAGGGGAGAAAGATTTTGATTTTGATTGTGTTTTATATATGCATATTTATGTTTTGCATATATTAAGTTTAATTTAGTTTAATATTAAGTTTAATTTAGTTTAATTTTAATTGGTATCTAGAGCATGTTTTGTTTTTGAACATTTCATCGGTATCTAGAGCCTTTTTTTATTGTTTATGCATAGATATGCATTCATGTTTAAGAGCCTTCATTGCATATTTATTATGTTTATTGCTATGCATGAGTTAAGGGGGAGCTTCCTTGTAGCTTGACTTTAATCCATGCATATATAACTCCATGAGTTTTGTCATCATCAAAAAGGGGGAGATTGTTGGCCCGGATGCCTTCCTCTCTAGTTTTACTCATGTAGTTATATTTACTAATAATCTTGTGATTTTAGTTTCAGATCATTTAGCAAGATATTAGTTGGTGATTGCTTCAAAAAGAGGAGTTTGGAAGCCTTCACTTGGTGATTCCCGAGCCCGAGCGTCAAGATCATACATAGCCTTGCTCATTGGATCACAGAGTTTGGATCGAGTCTACTTGAAGATGGAAGATCGTCAAGAAGACTTAGGTATCCTAGTTTAGTTTGAGTTTTAGATCCATGTGTAAAGATAAGAATAGTTGATATGCTCAAATGCACAACACACACAAGTTTTATGTTTGGATATTGGTTTTTCGGTTTTTGGTTTAACCAATATTTGTTTTCATGAATAATTGATCAAAACAAGTTTAATTGGTTTATGTATAGTAGTTTCATTCTATACATGCATGCTTAACTTTTAAACAAACTTATTTTGACTTTCCTATTCATGTATTGAAAAATTCAAGTTTGATAAAATACAAGTTTTGATTTTTGGTAAAATGATAAGACGCAAAAATAGTTCAAATTGCTTGATATTTGAGTTGAAATTTTTATTACATGTTTATATATCAATGCAAATGAGAAAACTATTTTTGGGGATTTTTAGAAGAGATAAAAGATTTTTTAAAAATAATTTTATCCCAGTTTTTGACCCAGAACAGTGGCTGACAGGCCAGATCGGCCGACCGCACGGTCGACCGAACCAAGGGCCGGTCGACCCTGTGGTCGACCAACGTGCACAGAGCTGTGCACGTCTGGCAGCAAAGTGGGACGGCCGACCGACCGGTCGACCGGACCAGAGAGCTCTGCTCTCTGTATCTGGGCGGTCGACCGTGCGGTCGATCGGATTGCTCCAACGGTCATATTTTTGACCGTTGCGGTCGACCGGCCGGTCGACCGCAAGCCTATCAGGCTGCTAGATCAGCCTAACGGCTAGTTTTCCTTTGGGGCTATAAATACCCAATCTCTTTAAGGATTTCAACAAGATTTTCAAGAGCAAAAATTCTTACTTTTCTGAAGTGTTTTTAAAGTTTTAAAAGTGTTTTAGAGCTTCAAAGATTTCATCTTTATTGTTTTTCAAGGGTTTTGGAAAATCAAAGAAAACTAGGTTTTTGGGATATTGTTTGGATTTTCATTTCTATCATCTACAAGAGATTTCCCAAGTAGTTTTTCTTTGTTATTTGCTTTCCAAAAACACCTTGATATCCACTTGAGCTATATCTTCTATCCTATTCTATTAGGATCTTTGTTTGTGAAAAAGAGAAGTGTTTGAGGTTGATTAAGCCTCCAAGTTGTAACCCTCCTTATTTTGTTGTATCCATCGTTGGTAGAGGTTGATCGGAGTGGTATTGGTTTGTATCCCTCTTCGATAGAGGTGATTGAGTTTGGTTATTGGCTACGGGCCTTATCCCTCTTCGATAGAGGTGGATTGTGGTTGTATTGCCTCGGTGCATTGTAAGGTTGAGAGAGGAGTTCGGTACTCCTTAGTGGATTGGAAATCTTTCTCGGTGAAGGCGGGGACGTAGAGCTAGGGGCTCGAATCTCGAAACATATCTTTGTGTTTGCATTTGATCCATTATCTCTAAACTCTCTCTCTTTACATTTGTGCATAGCATCATTCATATCATCCATATCTTTTTGCTTGTGTTGTGCCTTGCATTATTTCATATTGCTATATCTCTTATATGCTTGGTTGTTTGTGTGTGCCTCACTTATACTTACCACAAAGAGCTTCATATAGCACCTCAACCCATATCTAGGGAAATCAAGAGGAGTTAGTCCAGAGCCTTCACGGGAAATTCTGCTACACTTGTTGGTTGTATTAAGTGTGATTGCAAATTTGTTTTTAAGCTTCCGAATTTAGCGCATTTAGTTTATAGATTAGCATTATCACCTATTCACCCCCCTCTAGGTGATTTACAAGGGCCACCTTGCTAAATTTTGTTATGATAAAATACATGTTTCTAATTTAGCAAATAAATTTGTTTGGGTTAGAAAAGGTACTAACCCTCATGGACCCAAAAGAGTGTGGGTACCAAAGACCACCCCTATTATATTTGATGTAGGTGTGGGCTCTCGCATGACGTGAGAGTTGCAGTACCTTGAGGTGGATGCGTTTTGAGCTTCATGAGGACTATTTGGATGCATCACTTTCAAGGAAAGTTTGGTGGGAGGACCACCTTGGTTTGGAGAACTAGAGAGGTGCCCTCATCGGTTTTGGTATCGATCTCTAACTCCCGTTTATATTTGCATGCTTTCCATGTTCATTGTTTATAGCATGTTTTTGATGTTTATTGATTATTATGATTATGCCATGTTAATTAGATTAGTGATATACATGTTAGTTATTTGAGACACCCATGTTTAATATGGACTTATATCATTGTGTTCTCACTTTGTTTTAAACTAATATGTATGTCCTAGATCTAATGCATGTGTATAAATATAATGATCATATGGATGTTTATGATTTTTGTTTTGATGCTTTATGTTTTGATTAGTACGTTAAATACCATGACTATTAGACCATTGACATACATGTATAGCTTTTGAGATCACCCATGTTCATATGGATCATTCTTTGTGTTCTCACATATGTTTAGCTATTATGTGTATCATAACTCTAGTAACATGTGGATTTACATAATGATCGTTTTTATGATTATCATGTTGACTTATGTCTTGTTTTATACTTCATGATTTGATTACATGTTTAAATGTTAGTTTTCATTAAAACTAGGATATATACTTGTACATATAGTGGGCCACAAATAGATCATTACATGTTTGTGCTTGAACGCTTATTTGTACCCATTAGATGTTCTAGTATAGTCTAGTTTTGATGATTCATGCATTTTTAACTTATATTCCCCATTTTGGACATGTTTTATGCTTCGATGTTTAGCTTCATGTATATGTCTATCTTATCCAAACTATTGATTATACATATACATCCTTTGAGCCACGTGCCTTAATGCATATACATTTGTGGACTCGTTATGTTTTAGAGATGTATGTATACTTTAGTTTATACTTGACATACATATGCCTTGAAGAAATCGAGTTTTGATGATTTTCATGTTTTGAGGAATATTAAGCTTGAATGTCTATTTTCATGATTATTTGTGTCACATTACACTTGTACACTCACTTCATTTAAATGTTTCTCATGATTATGTTTTTCATGAGTATGTATGGGCTTTATGGACTTCGAGTGTTTAGTGCCATGTGTACATGTATTTCATGAAATATAATTTTGTTTTATTCCTTACTTGAAGGATTTCGTACTAGTTTAGAAGTTTTTCCATTAACTAGTTCGGATTCTTCGTTATGGTAGAGTTTTCAAACATACTTTATTTTTTTTAAACCTATTTTTGAAAACCCCAACCTTCTAAGGGCGGTTGGATGGGAGACCATGCACATGTTTGCTTTATAGTAAAAATCATTTTAAACTTGAGCATGATTGGGTAGTAGGTTATATGAGATATACTCTTGATATTATTATTGTTTCAATTGGTATCATTGGTTTCTTTCAATTGGTATCAATATTGACATTTCTTGTATACTCATATATATTTTTATGTATGTATGCTTTCACTTCAAATTGTCTCAATTTCGATTGGTATCTAATTTTTCATACATATATATGTTTATGCTAAAGCTTAAATTTTCACTGACCATCATGTTTCAATTGATTAGTTTTCAATTGGTATTTTAAACACAAGCTTATGCGTCTTTTTAGTTGGTATTTCATAAAGGGGGAGAAAATTTGTATATTTATCTTTCAATTGGTATTTTGTTTACCGTTGATTTCTACTCGCACACTTTATGTTGAATATTTATCTTATTTTGATATTATATGCTCTAATTGACAAATACTTACAATTGGTATCTTTTTGTATCAAGATGTTTATTTGAATATTTTCAATTGGTATCAAGATTTTATTTATTTTCTCACAATTGGTATCAATGCCTTTATTTACTTTCAATTGGTATCAATTCTTAAATATTTTTTATGTTTCCTTTCAATTGGTATCAAAATGTTCTACTTTGACACATTTTTAATTGATATCAAATTTATTTTATTGAGAAAATTTGAAATGTTTTAATAAGAAATATGAAAATTGTTTTGATTTATATTGCCTAGAGCTTAACATCTCTTCTACATATAGATTCATGTTGTGTGTATCCTATATTGAGGAGCTTGACAACTCTTCTTTATGTGATACACGTGTGTAGGGGAGCTTCACATTTCCTCTTATACATTACATATTATGTGTTATGTGAATTAGGCTTGTCATCCCTTCTTCATGTAATGCATATATGTAGGGAAGTTAACTTTGTGTCTTCCCCTTCATGAATGTATATCGCATATATCTATTTATTGATTTGTTTGTTTGACCCCTTAGTTAATTCATTGTTTCGAACAAAGGGGGAGAAGAATTTATTGATTTGTTTTTACTTTGATCCCTTGTTGATGATTGACAAAAGGGGGAGAAGTATTTGGTATATATATGCACGTTTTTGGAAAAAGGAGTTATGTTTATGCATATATGTTTTGTATTTGGTATATATATGCATGTTTTTGGAAAAAGGAGTTATGTTTATGCATATATGTTTTGTGTTTGCAAATAGGAGAAAAAAATTTGATGTGTTTCATGTTTATCTCCATGCATTTGCATACATGTTCATGAGCCTTCATTGCATATTTATTATGTTTCCTCCTATGCATGAGTTAAGGGGGAGCTTCTTTGAAGCTTAACTTTAATCCATGCATATATAACTCTATGAGTTTTGTCATCATCAAAAAGGGGGAGATTGTTGGCCCAATGGCCTTCTACTCTAGTTTTGATGATGATTAACTCATGTAGTTATGTTTACTAATAATCTTGTGATGTTTAGTTTCAGATCATTAACTAAGATATTAGTTGGTGATTAGCTTCGACAAGGAGTTTTGAAGCCTTTCTTATGGTGATTCCAGAGCCCGAGCAACAAGATCATACATAGCACTCATTAGAGTCAAGCTCGGTGGATCGCGATTTGGATCGAGTCGCTTGAAGACGGAGTTCCTCAAGAAGACCTCGGCACCTAGTTTATAGTTTGTTTTAGATCCATGTGTAAAGATTAGATAGTGTGATATGATCAAGTTCACAGTACACACACGTTTTATGTTTTAGATTCGGTATTTTGGTTTTTGGTTTAACCGATATTGGTTTTCATGAATAGATAGATTCAAAATAAGTTTACATTATTTAAATGTATATTAGATATGTTCTATATACATACATGCTTCATTTCCTAGACAAACTTATTTTGACTTACCTATTCATGTGGTTCAGGTTTTGAATTTTTCACAAAACATATTTTGGTATTTAATGACAAAAACAATGATAGGTATATTATGTTTCATGTATATTGGACCTATGTCCATATGCAACATGCTTTAAAATGATTAAGTATCATGTTTTTGTATTTGGATATGTTTTGGACAAAGTTTATTTGAAAAATCAAAGTTTGAAAAAATACGGTTTTTGGTTTTCGGTAATTTTTCCATAACGCAAAAATGGTTCAAAATGTTTGATAATTGTGTTGAAATTTTTATCACATGTTTGTATATCATATATTATGTTAGAAACTATTTTTGTGAATTTCTAGAAGTTTTATGGGATTTATTAGAATTATTTAAATCCAAGTTTTCTGACCCAAATTGCCTTCCGGCAGGCTCTGGCGGTCGACCGGGCTGGTCGATCGGACCCAGAGTCAGTCGACCGGTCGGTCGACCAACGTGCACATCCTTGTGCACGTTGGCCAGGCACTTGGGTGGTCGACCGTGCGGTCGACCGGCCAGAGAGCTTTGCTCTCTGGATTTTTACGGTCGACCGGCCGGTCGACTGCTGGCTTCCAAAGGTCATTTTTTTGACCGTTGGTGGTTGACCGGGCGGTTGACCGCCAGCCGCCTAGGCTGAAAAGTCAGCCTAACGGCTAGTTTTTTGTTGGAGGCTATTTAAGCCCCATTTCTTTGGGATTTTGGTCAAGGTTTTTGAGAAAAAAAATTTTCCTATTCTCTGGTTTTCAAAACAAGTTTTCAAAAGTGTTTAAGAGCCTAAAAGATTTCATCTTATTTGTTTTAATGTGTTTTGTTTATTTCAAAGAAAATAGGTTTTTGGGAATTAGTTTCTTGATCTAAAAATCTATATCTATTTGGTATTTTTCCCAAGAGATTTTCTTTGATCAAAATACTTGTTTTCCACTTGAGCTGTATCACTCTATCCTATTCTATAGGATCATTTGTTTTGTGGGAAAAGAGATAGTTTGTGGTCTTTGTAACCACCTTGTTGCAACCACCCTTTGCTTTGTGATATCCCTCTTTGGTAGAGGTTGAGGTTGTGATTTACTCCCTCTTGGTGAGGTGGAGTTGGTGTTGGTGTTGGATTTGTATCCCTCTTCGGTAGAGGTGGATTGTGCTTGTATCCCTCTCGGTGAGGTGGATTTAGTTGTATTGGTGGAGTTCGGTACTCTGGTCTTCGGTAGACCATTTGTATTGCCTCGGTGGAGGTTATATTGGTTGAGAGAGGAGTTCGGTACTCCCGGTTGTATTGCCCAAAATCCTTGATGGAGGTTCCCTCGATGGGAGTCCTAGGTGGACAAGTTAGTGGATTAGAAATCCTTCTCGGTGAAGGCGAGGACGTAAAGCTCAGTGCTCGAACCTCGAAACACATCTTGTTATTTGCGTTTGATCGATTGACTCTCAACTCTCTCTCTCTCTCTCTCTTTACCTTTGTGCATTGCATCATTCATATTGCCATATCATTTATATGCTTGTGTTGTGCCTTGCATTGATTCATATTGCTTATACCTATATGCTTGGTTGTGTTTGCTTGTGTGCCTCACTTGTGCTTAACCACGATAGCTTCATATGGCGCCTTAACTCTTATTCAGAGGAATCAAGAGGAGTTAGTCCAGAGCCCTTCACGGGGAATTCGGCTACACTCGTTGGTTGCACTAAGTGTTGTTGCAAATTAGTTTTAATTTTCGCATTTAGTTCATTAGATTAGCCTTATTACCTATTCACCCCTCCTCTAGGTGATTTCAGTTGAGATAGACCACCAAGTTGTAAACTTCCTTCAATGTGATATCCCTCTAGTGAGAGGAGATTAATCTGGCATCCCTTTATTGTGAGGTGATTGTGGAAGTTATAGTTGGCTCCCTCTAGTGAGACGTGGAGTTTGTGTTTAGCTTCCTCTAGTGAGAGGTGGAGTTTGTGCTGGAATCCCTCAAGTGTGAGGTGATTGGTGTTTGTTGGCTAAGTGCCTACCCCTCTTGTGTGAGGTGAATTTTGTGTTGGTTGTGCCTTGCCTCTGTGAGAGGTTGTATTTGGTTGAGAGAGGAGTTGTGTACTCCCGGTTATTGTATTTCCCAAAATCCTTAGTGGAGGTTCCCTGTGTGGGAAGTCCTGTGTGGACGAGTTAGTGAAAATCCTTCTGTGTGAAGGCACGGACGTAGAGCTGTGTGCTCGAACCTCAAAACATATCTTTGTGTTTGCGATTGATCTACTTTCTCTAACTCTCTCTTACTTTGCGCATTATAATACATTGTCATATCATTTACATGCTTGTGCTGTTTGTGTGTGCCTCACTTGTGTTTAACCATGAGAGCTTCATATAGCACCTCAACTCTTATTCAGAGGAATCAAGAGAAGTTAGTCCAGAGCCCTTCACTGGGAATTCAGCTACACTCGTTGATTTCATTAAGTGTGTTGCAATTAAGTTTTAATTTCCGAATTTTGTTCATTAAATTAGCTGTACACCTATTCACCCCCCTCTAGGTTTACTTACAATTGGTATCAGAGCTAAGTGCTCTTGATTTGGGTCTAACAACCTAGAGTCAAAGATCCTCATTTTATAGCTAATCACAATATTTGTACACACACTCATGGATTGCTTGACACCTCTCCATGTTTGATGTTTCCAACATTGACATGTAGAAATTTAGGATGTCCATGTACTTGAAAACCCTAGGCTTGCATGTTTTCCTTACCGCTACCAAGAAATCCTATCTTGGCAATAGTAAGCATATAGAGGCCAATGCACAAGCCCTTGAGGCACTTTGAAGCACGCTTAATAAAGAATATTTGTGTATGGTTTCTCATTGTGATTCCTCCTTTACAGTGTGGAACACGTTGACTTCTCCCGCGCTACAAAAGACGAACCTTGTGGAGAAGGAATCTAGTGAGGATGAATCCGAACAATGATGCTACATGGTCCAAGGGAATGACTCCCTTGAGGTACATTCATATACTCAACTAGATAGTGCTAGCTCTTTATTTGATGATCTTGATAGTATGGATGCCGATGCATTAAATGAAGAGTTACCTATTGTTTGTGAGAACCTTCTTGAAAAATATAAAGTTTTAAAAAAGAAACTTGTAAGTTAACAAAAAAATAAGGATTTGTCTTCAAAACTTGAGTTAGTTTTGCAAGAGAAAGTGGAGATTTCTAATGAAAGGGATTCATTGAAATCCAAACTTGACCTTACTCTAAAAGAAAATGAAATTTTGAAAAATAAAAATGATCGTGAAAATGTTTTGAAGAAAAATGAATCTTTAACTTCAAAACTTGACTTTGTTTTAAAAGAAAATGATTCTTTGAAAAATAAAATTATTTCTATTTCAAAAGAATTAGATTTGGTTTCTAAGAAGAATATTATTTTGAAAAATGATATAGATTCTCATGTTTGCCATGCTATTGTAGCTTCACATTCTAGCTCACCTATTGCATGCTCCACTTTATCTTCTAATATTAAAAATGATATAAATGTTTTGAAGAAGAGTGTTGATTGGTTGGGCTCCACTTTGAGCCATTGTGCTTTAAACCACTCACGTTTGGAATCTATGTTTCGAAAGAAACAAGTTCCTCTTATGCATGCACACAAATCACGGCATACACATGCTTCCCACGTTCACTCCCATAACACGATGTATGCTCATGTGTGCACTTGTACACATTGTGGACATAAGGGCCACATTGTTAAGTTTTGTTATGATCGTATACATGATTCAAATTTAGCAACCAAATTTGTTTGGGTTAGGAAAGGAGCTAACCCCCATGGACCCAAAAGAGTGTGGGTATCAAAGAAAACCCCTATGTTATTTGATGTAGGTGTGGGCTCTCACATGACGTGAGAGTGATGGTGCCTTGAGGTGGATGCATTCCGAGCTTAAAGAAGACAAATTGGATGCATCACTTTCAAGGGGAGTTTGGTGGGAAGACCACCTTGTGTTGGAGACATGGAGAGTTGTTCTCATGGTTTTGATAACTATCTCTTACTCCTTATTTATGTTTGCATGCTTTTAGATCATTCATTTATAACATGTCTTGTTTTAATGTTCATTATGCCATATGCCATGTTTATTAGTCCTATGACATGCATGATTAGTATTTGAGACACCCATGTTTATATGGACCCATATTTAGTATTCTCATTTTAGTTTAACTAATGTATATGTCCTAGATCTAATGCATGTGCATTTTCCATAATGATCATATGAGTTTTTGTTTTGATTCCATGCTTCATGCTTTGATTACATATTTAGATGTTAGTTTTATTAAAACTTAGGTATATACTTGTACAACTAGTGAGCCACAAATAGACTATTATATGTTTGTGCTTGAACGCTCATTTGTACCCACTAGATGTACTAGTATAGTTTAGTTTTGATGATTCAAACATTTTGACGTGTATTCCCATATTGTACATGTTTTTCATGTTTATATGTTTAGTTTCATGTATATGTCTATTTTGTCTAAACTATTAGCTATACATATACATCCTTGAGCCACTTGCCTTCATGCATATTCTTTTGTGGACTCGTTATGTTTGGATATGTATGTATACTTTTGTTTGTACATGACATACATATACCTTGAAGGATTCTAGTTTTGATGATTTTCATGTTTTTAAGGAATTTCATATTGAGCTTAATTGCCTATTTCCATGACTGTGTATTTCACATTATACTTGTACACTCACATCATTTTTGTTTACTCATGATTTGTTTTCATGAGACTATATATGCGTTATAGACCCTTGAGTGTTTAATGATCATGTGATTCTCATATTTTCATGGAAATATTTCTGTTTTATTCCTTACTTGAAGGATTTCGTACTAGTTTACAAATTTATCATATAACTAGTTTGTATTCTTCATTATGGTAGAGTTTTTCAAACATAATATATTTTCAAACTTATTTTTGGAAACCCCTACCCATCGAAGGGCGGTTGGTTGGGAGACCATGCCTTGTATACTTATTATTGAAAATCCTTTTAAACATGTGCATGAAATGGGTGGTAGGAAATATGAGTTATACACTTGATCTTTTTATGTTTTCAATTGGTATCATTGGATCTTTTTCAATTGGTATCACTATTGACATTCTTTTTGTATACTCATATATGTTTCTATATATGTATGCTTACACTTCAAATAGTATCAATTTTGATTGGTATTCAATTTTTCATACATATATATATATAATATATATATATATATATATATATATATATATATATATATATATATATATTATATATATATTATATGCTTTTATTTGTGCTTACTATATCTCTATATCTTTGAGCACAAATTTTGATTATGCTAAGCTTGATTCTTAAATGACTATTATATTTCAATTGATTATGTTTCAATTGGTATCTTATACAAGCTTATGCTTCATTTTATTTGGTATTTCATAAAGGGGGAGAAAATTCATATTTCACCTTTTAATTGCTGTTTACCTTTCGTATTTTACTCCCACACTTTATGTTGAAAAATGATTGAAAAATGAGATTGATTTTTTTGGTATCATATGCTCTTAATGAAAAATTACTTTCAATTGGTACTAATCTTTACAATTGATACCAAGATTATCTATATGTTTACATCATTCAATTGATATCAAAATTTTTGGTTGAATTCTTCAACATGTTTTATTTACTTTTAATTGGTATAATATAGACATGTTTATTTAAATTTATATTAAAAACATTTGTTTTATATACTTTCAATTGGTATGCTTTATTTATTTTCAATTGATATCATGATGCACTAAATTGATATATTTTTTTTCAATTGGTATCAAAATATTTTGATTTGATTTCACCCCTTATTGATATTTTTTTTGTTTTAAGACAAAAAGGGGGACCATTGTTGTTGTTTGTTGTTTTCTTTGACCCTTTGTTGATGATTGACAAAAAGGGGGAGAAGTATTTGAGTTTATATGAATGTTTATTGTTTATTTGTAATATGCATGTTTGTTGTTTATTTGTAAGTTTATATCAAATTTGTTTCATATTGGTATCAAGAGAATTTATTTTATGTTTTGATGTTTTGTTGATATTGGTATCAAGAGAACATACTTTGTTGTTTTAGTTTAATGGTATCAAGAACTTTTGTTAAAATTTTTATTGTTGGTATCAAGAGCTTTATTGATTATCTTTCAGTTGGTATCAAGAATTTTTATTGATAGGTATCAAAAGCTTTTATGCTTTTATTGATAAAGTTTTCACATTGAAATTTTTATTGGTATCAAGAGCAATTATTTAAGAACATGTTTATTTTAAAAAGAAAAGAAATTTATTTTAAAAGTTTAGTATCAAGGGCATGTTTATTTCATTATGCATGTTTATGCATATTCATGTTTAGTATTCGTTGCATATATTTATTGTTTATTGCTATGCATGAGTTAATGGGGAGCTTCTTTGAAGCTTAACTTTAATCCATGCATATATAACTCCATGAGCTTTGTCATCATTAAAAAGGAGGAGATTGTTGGCCTAGAGGCCTTCCACTCTAGTTTTGATGATGATTAACTCATGTAGTTATAATTTACTAATAATCTTCTGATATTTAGTTTCAGATACTTAACCAAGATATTAGTAGGTGATTAGCTTCAACAAAGGTGTTTTGGAGCTTTCACATGGTGATTCAAGAGCCCGAGCGTCAAAGTTCATATCTAGCACTCGTTGGAGTCAAGCTCGGTGGATCACGTTTGGATCGAGTCGACTTGGAGACGGCGCTCTACAAGAAGACTTCGGTACATTATTTAGTTTATAGTTTAGATCCATTGTTAAAGATTAGATAGTGTGTTATGCTCAAGTTCACAACACACACATGTTTCATACTTTGATTTTGGTTTTTAGTTTAATCGATCTTGGTTTTCATGAATAGATAGAATCAAAACAAGTTTACATGGTTTAATGTATATTAGATTTGTTCTATATACATCTATGCTTCAACTATTTAAACAAACTTAGTTTGATAGTCTATTTCATGAGTTTGAAGTTTTGGTAATTTAAACAAAACTTATTTTCAGACTTAATGTCAAAAACATTGATATATATCTCTTTCATGTATACTGGATTATATCCATATACAACATGCTTAAAAGTTATTTAAATATCATGTTTTTGTATTTGGATGAGTTTTGGACAAATCGGATTTCCATTTCAAAAATCCAAGTTTTGGAAAATACGAATTTTGGCTTTCTGCAAAAATTGTAAGTCACAAAATGGTTCAAAATATTTGTAACATGATTTGATTTTTACTCAAACAGTTTTGTATTTCAAAGATAATATAAGACTGATTTTTGTGTATTTTTAGAGATTTTATGGGATTTACTTGGTAATAAAAAGATAAGTTATTGAATCCTATAATCTGCCTGTCAGGCCCTGGCGGTCGACCGGAACGGTCGACCGGACCAGTGGTCGGTCGACCGACGTGCACAAGGATGTGCACATGGCCAGCCACTTAGGCTGGTCGACCGACTGCAAGTGCCCCACTATCAGGTGGGGGCGGTCGACCGGGCGGTCGACCGTGAGCTTTGGCACGGTCGACCGAGCGGTCGACCGGCCAGAGAGCAATTGCTCTCTGGATCTGACACGGTTGACCGGTCGGTCGACCGGAGGGCTCAACGGTCAATTTCTGACCGTTGGCCGGTCGACCAGAAGGTCATTTTTGACCTTGTCAGCTGCCAACGGGCAGAATTTTTATGGGGTTATAAATACCCCATTTGAAATTGGTTTTCACCAAGTTTTCAAGTGAGAAAAATTTACATTCTTAAAGTTTGTTATTACAAGTTTCAAAAGAGTTTTAGAGCTTTAAAGATTTGATCTTTATTTTGTTTTAAAAGGGGTTGGAAAATTCAAAGAAAGAAAAGTCTTTGGGAATTGGTTTGATCTTCATTTTCAATTCTATCTAGAGTTTTTCCCTAGAGTTTTTCTTTGAGTTTTTGATTTCTAAACTCTTTGTTTTTCACACTTGAGCTATCTTGCTATCCTATCTTTAGGATCTTTATCTTTGTGGGAAAATTGGTTTGTGGTTGAGATGGACCACCAAGTTGTAAACTTCCTTCATTGTGATATCCCTCTAGTGAGAGGAGATTGACTTGGCATCCTTCTACTGTGAGGTGATTGTGAAAGTTGTAGTTGGCTCCCTCTAGTGAGAGGTAGAGATTGTGTTTAGCTCCCTCTAGTGAGAGGTGGAGTTTGTGTTGGAATCCCTCAAGTGTGAGGTGATTGTGTTTGTTGGCTAAGTGCCTACCCCTCTTGTGTGAGGTAGATTTTGTGTTGGTTGTGCCTTGCCTCTGTGAGAGGTTTGTATTTGGTTGAGAGAGGAGTTGTGTACTCCCGTTATTGTATTGCCCAAAATCCTCAGTGGAGGTTCCCTGTGTGGGAAGTCCTGTGTGGACGAGTTAGTGAAAATCCTTCTGTATGAAGGCGGGGACGTAGAGCTGTGTGCTCGAACCTCGAAACATATCTTGGTGTTTGCGATTGATCCACTTTCTCTAACTCTCTCTTTCTTACTTTGTGCATTACAATACATTGTCATATCATTTACATGCTTGTGTTGTTTGTGTGTGCCTCACTTGTGTTTAACCACGAGAGCTTCATATAGCACCTCAACTCTTATTCAGAGGAATCAAGAGGAGTTAGTCCAGAGCCCTTCACTGGGAATTCGGCTACACTCGTTGGTTATATTAAGTGTGTTGCAATTAAGTTTTAATTTCCAAATTTTGTTCATTAGATTAGCCGTACATCTATTCACCCCCCTCTAGATGTACTTACAGTATCCAGTTTACATTACTTAATAAAAAAATACTATGACCAAGGTCGTATTGTTATCAAACAAAACATTCTCAAAGAGACTTCTATTACATAAGACTGCGACTGAAGTCACAATCTTGTAATCATCTTAATTAATTAACTTATGAGATTATTGTTACTGTTTCTATTGACTGCGACTCTTATTTCATAAGACTGCGATCACAGTCGCAGTAACCTATTTAGCTTAGGAAGGTTGAAAAAATACTGCGACCCTAATCGAAAAAAATAAAAAAAGGCTACAACACTGTGACCAAAGGTCGCAATGTAAAACAAAAATAAATCTAAAAAGTGAAAATAATATTAAAAAATTAAATCCAAAATTTTTCTTTTTAGAAACTGCGACTTCAATTGCAGTTTCAGAAAACAAAGAAAATAACTATTTCAAGTCGCGGTAATAGATTTTTATTGTGATTAAAACATTTTTTCAAAAAAACTTGAACATAAGTGTGACCATGGTTGCATTCTTTTAAAATAAATTATTTTTCTAAAATCTAGTTATCGAGATCTGTAATTTTTTTGTTTGAAAAAGCTCAAAATTTTTTGATCTGTAATTTTTTTAGTGGAGGAACAGTTGTAACAGGTAAAAAAGTGAAACTGAGGGTATTTCAGTTATTGGGCAACAAAAAGTGGTTAAGGGTCTCCTTTTACCGCCTAAATTTTTGACTTCTCTGCGGGTAATATGAAGCCACGTCATGCTAGCTGAGAAACTCTCTCAGCTGGCGGCTGAGGTACAGTAACCCTATATGTGTGTGTGTGTGTGTGTGTGTGTGTGTGTGTGTGTGTGTGTGTTATATATATATATATATATATATATATATATATATATATATATGATATAGTAACATAATCCCACAAAATGACTTACATACTATCTCAGTTGTTCACTATAATGGATGTAGTTGGTGACGTAGCCCGAGCTTATTAATTGGCATTAATGATATTAGATTGGGTAATATTGTGGTAGCATCACTGTTATCACATATGAAGTATTGATGATGTTAAAATGTGACACTTGTATATTCTTCCAATTGTTATTATTATATTGTATTACCGGTATATAAACATGTATCATCTATTATTATTGTGATTGTATTACTATAGTATATATTAGTGCTTCATTCATTTTACCACTAACTACGTCGCTTTTCTAACGACCCTGATTTTGCGTGCCCAGGTTGGAGATATGCGATATCGTATTATCAGATATTTCATAGGAGATTCATCATCGATACCGTTCATAGATATCTCTAGTATTTAGTCTTTATTTTCCATATTTATCCATATTTCTATATCTATCATGATCACTAACCCCTTTATGCAGGTATTCTTGTACTTATTTAACGCTGGAACTATTGTGTATATTATGTCTATTCCCTGTACTGTGGCTTAGCGTACATATGTGAAAGTATTTCTGCCCTGCTATGTACGTCGCCATAGCATCCTCATAACTGTGGGATTGGGGCATTACACAATGGTCAGGCAGTTTCCATGCCATAGGTTTCATCTGGATTACAAACACCTCAGAGGAAAGTAAAAAAAAAAAAAAAAACAAGAGTAAAGAAGAAAAAATAACTTTCGATTCGATTAAAAAACAATGAAGAAAAGATGAATACTTACATCGGTGTCACTCTTAGTACAACCTTCTTTCTCATTCCCTCATGAAACTCTTCTCTCCTCTCAATTACATAAAAAAAATAAAAATTACATTAAAAGAAAGAAGAAGTTAGGTTAAACCTATACAAAAATTTATTCTACTCTTTGCTTAATCTTTCTTTGTAGCCTCAGAAATTCCAGTATTTATAGGTAAAAATTAAAGGGGGAAGCGCCTGAAGATATGAGGAGTAAACGCTCCCTGTATCTCACTAAAATATGGCGAAAACGCGGCAAATGCGGCGTTTTCCGTGGCACTTTTGTGGCCATATGGCCAGATCCGGAGGTGCAGCTCTCAGATTTGAAGATCTGTCTGTTTGTTCAATTGGTTTCTCGATTTTCTCTATAGATTTGATGATATCTTTATTGATCCTCAAGCTAACCGAATAAATTCAAATAAATATAATTTAACCTATTTCTATTTGGTATTATCTGCTCTGATTTGCTCTGATCTCCTTAATCTTCTGCATAGTTGCCCTGATTTGTGATTTAATTTAATTCTGATTAAATCAGAATTGAAATGGGCTTTAGGGCTCGTTTCTCTTCCCTCTTTTTTAGTAAAGAACTGCATATAATTTAGACCATAATTAGAATTAAAAACAAAGCTTATTAAATAATAAATATGGGAATGTGACAACAAATATGCAGTAACAGTGACTGATTAAGAGGCTAAAAGTCTTAATGAAGGCATATGCTCAATAGGAATGAGTGGAGAAAGTTGATCCATGAGCCCGATCTGGTGCAATTCTCTTTTGGTTCATGTAGCCTACCCCAAATACTTAGGACAAATGGCTTAGTTGTTGTTATTGTTGTATAGAATTAACTTTTAAAATATTACAATTTTATCACAATAATTAGTTAGTATATCCATATAATTAGTAAGTATATATAACTCTATAAACTTAATTCTTCTTCAACCTCAAAACTCTATGACCTTGTGCTTCTGGCTAAAGTAAATCTTAACCCTTCATTTCAATAGAAAATATCTCAACCCTCAATTAGTTTTTGCATTTAAATTCTAATTAGTAATTGTAATTGGTTTCCCCTTCTCAAACTGAATCGCATCTCTCTGTGTTCCCGTCCCGCCATTGATTTCTCCCTCCCTTTCTCTCCACCGTAAAAGAATTTGCTATGCATATGCAAGTGTTGTTGTTCATTTGAGTAGAACTAATTTGAGATTGAATTGGTCCAACAGTAGTCAACAACTTGGATATGCAAGTGTGCATGCATTATGATTTCAATAATAGCATAGAAATGCCTGTATAAAATTTCTCAAGCTTTTTCTCTCTAGAAACTTGTTATAATTTCCATATATTTTAATTCTATGTATTGCATTGGTTCTCGTCCATATATGATTAGTCTCTAATTTTACATAATTGTATCACATCTTCACATTAATTTCATATTAAATTCTGCTAATAAAACTTTGCTTGCTTGATTCTAGGTCCATGGTGTCCAAATGAAGAAGAAGACCCTAAATCACCATTTATTGGTGCTTAAAAGCCTATTAAAGATAGCCATTGACCTAGAGAGCTGATTCTGTACAAATCAGAGGCTGAAAACGAAACCGGGCGCAGTGTCTGACAGGAGACAGACTGGACCGCGCGCGGCTCGAAGCGCCGCGCGCGCGGCCGTTGAATGGCCGCGGAAACGCGGCTGTTTTCGCGTTTCCGCGGCCATACGGCCGCGGCGCGTGCGCCGCTTCGGGCCAGGGTTTGTCCCCTGGCCCCCTGTTTCCTTGGCGCCTATAAATACCCCCCTGGATTTCCTGAGTGAGGATATGCAGAGTTTTTAGGGTAGTTTCCATTTCCATGTTGTAGTTTAGTTTAGGTTAGGTTAGTTCTTCTTCTTCCTCTTTGTATTTTCCATTTTGTAGATCTTGTATTAGGGAGAGAGAGTGGTTCATGCTTGGAATGTAAGAGTGCTTGTAATAGAAGGTGATAATCTATGAAAGGTGCTCTCTTTACCTCTCTATGTTTTCTTCTCTCTAATCTCTTTTCAATGTGTAGCTAATCTTTTCTCTAATGGCACTAACTACTAACCACCAACTATTCTAACTTCTTTTATGATAATCCACATGAATCTAATAGCCTCTACTTGGCCTTGCTCTTGCAAGAGCCATTGATGGCTCATGATGATGGATCTAACTCTAACTTCCTAACCACTAACAAGCTAACATTACTTTATTTCCTGATTGCTCTTATCGAGTTTTGATGATTTGAGTGTAGCTTGAACTTATTTTGTTGTGTTTGGGTTGTGATGAGTTACGTATGGGTCATGCTTTGAATAGCTCTTGAACCAAGGATTAGTGATGGCCAATGATACATGTGAGGCAACTATCACTAAGAGGTTAGCATGTTGGTGGAGTCATTAGTAGTTAGTAGCCATGAGGTTTCTTTCTTTTTCATCTTGTTTTAAAAATACAACAAAAATCATAAAGATATTCTTTTCTATGTTTCCCACTTCTTTGTGTTTCACCGTACTTCTCTTTTCATTCTTTTCTTCCTTTTTTTTTCATTCTTTAAAACTTTGAAGAATTTTTAACAAACACGTGAATCAACTGGTAAAGCTTCTATCGCCTCCCATCCTTGTGGATTCGACTCGTTTTAGCCTCTATGCTATAACGGAAGTATCGAGGAAGCCAAAGCACACACACTTTAAATCTTCATTTCAAAACATATACTTTTTGTGCGCGATTTTACCCCGATCAAATTTTAGCGCCATTGCCGGGGATGGGAACGGTTTGATTTCACAAGTTTGTTAACTTTTCTTCTTTGTTTTTTGGTGTGCAGGTTAAATTTTAGCATTGTAGAAGTCCACACTTGCTCAAGTGTGGTCGGGTAATTTCTTATACATTCATATACTCTGCTGCTAAATTTTTTTTTTTTATTACCTGTACACTGTAAATAATTTTAAGAATTAAAATACGAAAATTGGATGCTTTAAAAACATTTAGACATTTGCATCTAGGCACGTGTCAATTTTCATTCCAATATACTGTATTTTATTCTTGTGTTGTTGTGATATTGATAGGAGGTGTATATATTGCATTGCATATAGTATAGGACAAACACTTCAGTGATTACTCGCTTTTTTGTGTTCATGCTTATCTATATTGCACACTTGCACAATTTAACTTAAGGCAAAACCCAAAACAACATAAGGTGGGGAAGTCATTACCCTCCCTTAGCCCAAAATCACCTCCCCACTCACACAACCCAAGCCTTAATAAAATTTGCTAGACGTTGGCCCTAGGGACATCTCGGACTTATTTAGGAGATTGACCTAAGGGGGAAGTTGTTAGAAGTTGACTCTTGTCAAATCAGTGTCTAAGGTTAGGGATTGAGAGGCGAAACCTCGAAGAACAGTGGTTTGGCATAATTAGGCCCGTTGCTTCGGCACGGATACCTCCCACTGATCTTGCCCCTACCTGGCCGATTAACTCGCGGTCAGCTTCCGACAATATACCCCCGTGGACAGTCTAACCAGTTAGGAGTCGTCTAGGTCTAAGTCAACCCTAGCATAGGCTTGTTTTCTTTTTCTTTTTCTTTTTCTTTGTTGTTTGTTTGTTTGTTTTTCTTTTTTGTAAATTGTGATATAGATTTTAATAATAATTCTTTCAATTATAATATGAATCCATATTTCACCCCGACCTCATTTGACTGGATAACTCTGACCCGGCAATGTACAACATGAACCAACCATATATGCCGGGTTGGGATTATCCGAATCAATATGACCCATATCCCCAACAATATGACCATAATTTTCAAAATAATTTCAACTCTTCACAGAGTTCATGGGGATTCACCTACCCCGAGTCAAATTTTCAACCATCTTGTCCACAATTTTCACAATATTCGTGCCCAAATTTTGATTCATATACTCCTTTTCCTGAACCACCAATTGAAGAAAAATCATCATTGGAAGGAGTATCGATGAGTCCCTACAACAAATACAAAATTTGCTCAATTCACAATCCTTCCCATATCAAACTCCACATACTCCTTTTCTAGAGCATCCCATTGAAGAAGAATCTGAACTAGAAAAGCGTTTGGAAGTCTTTTGTGAAAGAATGCAAAACATGTTGGACTCATCATCTCAACCAAATTTTCAAGAGTCCCACTCATTTTTTCCAGTCTCACCAATTCAAAATGAACAAACTTCAATACTGGACTTGAGTATGGAATCCTTGAGTGAGTCCGAGCAGCAACCGCAAAATCCTATGGACTCACAATTTCACCACAATTTCTAAAATCAACTTCCATACTCATATTTTCAAGAACCAATCACAAAGAGTATGGAAGACATGATTCCGAATCCAAATTTTGTTACACGGCCTATCAGTAGGTTAGATTCACTTTTGAGCGAATTGATCAATGAGAGCGAGGAAAGCCTTTCTTGTTAACCTTTGACCGATTCTTATATCCCTAACTCTACTGATTGGACCCATGAGTCATGTCATTTTGGAAATCCAGCTTTAATTTCAGAACATACATTTGAACTTGACCAATCTCCAAGTTATGAAAGTCGCCTGGACATTTTGGCAAGTTATCCCTTCCCTGAAATTGAAATCGAACCTAAATGTGATCCTGAACTTCCTGTTGGGAACTCCATTTCACTTTTTGATTCAATAATGACCCCGGTATCCTTACCAGATTTTTTCTCTATTCCAGAGTCAACATTGAATCCTGTACCAGTACACCGTGAAATAGAATCACCAATCTCTAATGATCATACTTCATTATGGGGAAAGTGTGTGAACATCAATTCTTTGGTTTGGACCCTATTTTTGAACCAATTTTGACTCTCATTGTTGACTCTCAACTTGATCTGAGTCACCTTCCCGAGTCGGTATCGATTTTTGTTCTTGTTCCATTTGAGTCCAAATCAATCATCTCTCAAAATCACACTTCATTGTTGGACAAGAATGTTGAAGAAATGACTCAGTCATTATTTTTGAAAATCGGCCATTAGATGGGGATAAATTTTTCAATAAGACTATTCAATCCATAACTCTTTTCTGGGGTCATATTAGAGAGGTCCTTGGTGGGTTTCTGGATGATCCACGATATCTTGATTGGGTCACAACGCTTGGCCCAATCCGACCACCACCAGAGCCACCCCCTTGAGGTAATTTTCCTTCTCTCCCATTTATTTCATGTATATACACATTCACGATGCATTGAGGACAATGCGTGAGATAAGTGTGGGGGAGGGTTACTAACATAGTTAGTTTTACATTTTCTTTCTTTTACACTTCTTTTCAAAAAAAAAAAAAACTTTTCTTTTCTTTTTACAAAACTTTTGAAACAAGAGAAATTGTTTTTGATTTCTTTTTAAGAAAATTAAGATTATCTTAGGAATTAGGAAGACCTAAATTATGAAATTTTAAACTAAGTCAAAATAATAAATCTTGTCTAAATTATAGGATAAGAAAGTAAGATTGAAAAGATAATTTAATCTTGAATTTTTTGCCTTAGATTTATGCACTCCACACTTACACAATTTTTGTGATTGAAACAAAGACTGAAAATGCCATAAAAAATATATATTAAAAAAATTATGATAATAAAAATCACTTATTAAAGTTAGGTAATTATGCCTCAGGAAGCATGATTATTCATACCTAAAATGGTGAACAAAAAAATAAAATAACCCTTTAGTTTTGTGGCCTTATTTACTCGAGTCCTTAAGTCCGAGGGATGTTTTCTCATCTGGTGCCCTAAGACCATCTGGTTTGGAGTCACCGGCTAAAGGCTCACTACCTGGGTAAATAAGAAAGCTTAAGAAAACTAAGGGAAGAAAAAAATATATCTATATATATATAAAATAAATAAATGGCATGAAAGTTTGAGTCGATATCCCAAAAATCTTCACAATTCACAAAGTGCATATTTTTCTAAGAGTTTTATGAAAGATCAAAGAGTCAATTCAATTTTAATTCTTACATTTAATTTATAACAAGATTTTTTGTATTTTGACTTAGTTTAAGAAAGAACAATTTCTGGTTAACCTATGACCTTAGATCACTTATATTTTCGCAAAAATATTTCAACACTTTTCTCTATTTCAAAATGTGTTTTCAAAATACTAACATTTGATTTCTTTCTTTATGGATTTTGTGGGTGTAATCCGCTAAAACCCTCAGGAGACAAAACTCCTCCTCTAGGAGAAACTTAGAGGTTAACGGCTTGTTACACATGCTCAGTGCAATCGCGTCACCTGCGAAAGTGGTGTAATAATTCCTTAGTTTTTTGTTTTGCTCGGGACGAGCAAAAGATAAGTGTGGGGGTGTAATTAGTCTCTAATTTTGCATAATTTGTATTACATCTTCACATTAATTTCATATTAAATTCTGCTAATAAAGCTTTGCTTGCTTGATTCTAGGTCCATGGTGTCCAAATGAAGAAGAAGGCCCTAAATCACCATTTATTGGTGCTTAAACCTATTAAAGATATCTATTGACCTAGAGAGCTGATTCTGTACAAACCAGAGGCTGAAAAGACGAAACCGGGCACAGGGTCTGACAGGAGACAGACTGGACCGCGCGCGCGCTCGATGCGCCGCGCACGCGGCCATTGAATGGTCGCGGAAACGCGGCCTGTGTCGCGTTTCCGCGGCCATACGGCCGTGGCGTGCGCGCCGCTTCGGGCCAGGGTTTGTCCCCTGGCCCCCTGTTCCCTTGGCGCCTATAAATACCCCCCTGGGTTTCCTGAGTGAGGATATACAGAGTTTTCAGGGTAGTTTCCATTTTCATGTTGTAGTTTAGTTTAGGTTAGGCTAGTTCTTCTTCTTCCTTTTTGTATTTTCCATTTTGTAGATCTTGTATTAGGGAGAGAGAGTGGTTCATGCTTGGAATGTAAGAGTGCTTGTAATAGAAGGTGACAATCTATGAAAGGTGCTCTCTTTACCTCTCTATGTTTTCTCTCTCTAATCTCTTTTCAATGTATAGCTAATCTTTTCTCTCATGGCACTAACTACTAACCACCAACTATTCTAACTTCTTTTATGATAATCCACATGAATCTAATAGCCTCTACTTGCCTTGCTCTTGCAAGAGCCATTGATGGCTCATGATGATGGATCTAACTCTAACTTCCTAACCACTAACAAGCTAACATTACTTTATTTCATGCTTGCTCTTATCGGGTTTTGATGATTTAAGTATAGCTTGAACTTGTTTTGCTGTGTTGGGTTGTGATGAGTTACATATGGGTCATGCTTTGAATAGCTCTTGAACCAAGGACTAGTGATGGCCAATGATACATGTGAGGCAACTATCACTAAGAGGTTAGCATGTTGGTGGAGTCATTAGTAGTTAGTAGCCATGAGTTTTCTTTCTTTTTCATCTTGTTTTAAAATACAATAAAAATCACAAAGATATTCTTTTCTATGTTTCCCCTTCTTTGTGTTTCACCGTACTTCTCTTTTCATTCTTTTCTTTCTTTTCTTTTCATTCTTTAAAACTTTGAAGAATCTTTAACAAACACGTGAATCAACCGGTAAAGCTTCTATCGCCTCCCATCCTTGTGGATTTGACTCGTTTTAGCCTCTATACTATAACGGAAGTATCGAGGAAGCCAAAGCACACACACTTTAAATCTTCATTTCAAAACATACACTTTTTGTGCGCAGTTTTACCCCGATCAATATACACTGTAAAATCTTTATTTGTCCACAACTTCACGTCTTGAAAAAAAAATCTGTAGCTATTGGAGTTGTTTCCAGTATGTAATTACTGGTGCCTAGATCACTCCTATAACTATTGACTAATCAATAATACAATGATCCCTCAAAAACAACCAAGAAAATTTTCAGGAATAATTTTTGATTCAGTTAGCTGTTGTTTCCTCCACCAATTAGGAAAAGAAGAAAACATTTGCGGTTACAATTATATATCATACATAATTTGATGTTTGTCTAGACTAATCAAACACTTAGCAAGACACTATTGAAATCAAAATGATTTGCTGAGTTTTAACACTCTAATCCAATGAAGTGAGTTGTTTGTGAATTCAGTTATATCCCTTATTAGACCATTATCATAGCATAGCATCTCCTCGAGATTTCCTAAACTAAAATAATATGTTAAAAGATCACAGACTAAAAATGCTAATTCTATTAGATCCAACAATGCAAATTTAATAGTAATCAAAGCACAAGATTCTTGATTACTACAACACAACTATTTCTTAACAATAATCAAGATCGAGGACAAAGAAGTACAAATTCAGATCACATTAACTACAAATTCTACTCATGTCAGGGCCTATTTCTACGAGGAGGGCAATGCGGGAGGGGGGAGATCGATGGAAGAGGGAGTAAGGGGAGAGGGACAGGGAGGCACTAGGGTTTGAAATGGAGAAAAAAGAGATGGGGGAGGGAGAATAATTTCAAACTAGGGGGTATAACTGTGTTTTTTACACTTAAATTTGGTATGTAGAATATAAGGGTATTTAGAATAATTTAGTTAGGGATCTGTTGAGCAAGGGCTTTCATGATGGCGATGAACAAGAATAGATCAGATCAGAAATGATACACGAGATCATAGATTTATCAAAAGACAATACACAGAACACCTGAAATTACGTGAAAAACCAAATAGGGAAAAATCACGGAGGTGCTCAGAAATCCACTATTAATCGAGAGATTATAGGAGAAGAAGTAAACATCATAGCCGCTCTTTTCAATAGCTCTCACACCTTCGTTATACCCTAATTACTGTGGATCTCTATTTATTGAAAAAACTAAGATTACAAATTGTGACATCCTTAAACTGCCCTTGACACGTGGCTTGAGTTTCCTGTATCGTAAAGCTTCTAGGTCGGACCACATTCACTATACCTCAAGAATGTTCCTCTGCCCTGTTGCTCAGACTATTCCTTCCGAGACTCCGAGTGATCCTCTGAGCACTTGAACATGCCACCATCTAAAACTCCAAGTTTAGGGAGTTAGCAAAATGGTTTAGTCCTTGGGAGACTCTTCCCAAGGACTCGCCTTAGAGTTACTGAGGATGGACTTCCCATCCTCCTAACTCTACAACTGAGCCTCACAGTCCTTCCAGCATAGTACTTCTCCGAGCGTTTTCTTCGATCAAGGTCAATAATCAGGATCCACAACTTCAACAATCTCCCTCTTGGAGACTGAGTTGATGCAGCAACATCATCCCATCTTCCTTTAATTTTACTCTCGTTCCCGACTATTAGTGACTCTAAGGGACTTAAACTCGGATCATCAGCCTTGAAGACCCATAGAAGTTGAATAACTTTTCAGCTTCTCCACCACGACCATCTTGGTCAACATGTCTACTAGTTTCTGACTCATGTGTATCTTCAGTAATAAAAACATACCACCCTTTAACATCTTGTGGATGAAGTGGTACCACATATCAATGTGCTTGGTTCTGTCATGATAAACCTGATTGTTTGCAAGGTCAATTGCGCTCCAGCTGTCACTGTGCAAGGACGAAGCCTCCTGCTCCTTTTTGAGATTCTTCAAAAAATTCTTTAGCCATATCAGCTCCTTACAAACTTCTATTACTGCAATATACTCGGCCTCTTTTGTTGACAAGGTAAACTATCTTCTACAGCCTTGACACCCAGCTTATAGCTCCACTTCCCAAAGTGAAGACATAACTAGTGGTACTCCTCTGACAGTCTACATCACCCGCAAAGTCAGAGTCAACATATCCCAGTAACTAAATATTCGTGCCTCCATAGCACAATGCCATATCTGAACTACCCTTCAGATATACCAGGATCCAGTTCAAAACTCTCCAGTACTTCTTTCTGGGGTTGCTCATGTATCTGCTGTCAACTCCTATTGCTTGAATGATTTCTGACCTCGTGCAGACCATAGCATACATCAGGCTGCCGACAGCTGATGCATATGGCTCCTTCGACATGAGAACCTTCATATCTTCTGTCGTCGGAGTCTATACCTCTGAGAGCTTGAAGTGACCTCCGAGTAGAATGTTCACAGGTTAGCATTTGTCATTTTAAACCTCTTCAACACCTTTTTTACGTACTCAGCTTGTGACACTTTCAACAGTCTCTTTTCTCTCTATACTGATCTTCATTCCAAGAATACCATTGGCGTTGAATCCATATATAGTCATCTGAGTAGCACTTAACCGGTGGGTGGGGATTTCTAAATGCTACATGATCCTGTGAGGTGTTCGGAAGGAGAAATTGAATTAAGCAAGAGTTTAGAGTAAACCATTTATGTCCTTATACTGATGATCAAACTCTGAATATGTGTGAAGATTTACTTTACTCCTTCGAACCACCGTTCATAGCATAAGGTATAACAGATCGTATCCACAGGGAGGGCTAGCGATAGAAGCGTCCACAGTTTTTATGTTGAAGTTTTTGAGAAGAAAAACGAAGGTGCTTCTTTTTTCAAAAATAAAAAAACAAAACAAAGTAGAAAGAGAGTGAAGAATTTTTGTAGAGTCTTTAAGAAAAGGAAAACGAAAGCGAGGAAAACGGAATGAAAAATGGTGATGTTGGAAAATGAGAATGTTTTAGAAAAGAGTTTTAAAGTTGATAGAAAAAAAGCTACGACTAACTAACATTCTACACTACTAACTTACTAATCTCGTTGGGTGATTCATGCCTCATGTAAATTCATTGGCAATAGTACATCTTGCTTTATCAAATCAATATGTTGTCACAAATTGAGGATGTGTTCTCATCTAGGCTTGGCTAGGTGGCCTCCTTGGATCATCAACTCCCAATAGATTCTCAATAATGCAACATAGGTATTCATACTTAGGTATTGTTAAGCAAGAATGATAGATTCATTAGTCCAACAAAGCTATAACAAGCTAGCATGAAATAAGAAACTTGTACAATAGGTGTTAGCATACTAAAGTGATCCATCTTCATGTTCCAACAAGGCACTTGTTCAAGAGACAAGCCTCTAAATGAGGCACACATGAATCATATGGAGGTGATATAAAGCATTCACTAAGAATTAAAACACTACTCATCATCATTGGGAATAAAAAGACTTGTTAATTACAAGACTAGAAATAAAAACATCCAATGATTCATTGAGTTAGCAATCACCGAAGAGTTAGTAGTTAGTAGTATTAGAAGTTAGTTAGTCATGTTAATGGATTAGTTAGTCATGTTAATGGATTAGTTAGCCATAGAAAAGAAAAACAAACAAGAAGACATGGTAGAAAACAAGTGTAAGAAAGTAAATAAGTTGGAAAGTAAATGCAATAGAGCAAGAAAGAGTTGAGGAAGGAAAGCTTGAGCCTTTGTATTGAGTTGTTACTTCTTCAATTACAGAGATCTCTCTTACCCACTCTCTCTGAATCTCTCTGCCCTAATACATGATCTAAAAAGAAATGAAAATACAAAAGAAAAAAGAAGAACACCTACACTACCCAACACTAAAAGATAGAAAACCTAGCCTAATTCTAAATTTGCTTGTGTTTTGGGTCTCTGCAGAGGTATATATAGGCAAAGAAGATCTAGAAGGCGAGACGAGGCCACGGGTCAAAAATCGATGCGTAGGCCCAATACTTTGCCACGGAAATGCAGCTTTTGCCGCGTTTTCGCAGCAATACCAGAGACCTAGGTCCCTAGTTTTGGTGCGTAGGTTCGTGGCGCTTCAGGGACCTTTTAAATATGCTCAGATTCGGTTAATTTCATCCAGATTTGTGTCAGACACCCACAAGGGTCTAGGTTCAATGCATCTTCTAGAAACTCTCTTGCTTGGCCTCTAAGGAATGCGGATTTAATTACCCAAAAAATGAGTTTAATTAAGCTCTTATTACCCTTTTTCCCTCCTTGTCTTAATTATCTGCAAGAGAGATCAAAACACGGTTTAGACTGACATTTTATTCATAAATCAGCAGAAAAATGTGATATAATAATGCAGAACTGTAGACTAATCACACCCCACACTTATCTTTTGCTCGTCCGAGCAAAGCAAGAAAAGAAAAATTATACTACAAATGTTATTACACCACTTTCGCTGGTGATGCAATTGCACTGAGCGTGTACAACAAGTCGTTAAACCTCTAGGTTTCCCCTAGAGGAGGAGTTCTGTCTCCTGAGGATTTTCAGCAGATTGTACCCACAAAATTCATAAAGAAAGAAGACAAATGTTAGTATTTTGAAAACACATTTTGAAAGAAAGACAAGTTACAAGTTTATGAATTATTTTTGCAGAATAAAAGCAATCTAAGGTCATAAGTCCACCAAAAATTATTCTTTCTTAAACTTAATCTATATACAAGATCTTGTCTTCAATTAAGGTAAGAATTCAAAATTGGATTGAATATTTTAACTTTCATAAAACCTAGATATTTGCACTTTGTGATAGTAAAAATTTCTGGGATTTCAACTCTAACCATCAAGCCATTTATTTATATATATATTTTTGTTTTTTTTCTTCCCTTAGTTTTCTTAGGCTTTCTAGTTCACCCGGGTAGTGAGCCTTTAACCGATGACTCCCAGACCGGACGGTTCTTAGGGCATCAGATGAGAAAACATCTCTGGAGTTTATGGACTCGAGTAGACAAGACTACAAAACTAAGAAGGCTTATTTATTCCTTATTACCACCTTTAGGCGTGAATAATCATGCTTCTTGAGGCATAGTTCTTCAACTTAATAAGTGATCTTTTTTTATAATATATATTTTTCTTTTTATTTATTTTTGCTTTATGACATTTTAGGTCTTTGTTTCCATCCCAAAAATGCGTAAGTGTGAAGTACATACTATCAAAGGCAAAAAATTCAAGATAAAATTATCTCTCCAATTTATCTTACTTAGCTTATAATCTTAAACAAGATTCATTATTTCGACTATGTGTAAGATGTCATAATTAAAGCTTCCTTAATTTCTAAGATCATATTAATTTTCTTAAAAATAGATCAAAACTTTGTCTCTTATTTCAAAAAGTTTTTTTAAAAGAAAAGAAAAAAATTCCTATACAAAAGGAAAAATTCTAAAATATCCTAAAAGAAGTGTAAAAGAAAGAAATCTAAAAACTCTACGTTAGTAAACTCTCCCCCACACTTATCTCATGCATTATCCTCAATGCATCGTGACGTATGTATGCCTAAAACAAATAGAGAGGGAAGGAAAAATCACCTCAAGGTGGTGGCTCCGGTGGTGGTCTGATTGGTCCACGAAATGCAGCCCAATCCAATTTGTGTGGAGTCCAGAGGAACCCACTAGAAACCTCTATAATACAACCCACTAAAATGATGTATATATGAATGATTTTTATTAAGAATTTTACCCCATCTAATTTTCAAATTTTCAAGATAATTTCGGAGTCATTATTATCAACACCCTTGTCCCAAAATGGAGTATGAAAAGAAAGAATGATTGATTTAGACTCAGGAAGCATAGGAACGACCACTGACTTAAGAATTTGACTTAAGTCAAGTAAAGGTTCTGGAGTTGAGTTGGTTCAGGAAGTGAGTCCAAATCAAGAAGTTGAAATTCTAATCCACATTCATTTCCCCACAACGGAATGTGACTTTCTAAGATAGGTGATTCAAGTTCAAGAATGATAGGTATGGGAATCAAAACTGTCTCTAAATGTTGCTCAATTCGCGTAGCAAAACAGGAGTCAATATTGATTCAGAAATTTGAACTGGATCACAAATTTGAAGATCGAAGTCACATTCTTGTCTAAGTTCAATTTCTTTGAAAGGAAAACTTGCCGATTTGTCAATGGGATATTCAAAAGTATGAAATTGGTCAAGTTCAATATGATGATCAAAAATGATTGGTTATTCAATTTCATAACGGACTGGCACATGATCCAATATTGACTCGGAAAAAGGTCTGAAATCAGGTAAAAACACCTCAGTCATTATTGAATCAGGAAGCGGAATTGAATTACCAAGTTGAGATTCAGGATCATAGTCATGCTCAAGTTCAATCTCAGGAAAAGGATAACTTGTCAAAATATCAGCATAATTCTCAAAATTTTGATGTTCGTCAATTTCAAATGGTTGTGCTAAAATTGAATCTTGTTTTCCAAAATAACATGAGTCCTGAGCTAGATCGATAGAGTTAGAGATATCTGGATTGGTCAAAGGTTGATAAGAGTCAGTTTTCTCATTCCTATGAATGTTAATCAATTGACTCAGTTGTGTTTCTTACCTATCGATAGACTGGGCGAAAGATTTTTGAAATTGTTGTGAGGTCTCATGCAAGATTTATATAATTTTTTCTAACTCAGATTTTTCTTCAAATGGTTGTTCTAGAAAGGGAGTGTAGGAAACTTGATTTTGGATAAATTGTGAAGATTGTGAGTCGAACAAGTTTTGAGATTGTCGCTCGTACTCACGCAAGAGTTCCTCAGTCAATCCCAAGATGGATGTTTGATCATTATGAAGAGGTGTGACTGAGTAAAACTCTTGAAAATATTGTGAAATTGGGGAGGCCATCATTTTTTGAAATTGTCGCTCGGCCTCTTATAGGTTGGCTTCTATACTCTTTCTAACTCGAATTTTTCTTCAATTGGTGGTTCTAGAAAAGGAGTATAAGAAGTAAAATTGGAAAATGAATATTGTGCAAATTGTGAAAATTGTGGACAAGGTAGTTGAAAATTTGACACGGGGGAGGTGAATCCCCATTGACTCTGTGAAGCGTGAAAATTATTTTAGAAATTATTGTCATAAGATTAAGGGTATGGGTTGTATTAATTCGGATAAGTCCAACCTGGTGTATTTGGTTGGTTTATATTGTAAAATACCGGGTTAGAATTATCCGAATCAAATGGGGTCGGTGTGAAATATTGGTTCATGTTAGGATTGAAAAATTGTTGTTGTTGAATTCCATTTCACAAACAATCACAAACAAAAAGAAAAGCAAACAAACAAACAAAAAGAAAGAAAAAGTCAAAACCAAGCCTATACTAAGGTTGACCTAGACCTAGATGACTCCTAACTGGTCGATTACCTGAGGGAGGTTGTTATATGAATCTGACCACAAGCTAATCGGCCAGGTAGGGACAAAATATGATGGGAGGTATCCGTGTATAAGCAACGGGCCTTAATTACACCAAACCACTGTATCTTCAAGGCGTTACCTCTTAATTCCCAACCTTAGACACCTATTTCACAATAGTAAGATTCAAAACAAGTTTCACCCTCAGTCAATCTATTAATGAATCTGAGATATCCTTAGGGGGCCAACGTCTATCAGTTTTTTATTAAGGCTTGGGTTGTATGAGTGGGGAGGTGATTTTTGGGCTAAGGAAGGGTGATGAAATCCTCACCTTATCTTGTATGGGTTTTGCCCATAAGTCCAATTCGTGCAAATGTGTACACCAAAACAGAGAAGAAAATATTAAGAAAAATGTGAGTTTAAACCTTTCCCATCCCCGGTAACGGCGCCAAAAATTTGTTCGGAAGGAGGAATTGAATTAAGTAAGAGTTCAGAGTAAACCATTTATGTCCTTATGCTGATGATCAAACTCTGAATATATGTGAAGATTTACTTTACTCATTCGGATCACTGTTCGTAGCATAAGCTATAATGGGTCGTATCCGCAGGGAGGGCTAGCGATGGAAGCGTTCACAGTTTTTATGTTGAAGTTTTTGAGAAGAAAAATGAAGGTTCTTCTTTGTTCAAAAATTGAAAAAACAAAACAAAGTAGAAAGAGAGTGAAGAATCTTTGTAGAGTTTTTAAGAAAAGAAAAATGAAAGCGAGGAAAATGGAATGAAAAACGGTCATTAGATTGCCATGAGAAGAAGAAATTAGCCAAACATCATGTAAAAGATGGAGAAGATTATAATGGAAAAGAAAGAAGACACATTTACATATATTATCACCATCTATTACATCAATCTCTCTTTCTCTCTCTCTAAATCTCTCTGTCCTAATACATGATCTAAAAATAAATGAAATATAAAAGAAAGAAGAAGAACACCTACACTACCCTATACTAAAAGATAGAAAACTTAACCTAATTCTAAATCTGCTTGAGTTTTGGGTCTCTGCAGGGGTATATATAGGCGAAAGAAGGATCTAGAAGGCGAGACGAGGCGACGCGTCGAAAATCGAAGCATGGGCCCACCACTTTGCCGCAGAAACGCAGCTTTTGCCGCATTTTCGCGATAATACCAGGGATTTAGGTCCTTGGTTTTGGTGCGTAGGTTTGTGGCACTTCGGAGACTTTCTAGATATGCTCAGATTCGGTTAATTTTGTCCAGATTTGCATCAGACACCCACAAGGGTCTAGGTTCAATGCATCTTCTAGAAACTCTCTTACTTGGCCTCCAAGAAATGGGATTTAATTACCCGAAAATGGGTTTAATTAAGCTCTTATTACCCTTTTTCCCTCCTGGTCTTGATTATCTACAAGAGAGACCAAAATACGGTTTAGATCGGCATTTTATTCATGAATCAGTGGGAAATTTGATATAATAATGCAGAACTGTAGACTAATCATGAGACATAATGCTCAGCATTGATCCTTGATCAACCGGAATGCGATTCACTTCAAATGATCTAAAGTACCCTATGTAATACATGGGTTTGTTATGTTTTCCTTTAACTTTCATGTCTTTTGGGGTGAAGATGATGCAAGAAAACTGCTTTGAGGTATCGTGGCAATGATTGTCATCTTCCTCTTCACATATAGCAGGAATCTAAGTCGCGAAAACCTCTGCATCTACTAATGCTTCTCTTAGAGCGTCCTTTGTAGACTGGGAAAGCCTTTGGAGCTCATAGAGAGTGATTCGAGTAGGGATGTTAGTTAGTTGAGCCAAAATATCAAAACAAAAGAGTGTTGATGGTCCCGCACTGCTTTTCAGAAGAGGTTCGACATACCAAAGCTCTTTCTACTTTTCCACAAATGGCTTCATGGATTGCTCGATTACCTTCTCAGCTAGTTGTGGGGAGTTTACTATCGGCTCATTATACTATTTCAGGTACTACTTTTCAGATCAAGTCTTTGATGTGGAAGGTGTGCCTGTGTCAACAACAAAGGCAGACTCTTCGTCTCTCAAGCTAGTAAGGGAGGCGACAACTTCCGCAGTTTCTCTTGTAAAATACTCACCACATTGCTGGAGGATGCTTTAGCCTTCCCTTTTGACTTTCTGCTTGTGACAATCATCCATTGCTGGCTTTCGACAATGTCAGGATGGACCCACATTGTCTCTCCTCGAGGAATAGGCACTGAAATGAGGCCTTTCTCCTTCTGATTGTCAGGATCAGTATTGATCACTCTTAGTTCCCATTTCAGGATAGAAACCACTCCAGTTAGTGCTAGTAGGAGATTTTGTCCAAATTGAATAGGTGACGTAGCTATCATGTTGGCGATCACCTTTTTCTGTTCTGGACAAAACTTTAACATCTCTGCATTGATTAGAGCTTGAAGGATATTTTTAAAGATGTAGCAATTCTTGGTATGGCGCCCTAGCATCCTGTGATATAAATAGTAATTGGGATCATCAGTTTTCCCTACCTCTCAGGGCATCTGGCCCCCAGAAGTTTGAGCCTGTTACTCTTTTGGAGTAACTTGAACAAAGAGACCATGTGCTCATCCTTGAAGGAATAAGATTTATTAGCCCGTATCTGGCTGGGAGTCATTCCTCCTCTGATTGACTGGGTCTTTGAAGGTGACTTGACTTCCATTTCCAGAGTATCTCTTCTTCTTGGTTGAGAAGATGATTCTGGGGGAGGGCATCACAATGGCTTGTCGTGTCTTGGTTTGCTGTCTTTTTCTTCATCCCTGACCCTGGCGATAATCTATTCTGTCTGTTGCCTTGTAGCACCAACTGCTTTCAAGTGTGACTTCCGCCACTCCCATTTGAGCGAGTAGGAAAGTTTGCAGATTATGATGGCATGTCTCAACCAGTGTAGACTAGGTCATGCCGCTAGGACAATGGAGTACCATGCTCCAAAATCTCTCAATGAAAGTTTTGATAGACTCTATTTCTTCTGCTTGGCTGCAAGGAGAGTTGTACTGAAATTCTGTATTGTCTTCAAAGAAACGAGCCAGAAATAACTTCTCGAGGTCAGCCCATGTCTTAATTGAGCCGGCAAGAAGTTTCATGAACCATTCAAAGGTGAATCTTTTAAGAGTGCCAATGAATAAACGAGCCATAATGGCATCGTTTGATATTACATTCCTAGTTTGGGATTTGACGTAGTATACGTCTTGGCTCGATGACCTTTTATCGTCAAAAGTGTTGGCCCAAAGGCCTTCCATTCTAGTTTTGATGATGATTAACTCATGTAGTTATGTTTACTAATATTCTTGTGATTTTAAGTTTCAGCTTATTAGCAAGATATTAGTTGGTGATTAGCTTCAACAAAGGAGTTTAGAAGCTTTTCATAGTGATTCCAGGGCCAAAGCTTCAAGATCACACATTGCCTAGCCCATGGATGGAGTTTTGGAGCAAGTCAACTTGAAGATGAAGATCATCAAGAAGACTTAGGTATCCATAGTTTAGATAGTGTGTTTAGATCCATTTGTAAAGCTTAATATAGTTGATATGCTCAAGTGCACAAACACACACGTTTTATGTTTTGGATTTGGTTTTCATGAATAGTAGATCAAAACAAGTTTACTTTATTTCTATGTATACTAGATATGTTCTAGATATACATACATGCTTTAAACTTGCTAGACAAACTTATTTTGACTATCGATAAAAATACAAGTTTTGTTTTTGATAAAATTTGCAAGACTCAAAAATGAATTGATATGATTGATATATGTCTTGAAATTTTTATCACAAGTTTGTATTTCAATACAAAATGTTAAAACAAGTTTTGTGAATTTTTAGAAGACTTAAAAGATTTTTCAAAATATTTTTAAAACTGTTTTTCTGACCCAGATTTCTGTTCCAGGCTTCAACCAGTCGACTAAGTCATCTGACCAAGTCGACTAGGCTGAAGTCAGTCAACCGGGACGGTCGACCGGGACGGTCGACCGACGTGCACAAATCTGTGCATGTTTGGCAGCTTTGGGACGGTCGACCCGGACGGTCGACCGGGCTGGTCGACCGCGTTTGCCCAACGGTCACATTTCTGACCGTTGGCGGTCGATCGGGAGCCTGTCAGGCTGCCACATCAGCCTAACGGCTAGTTTTCTGTTTGGGCTATAAATACCCCAACTCTTGGGGGTTTTAGCTAAGATTTTTAAGAGCAAAAATTCACAGTTTTCTGAAGTGTTTTAAAAGATTTTAAAAGTGTTTTTGGGCCAAAAAGAATTCATCTTATTTGTTTTAGGTTTTTGGAAAAATCAAAGAAAAGAGTATTTTGGGAGATTTGTCTTAGTTTTCATTCTATATCTTTTGCAAGAATTTTCCCAAGTGTTTTTCTTTGATTTCTTGATTTCCAAACACCTAGGTTTTCCACTTGAGCTATATCATCTATCCTATTCTATTAGGATCTTGTTTTGTGGAAAAAGAAAAAGGAAAGAGGTTTGTGGTTGAAAGAGACCACCTATTGTAAACCCTTGATTTCTTGGTTGCTTCCTCTTTGGTAGAGGTTGAGGTTGTGTAATTGGGTTGTTGGTTTGCTCCCTCTAGTGAGAGGTGGAGTTTGGTTGTAAACCCTCTTCGGTAGAGGTGTTGTTGGTTGTATTGACTACGGGCCTACCCCTCGGTTGTGAGGTGGTTGTTTGAGAGAGGAGTTCGGTACTCCCTTGTTGTAAAAATTCTTCTCGGTGAAGGTTCCCTCGGTGGGAGTCCTCGGTGGACGTTATAGTGGATTGGAAATCCTACACGGTGGTGTAGGCGGGGATGTAGAGCAAGGTGCTCGAACCTCGAAACATATCTTGTCTTAGCGTTTGATCCACTTGTCTCTCAACTCTCTCTCTTTACATTTGTGCAAAGCATCATTCATTCATATTGTCATATCATTCATTACTTGTGTTGCCTTGCATTATTTCATATTGCTATATCATCTTATATGCTTGGTTGTTTGTGTGTGCCTCACTTGTACTTAATCAACAAGAGCTTCACATAGCACCTCAACCCATTCAAGGGGAATCAAGAGGAGTTAGTCCAGAGCCCTTCACGGGGAATTCGGCTACACTTGTTGGTTGTATTAAGTGTGTTGCAATAATTTGCATTAGCTTCTGCATTTAGAGCACTTAGTTTTGCATTTAGTTCTAGATTAGCACTTACACCTATTCACCCCCCTCTAGGTGTTTTTCAATTGGTATCAGAGCTAGTGCTCCTGATACTTAGGCTTAACATCCTAGGAGTGAGATCCATTTGCTTGCTAATCTTTTGTTTGCATTTGCTTGTTTGCACACATATAGTTTACCATGGCTTTCATGACCCCACCTATGTTTGACCCTTCCAACATTCATGTTTGGAAGTTTAGGTTGACTGTTTATTTACAAACCCTAGGTCATAAAGTTTACCTTGACATTACCAAGGAATCCTTCCTTAGTGATAGCAATCATATAGGGGCCAATGCACAAGCCCTTGAGGCCATTAGAAGCACACTTTCAAAAGATTATCTTATGCTTGTTTCTAATCTTGATTTCGCTTTTGTAGTGTGGAACAAGTTGACGACAACCACCACCTCCAAGCTTCAAGAACAAATCCAAGAAGAGGAGTCTAGTGGAGAATCCGACTCACAATGCTATATGGTCCAAGGGAATGACTCCCTTGAGGTACAATCGGAATCTCTATTAGATGCTAATGATGCTAGTTCTTCATGTGATGATATTGTAGATCCCCATGCTTTAAATGAAGAACTTTCTATTGTTTGTGAAAAATTAATAGAAAAATATAATTTGTTAAAAAGAAAAGTCTAGGCCTTAACAATGATAATAAAAATTTGATTGCTAGACTTGATGTTATTTTGCAAGAGAAGGATGAGATTGCTAATGAAAGGGACTCATTAAAATCTCAACTTAATCTTGTGTTAAATGAAAATAAAATTTTGAAAAATAAAAATGATTGTGAAGATGTTTTGAAGAAAAATGATTCTTTAACTTCAAAACTTGATTTTGTTTTAAAAAGTAACCATTCTTTGAAAAATGAAATTGAATTTATTTTAAAAGAATTAGATATTTGTTTAAAGAAAAATAAATCTTTGAAAAATGATTTAGATTCTCATGTTTGCCATGCTAGGGTAGTTTCACCTAGATCACCTATTGCATGTGCCACCTCTTCTTTAATTAACAATGATATATCTTTGATTAAGAAGAGTGTTGATTGTTTGGGCTCCACTTTGAGCCAATGTGTAGTGGGCTATACACGCTTGGAATCTTTGTTTCGAAAGAAACAAGTTCCTTCTATTCATGCACACCCTACACGGCATACACATGCTCCTCACGGACACACTTCTCACATGTATGCTCAGTGTACACTTGTACACATTGTGGACGTAAGGGCCACCTTGCTAGATTTTGCTTTGATAGATTACATAATGTAAATTTAGCAAAGAATTTTGTTTGGGTTAGAGAAGATATTAACCCCCATGGACCCAAAAGAGTATGGGTACCAAAGACCACCCCTCCTATTATTTTTGATGTAGGTGTGGGCTCTCACATGACGTGAGAGTGATGACACCTTGGAGTGGATGCGTTCCGTGCTTAAAGAGAATCAATTGGATGCATCACTTTCAAGGGAAGGATTGGTGGAGAGGACCACCTTTGTTTTGGAGAACTTGAGCGGTGCCCTCATTGGTTTTGGTATCGAATCTCTAACTCCTTATGTTTACATGCTTTCATGTTTATCTTTCTTAGCATGTTTTGATGTTTTATAGCATGTTTCTTTGTCTATGAATTAGTATGTAAATACTATATTTATTAGATCCTCGACATACATGTATAGTATTTGAGACACACATGCTTATATGAACCCATACTTAGTGTTCTCACTTTTATTTAAGCTATAATGTACATCATGAATCTAATACATGTGAATTTACATAGTAATCATGTTTTAGTTTTATCATGATGATTTTTTATATTTGTTTTTGATGCTTCATGTTAAGATTACTTGTTTAGATGTTAGTTTTCATTAAAACTAAATATATACTTGTACATATAGTGGGCCACAAATAAATCTATATATGTTTGGGCTTGATTGCTTATTTGAACCCATTAGATGTGCTAGTATAGTCTAGTTTTGATGATTCATACATTTCAAACTTGTATTCCATTTTTGGATTTGTTTTATGAGTTTTCACTTCATGTATATGTTTGTATTGCCAAACTTTAAGATATACATGTATACCCCTTGAGTCATTTGCCTTTCATGCAAATCTATATATATGGACTCAATTGTGTTTAGGGATATGTATGTATACTTATTGTGTTGACAATTCATACATATACCTTGAAATGTAATTTGTTTTGGTGAAAATTTAGTTTTTCTTAATTTTGTGTTTAATTGTTTAACTTCATGTATATGTCCATTTTATCCAAATTATTAGATATACATGAATATTCTTTTGAGCCACGTGCCTTTATACAAATATATTTGTGGACTCTTTGTGTTTGGATATGTATGTATATTTTAATTTGTACATGACATACATATGCCATTGAAGATTAAATAAGTTTTGATGATTTTCATGTTTTCATGTTTAAAGGAATATTGAGTTTTATTGACATTTTCATGATACCATGTTCCACATAACACTAGTGCACTCACCTCTTTTGAAAATTTTATGGACTTTATGGATATTAGAGTGTTTTAAGTGCTATGTGATTTACATGTGTTTTATGAAAAACTATTTTGTTGTATTCCTTGCTTGAAGGATTTCGTACTAGTTTAAAAGTTTTTCCATTTAACTAGTTACGATATTCTTCATTTTGGTAGAGTTTTTCAAACTAAGCTTATTTTCAAATCTATTTTTGAAAACCCCTACCATCCACGGGAGGTTGGATGGGAGTCCATGCCTTGTTATGTTTATATTGAAAATCATTTTAAACTTGTGCATGAGATGGGTGGATTAGTTATATGAGTTATACCATGCTTTTATTGTTATGTCAATTGGTATCATTGAACTCTTTCAATTGATATCAATTTGATTCTTTTGTATACTCATATGGTTATTGTGTATGTATATTTTCAATTGGTATCATCTATTAGTGATTGGTACTCATTCTATTTCATACACATATACTTGTTTTATTTGTGCTACTATATTTCTATATTTTAAGCACAAATTTTGTTTATGCTAGAGCTTGAGCTTCAACTTTATTTCAATTGATTTAGTTTTCAATTGGTATCCTATTTCAAGCCTATGCATGTGTTTTGTTTGTATTTCATAAAGGGGGAGAAAATTCGATTTTCATATTTCAATTGGTATTTAGTTTTCCACTCCCTTGCTTTATGATAGAAAATAGTCATTTCAATTGTTTATATGACTCAAAAATACTATCGTTTGATATCAAGATGTCTTGTGTTTTAAATTGATATCTAAAATTTTTTTTGCTTAAAAAAAATATAAAAGTTTTGATTTGTATTGACTATATGCAAGGAGAGCTTAACATCTCTTCTACATATAGATTCATGTTGAGTGTATCTTGTATTGAAGAGCTTAACATCTCTTCTTTATGTGGTACACGTGTGTAGGGGGAGCTTCACATCTCCTCTTATGCATTACATAATGTGTGTTATGTGAATTAGGGCTTAACATCCCTCTTTCATGTAATGCATATGTTTAGGGAAGCTAACTTAGCGTCTTCCTCTTCATGAATGTATATAGCATATAACATTTATTGATTTTTGTTTACTTTCAATTGATATCAAGATGCTTCATTGACAAATTTTAAATTGATATCCTAATTGATTGTCACCCCTTATTGACTTTGTTTTTGTTTTAGACAAAAAGGGAGAGAACATTGTTTTATTATTTTGATTGACAAAAAAAGGGGGGGAGAAAGATTGTTACCCCTCATTTATTGTTTTGATTGTTTACCCTTTGTTGATGATTGACAAAAAGGGGGAGAATAATTTGAGTTTTATATATGCATACTTATGTTTTTGCATATATTAAGTTTTATTGGTAAGTTTTATTGGTATCTAGAGCATCTAGTGTTCTTGTTAATGTTTTATTAATTTAATTGGTAACTAGAGCTTCTAGAATATGTTTATATGTTTATGCATGTTGATGCATACATGTTTATGTACATTCATTGCATATCTTATATTTATTTGTTTTATGCATGAGTTAAGGGGGAGCTTCTTTGAAGCTTAACTTTAATCCATGCATATATAACTCCATGAGTTTTGTCATCATCAAAAAGGGGGAGATTGTTGGCCCAAAGGCCTTCCACCCTAGTTTTGATGATGATTAACTCATGTAGTTATGTTTACTAATATTCTTGTGATTTTAAGTTTCAGATCATTAGCAAGATATTAGTTGGTGATTAGCTTCAACAAAGGAGTTTAGAAGCTTTTCATAGTGATTCCAGGGCCAAAGCTTCAAGATCACACATTGCCTAGCCCATGGATGGAGTTTTGGAGCAAGTCAACTTGAAGATGAAGATCATCAAGAAGACTTAGGTATCCATAGTTTAGATAGTGTGTTTAGATCCATTTGTAAAGATTAGTATAGTTGATATGCTCAAGTGCACAAACACACACGTTTTATGTTTTGGATTTGGTTTTCATGAATAGTAGATCAAAACAAGTTTACTTTATTTCTATGTATACTAGATATACATACATGCTTTAAACTTGCTAGACAAACTTATTTTGACTATCCTATTCATGTATTGAAAAATCAAGTTTGATAAAAATACAAGTTTTGTTTTTGATAAAATTTGCAAGACTCAAAAATGAATTGATATGATTGATATATGTCTTGAAATTTTTATCACAAGTTTGTATTTCAATACAAAATGTTAAAACAAGTTTTGTGGATTTTTAGAAGACTTAAAAGATTTTTCAAAATATTTTTAAAACTGTTTTTCTGACCCAGATTTCTGTTCCAGGCTTCAACCAGTCGACTAAGTCATCTGACCAAGTCGACTAGGCTGAAGTCGGTCGACCGGGACGGTCGACCGACGTGCACAAATCTGTGCACGTTTGGCAGCTTTGGGACGGTCGACCCGGACGGTCGACCGGTCTGAGAGCAGTGCTCTCTGTTTGTTTGGGTCGACCGGGCCGGTCGACCGCGTTTGCCCAACGGTTACATTTCTGACCGTTGGCGGTCGACCGGGCCGGTCGACCGGGAGCCTGTCAGGCTGCCACATCAGCCTAACGGCTAGTTTTCTGTTTGGGCTATAAATACCCCAACTCTTGGGGGGTTTAGCTAAGATTTTTAAGAGAAAAAATTCACAGTTTTCTGAAGTGTTTTAAAAGATTTCAAAAGTGTTTTTGGGCCAAAAAGAATTCATCTTATTTGTTTTAGGTTTTTGGAAAAATCAAAGAAAAGAGTATTTTGGGAGATTTGTCTTATTTTTCATTCTATATCTTTTGCAAGAATTTTCTCAAGTGTTTTTCTTTGATTTTTTGATTTCCAAACACCTAGTTTTTCCACTTGAGCTATATCATCTATCCTATTATATTAGGATCTTGTTTTATGGAAAAAGAAAAAGGAAAGAGGTTTGTGGTTGAAAAAGACCACCTATTGTAAACCCTTGATTTCTTGGTTGCTTCCTCTTTGGTAGAGGTTGAGGTTGTGTAATTGGGTTGTTGGTTTGCTCCCTCTAGTGAGAGGTGGAGTTTGGTTGTAAACCCTCTTCGGTAGAGGTGTTGTTGGTTGTATTGGCTATGGGCCTACCCCTCGGTTGTGAGGTGGTTGTTTGAGAGAGGAGTTCGGTACTCCCTTGTTGTAAAAATCCTTCTCGGTGAAGGTTCCCTCGGTGGGAGTTCTCGGTGGACGTTATAGTGGATTGGAAATCCTACACGGTGGTGTAGGCGGGGATGTAGAGCAAGGTGCTCGAACCTCGAAACATATCTTGTCTTAGCGTTTGATCCACTTGTCTCTCAACTCTCTCTCTCTTTACATTTGTGCAAAGCATCATTCATTCATATTGTCATATCATTCATTACTTGTGTTGCCTTGCATTATTTCATATTGCTATATCATCTTATATGCTTGGTTGTTTGTGTGTGCCTCACTTGTACTTAATCAACAAGAGCTTCACATAGCACCTCAACCCATTCAAGGGGAATCAAGAGGAGTTAGTCCAGAGCCCTTCACGGGGAATTCGGCTACACTTGTTGGTTGTATTAAGTGTGTTGCAATAATTTGCATTAGCTTCCGCATTTAGCGCACTTAGTTTTACATTTAGTTCTAGATTAGCACTTACACCTATTCACCCCCCCTCTAGGTGTTTTTAAAAAAGTATGCAGGGTTGTTGCCTTAGATTTGGGAGGGTAGGGAGTCGTATCCTATTCTGTTGGGTAGGGTCAGACTATCCCCACATCTTGGAGACCACCTCAGTTGGCGATGGCCTCAAGGCGTTGCTCTAATTTGCTCATCTTCTTGGAATGACTGCTTCTGTTTTCTGAGTTATCCTCTTCTTTGGATGAAGATTTGGGTATCTCAGTGTTAGAATGCTCTTCACTCTTAGTATTTGCAGGAGATAAGCTCTCTCCCTCCTTCCCTTGCCTTTAGACTTCTTGGAAGGAGTTTTACCTTTTAGTTTCTTTTTGTTCTTAAGCAGTTGTGATAGCATCTATTTAGGGGAGTCGATAAATTCTTGTTGTGTTCAAATCATATTAAATTGTTACCTTTGGATTCGGGCCTGCTATTCGAATCATTTGGCCAACTCCTCGGGAGTTCTTCCATGTAGGCAAAGGCGGTTGTCTCTAAACTAGAATTCGAAGACCAGGATTTAATGATGGCAGAGGGCTTATCATTCACCTCAATCCCCTGGCCAATAGACTGTAATCAACTGGGCGACTGTTCCTATGCAGGTCTGAGTGTCTCAATAGGCCCCTTTAGGCTTGTCTAGAACATCCTTCAAATCTGAAAACTGATTAGCATCCAACTCCTCTGAACTAAAAACCAGTTGCTTCGCCTTGAACTTGCTTGGTGTGGAACTTGGCCCGACCATGTTTGCAGTAACTTCTGGGTAATTGATGTTGAAGAATAATTTCTTCTTCCAGAATCATCGTCTCTTGGCTGAGTTTGAAGCCATTGATAAACAGCTAAAAACTAAAGGTTTATTTATCTGAAAGCCGCAATGGCAATCAAAGAGTACTACTGGCAATCAGAGAGTACTACTGAGATAAGTTGCTCATATTAACATCGACGGCGATTTGATGGACGCTCCTCTTTCTTATCAAGAGTTCATCGGGTCCATTAAGGGAGAGTCTAAGGAACTAGCCTCGAACTCCTGAGGGTGAGGGCTTTTTGGTATTTTATGTCTTAAAGACATGCAATGCTGAACGCGGGTCTCACTTTGCCTTGTTGAAATGGGGATCTCGCGAGGTGCTGAAACGCGGCCATTGACGTTTAGAATTTGAAACACGGGCCTCGCATTCTAAGACAGACAGAATGCATGCCTCATGTTTTAAAGCAGGTAGAATGCGGGTCTCGCGTTTGACACGGACCTCACGTTGTTGAAGAACGCAAGACTCGCATTCTGGAATAGAAGCGCGGTCCTCGCGTTACTTAAAAGAAACACGGGTATGAACCTCACGTTCTGAATCTGCAGAACAGATTGCCTCTGTAGAATTTTCAATCTGTTCTCAACGAGTACGGCGCCTTCGTCGATATTTAGCATTCTGGTTAAGCCGCAAGGGTTGTTGGGAACCCCCAGCAACATGAAATTACAGAGTTTGGAGAGGAAAATGACGCGTTAGAACTTAGATTTTGATGATAACAAACTCATGACTATATGTGAAGACTAGTCGACTTAGTGACTATATGTGTGTGTATTTCAAGGCTTTTACAGTCTTCTAAAGAAAATTAAAAATTATATAAAAATTGTAAACATTTTATGCTATAAGAACTCAATAATATCACTTCAATTTGAGCTCCAATGCACCTTCATCACAAATGTTAGGATATATATGTATATAGTCATGAGTTTGTTATCATCAAAATCTAAGTTCTAATATTCTCCCCCCTTTTGATGATGACAAATAGTGTACGCACAAACTCCCCCTGCAGAGAACAGATATAATAAATATAACATGTATATATATATGTTCTCCTCCTGCATGATACATATATCATGAAAATAAAGAGAACAAATATGAAAGTGCATACATAAGCCATATATCTTCTCCTCCTTTGTCATTACCAAAAAGAGATAAATAACACAAAAGAGTATCAAACCATATCATAGAGTCACGTACATAGTTTGCATAACATAGAGTATCAATTATTACATCAAAAAGTCATAAAAGAAAGACACAACTAAAAAACAGAAAACACAGCTAACAAAGCCAAAAAAGCATCAAAAAGATTGTTCACATGTAGGAGATACATAAAAGCAGTTTAAAGAACTTCAAAGCCATGTGCATCAACACCAAAAAATCCAACTCCATGTTCATCATATGTTGGATCTGGGAGGAGGAGATGGTGGTGGAAAATGAGTCTTGGGGTAATCAAGTATTTCCATCTGGGTTGCTTCGAAGGAGTCCATTTTCTGTTGCGTATTCATGAAAGGCTCCATAAGCAAAGATTGATTGTTAAGAAGTGCATTTTGAGAAGCTATTATGGATCCTTATTGGTTTGGATAGCCAAGATCTCAGGAGAGAGAGAATTATAAAGGGCATCAGGGAAGTGAGTTGGAGGTGGTTGAGTTAAAGGGAGTTCAGTGGATGGAGGTTGAGTTGAGGAGGAAGGAGCTTGAGTAGAGCTTTGTGGAGGAGGAGAGGGTTGTTGTTGAGATTATGGTTGGGGTTGTGGTAAGTCAAGGAGTTTCATGCAATGGAGAATTGCACGATCAAAGGGTACGAACACCTTGACAACACTAGTTTCAAAAGCGAGATCTAATTTAAATTTTCAAAACACATGACACAGAAAAATGCCATAGGGTAAAAAAGAAGTATATTTTTTGATGATGTTATCACACATGATCTTAGCCCAATTGACTTCTACTCCTACCATGATGTCATAGACACATGTAGCTACATCACGAAAAAAATAGTTATAACTCCCAATTTTTAGGCAGATATTGTATGTAAGGATACGACTGATGAGTCAAGGAATAGGTTGTAATTTTGTGTTGGTAATTCGTGATCCTTGACCAGGAAGAAAGATATAAGAGAACAATTCCTCATCATTCATGTCAATATCACTAAGTGATAGGCCGTGATATGGAGTTAAGAGGATACGATGTAAAGACTTATGAGTTAACTTGATATGAACACCCTTAACCAAGGAAGAAATTTAAACATAATCATCATTTTCTTCGTAGGTTAAATTAGTGTAAAATAGTTGGAGCAAGAAGGGATAATACTCTTATCTAGACTCAGTGAAAAACATGGTATGGTGTCTAGATTTTTAAAGAACTGATTCAATATCATACTGATAAAAGTCTTCATATAGAAAGATTTTTAATTGTGAAAGTCTTAAGAAGTCATCTTCAAGAGTAGGATTTAAAAAAAAAAAAAATCCTAAAATCAGTTTGAGATGAAGATGAAGATGGTGCTAACTTAGTTTTCTTGAATCTTGACATGATGGAAGATGAAATTAAGGACAAGAGAAGATAGATAGTATTGGAATAAAGGAAATTTTAAGAAAAAAGAAAGGAAATGAAGGAATTTAACTTGGAAGGGAAGAATTGGACTGCTGAAGTCAACTTGAGAAACCCTTGCTGCTGCTGCTGAACTGAGAATGGCAGTAAAATTTGGGATTTTATGGTGAAGAGGGGTAAATAGGGGATGTAAAAATGAAATCAAAGGTTAGGATAAAGTGTAGGGAGAGATCGGATCCAAAACATGACAAAATGGGTCAGGTTTGAGAAGTAAAAAACCAGTAACAGAACACAGTTTTTAACAGCGTTAGTAGACTTGGGGCTATGATTAGTCGACTAATCCTTGGGTTAGTCGACTAATTGTTCGATATAGTCAACTAATTCTGAAAAATTCAAAATACCATGTTTCTGTTGATTATAGTGGTCGACTAATAAAAATATCAAGTCAACTAATAGTGTTGAAAATTCATAAAAACAGTCTGAAAAATTAAAAATATCTTGAAATATCGGATATATTTCAAATACCCAAATCTCTTCGAAATCTCATAAAAATATCTTCTTAAGAGGTTTCGTAAAAATATCTGTAATTTGATTATCTGTTGATATAAAACTTAAAGAGATATAACCTTTTAAAGCATGATCACGTAAAAAATAATGTCTAATATCAATATGCTTTGTACGTGAATATTGAATTGAATTTTTAGATAAGTTAATAGCACTGGTATTATCACACATAATAGGTGAATTTTTGATAGAAATACCATAATCAAGTAAGGATTGTTTCGTCCATAAAATCTGTGCCCATGCAACACTAGCAGCGATATATTCTGCTTCAGTTATTGATAATGATATAGAATTTTGCTTTTTATTGAATCATGATATTAGTGAATGTCCCAAAAAGTGACAAGTACCACTAGTACTTTTTTGATCAGATTTTCATCCTGCAAAATCAGCATCACTGTATGATATTAAATCAAATGTGCTTGATTTAGGATAAAACAGATCATAGTTGACTGTGTTATTAATATATTTAAGAATACTTTTCACTGCTTTAAGGTGTGATTCCTTAGAGTTAGATTCACATAAGTAAACAGTGAACATAATATCAGGTCTACTTGAAGTAATATATAATAAAGAACCGATCATACCTCGGTATAATTTTTGATCAACACCCTTACCATTTTCATCTTTGTCTAGGAATGTAGTAGTACTCATGAGAGTGTTTTTGCTACCGTATTTTTTCATACCAAATATTTTAAGCAGTTTCTTAGTATACTTGCATTGGGAATGAAGATTTCATCATTCATTTGCTTTATTTACAGACTGAGAAAGTAGTTAAGTTCACCCATATGACTCATCTCGAATTCACTCTGCATAGTCTTAGAAAATTCTTAACAAAGATTATCAGTAGTAGATCCAAACAAGAATCATCAATATATACTTGTATAATTAAGATATTTTTATTAACATGTTTAATAAAAAGTATTGTATCTGCTTTGCAAATTTTAAAACCAGAATTAAATTTTTTTTTTTAATCTATCATACCAAGCATGAGGTGCTTGTTTTAAATTATATAAATCTTTGTTAAGTTTAAAAACATAATTTGAAAATTTTTCATGTTCAAAACCTAGAGGATGTTCAATATAAATAGTTTCTTTAAGAAAACCATTTAAAAAGGCACTTTTAACATCCACTTGATAAAGTTTAAAATCCATAAAGCATGCATAAGTAAGTAATATACGAATGGATTCAAGTCTAGCTACTGGTGCATATGTTTCATCAAAATCAATACCTTCTTCTTGATTAAATCTTTGTGCAGCTAATCTTGCTTTGTTCTTAATAACTTGACATGAATCATCTAGTTTGTTCTTAAATACCCATCGGGTATCGATGACAGGATGATCAGTAGGTCATTGTACAAGATCCCAAACATCATTTCTAATATTGACTTATATCCTTTGTAGTCGACTAAAGTTTATTCACAGAATATTGATTGCTCTCTATTTTTCAACTTATCTTAGAGTTAGTCAACTAACCCTTTCCTATGTCGACTAGTTTCACTTTTCTGAGACTTATCAGTCTGTGTCAGTTCAATATAGTTAACTTGGTTCTTTAGTTAGTTGACTAATCTAGGCAAAAATTGATATACTAGTTGACTAATCCCGATTTCTAATCAACTAATATTCAGTTTCTGATTGTTACTCAGTTTTGATATTCTGGTGATTTTTCAACATTTTGATTTTCAAATTTAAATTATTAACATCCCTAACTGACCATTGTTTTCACCTATAAATAGGAATGTTGTCCTTGGATTAATTTACCAATTCAAATCATTATTTTTCTGTTCAAAACTCTGATAAAAAGTTCTGTTTATTCAGTAAACTATTTTTTGATTCTGTTCTTCACACAATTCTAAATCCCTGTGAAGAATTCTGAGAGTCCTCCTATAAGATACCTTGTTCACGATCACAGACAAGTTTCAAATTTATAGGTTACATTATATTCCATTAAATAAAGTGTCTTCTTGGTGTAAAGAAGAGTTGTTCGAATTTGACGAAGGGTGTTTTGTCAAATGATGTACAATAGTTGATTTTGAGTTATATCAAAGTCAAGATAAAAAAATCTCAACCGAGTTGCTTGGGGACTGGATGTAGGTCACAAGGACCGAATCAGAATAAAATCTCTCGTGTTTGTATTTGAAATTTCTGAGATTTATTCTATTGATTTATTTTCCTGCAAGTAGTTTACTTTTTTTATTAAAAGTTTACAAAAACTATTCACCCCCTCTATTATTTGTGTTATCTTATTTATAGATCCTATAGGACAGCGGGATTGATCTTCACCGTCACTCTGATTGTATGCCAACACTTTCACCCTATGGGTCTCATGAAAGACGTTAACGCGGGCTGCACGGGCTACACGAGAGGGTTTCAAAACTTCGTCAAAAGTGGCACCATTTGCATTGGGAGCAATGGTGTTGGCTACTTCAGGAGTAATCTCTGAAGACATTGGATAGTGAGTCTCCAAAGAGAGTTTGCGATATTGTCGTATTGCCTTGGGACTGGAGGAGCATGAGGAAAGGAATTCCTCAAACTTTCCTTGGTTGATTCAACGACGAGAAATTCTATAGTCTTCCTGAGGAGTCGGACATTGGCTTGCGCCAAGGTGTCTTCACCAGTAGAGAAAGAATTCTCCAACGGAGTCACCATCTTTTGTTCAAAAAAGTGGGTTGATATAAAGTTTCTTTGAATAGCTAAAAAGTTACAACGGAACGATCCCGATTACAAAAGAGGAAGAAGATATGATTTTTCCCTTTGTTTAAGGCTGGGTTATTCATGTGGCAATGGAGAGTGATTCCTATTCTCCGTTGACCGGTCGACTGTCAAGCTTCTCTTCAGGATGCTCTCAATAATCAATCAGAAGGGAGCTCTTTTTTTAACACACTAAGTGTTTAGCATCTACTGATTACTCTTTTTCTTCCTCTCTCCAAAAAGCAAGAAGCTTTTAGTTTAAGAATTCTCAGCTCTCAATCTTAGAAAATCTTCTTGTTTGGTCAGAAAAATGCCTTGGTCAGTGTAAGATGTCATTGAGTGGCTGAAAAATTATAGCGGAACGATTTCGATTACAAAAGAGGGAAGAAGACTCGGTTCTCTCCTTTGTTTAAGGCTGGGTTCTTTGAATGGCGGTGGAGAGTGACTCTTGTTCTCCGTTGACCGACCGCCTGTCTATCTTCTCTTCAGGATGCTCTCAAAGACTAATCAGAGGGGAACTCTATTTTTAATATGTGAAGTGTTTAGAGTCCATTGACTACTCCTTTTCTCCTTTTCTCTAAAAGTACTCTCTATGGATTCAAAAAGAACATTGATTCAAAGAAGTTCTCTTGATTCCAAAGAAGTCGTCCCCCTCCCTTCATAGCAACTTAGGCTATTGATCGGGGCGGAATGAGCACTCATAAATGTGTATATTATGAAATCAATGAAAAGCGTGTATGTGGTAATGTTACCTCGATTCTTCTGTTATAGCATTGGCTCAACGAGTTGAATCCACAGGGACGGGAGGCGATAGAAGCATTAACAGTCTTTATTCACGTTGGTTGTTAACAAGTTCTTCTTTGTTTAAAGAATTAGAAAAAAGAAAAGAAAAGAAAAGAAATCCAGAAGTGATAGGTGAGGAGATGCGATGAAAGCGGCGATGTGAAAATGAAAGAGAAGTGATTTGGGAAATAAAATAGAAAAGAAGATGAAACAAAGTTGAACAAAGAAGGTGGTGAAAACAACAATGAAAATGACAAAAAGAATTTTGGAAATTTATTTTTAAAACAAGATAAAAGAAAACTCATGGCTACTAACTACCAATTACTCCATTAACCATGCTAACCTCTTAGTGATAGTTGCCTCAAATGGATCTTTGGCCATCACTAATCCTTGGCTTCAAGAGATGATACAGAGCATAGCCTATAAGATTGTTCTTCTATATTCAAACAACACATCCATACCACTAACAAGTTGCAAGCTACTTATTAAATCATCAAAACCACTTAGAGGTGAGCATGAAATAAAGCAGACATTACAAGTTAGCAAGTTAGTAGATTAGGTGTTAAAAATGTTAGAATGTTAGAATCCATCATCTGAGCCATCAATGGCTCTTGCAAGAGCAAGGCCTTATAGAGGCTATTAGATTCATGTGGTTTATCAAGTAAGTGGTTAGATGGTTAGTAGTTAGTAGTTAGATTGCCATGAGAAGAAAAGTTAGCCAAGCATCATGTAGAAGATGGAGAAGATTACATTGGAGAAGAAAGGACGCACCTTTACATACATTGTCACCATCTATTACATTAATCCCTCTCTATCTCTCTTTGAATCTCTCAGCCCTACTACAAGATCTAAAAAGAAAAGAAAATACAAAATAAAAGAAAGAAGAACACCTACCTATACTACACTAAAACATAGAAACCCTAGCCTAAAATCAAAAAACTACTTCGTTTCTAGCCTCTGCAGGGGATTTTATAGGCGAAAATGGGTTCTAGAAGATGAGACGGGGCCATGTGTCAAAGATCGACGCATTGCCCCACCAAATTGCCGCAGAACCGCGACAATTGCTGCGGAACCACGGTAATTGCCGCGTATTCGCGGCAAAATCAGGGAATTATTTCGCTAGTTTTGATGAGAATCTTCCTCTGGCTTCTAGGACCATCTTGGTATATCCAAATTTTAGTATTTTTGCCCGAATATTCCTCTGACGTGCGCAAAGGTCTAGGTTCATTGCATCTTCTAGATGTTCCCTTGCTTGGCCTCCAAGAATTACGGATTTAATTATCCTAAAATGGGTTTAATTAAGCTCTTATTACCCTTTTGCCCTCCTTATCTTGATTATCTGCAAGAAAGACCAAAACACAATTTAGACCAATATTTTATTCATAAATTGGTGGAAAAATATGATATAATAATGCAGAATTGTAGACTAATCACACTCCCACACTTATCTTTTTCTCGTCCCGAGCAAAACAAGAAAGAAAAACTATACTACACATGTTATTACACCACTTTCGCATGTGACGCGATTGCACTGAGCGCGTGCAACAAGCCGTTAAACCTCTAGCTTACCCCTAGAGGAGGAGTTTTATCTCCTGAGGGTTTTCAGCAGATTGCACCCACAAAATCTATAAAGAAAGAAGACGAATGTTAGTATTTTGAAAACACATTTTGAAGGAAAGACAAGTTACGAAATATTTCTGCAAAAATATAAGCGATCTGAGATCATAAGTCCACCAAAAATTATTCTTCTTTAAACTTAGTCTATATGCAAGATATTGTCTTCAATTAAGTAAGAATTCAAAATTGGATTGAATATTTTATCTTTCATAGAACCTAGATAATATGCACATTGTGATAGTGAAAATTTCTGGGATTTCAACTCTAACCATCAAGCCATTTATTTTTATATAAATATTTTTTTCTTTTTCTTCTTCCTTTTTTCTTCCCTTAGTTTTCTTAGGCTTTCCAGTTTACCCGGGTAATGAGCCTTTAACTGATGACTCCCAGACCAGACGGTCCTAGGGCACCAGATGAGAAAGCATCCCTCGGGTTTAAGGACTCGAGTAAACAAGGTCACAAAACTAAGGGGGATTTATATGTTTCTTTTGACCACCATTAGGCGTGAATAATCATGCTTCTTGAGGCATAATTATCCAGCTTAATAAGTGATGTTTTATTTATACCATATATATATAATTTTTCTTTTTATTTATTTTTGCGTTATGGCATTTTAGGTCTTTCTTTCCATCCCAAAAATTGTGTAAGTGTGAATTGCATACTATCTAAAGCAAAAAAATTTAAGATAAAATTATCTCTCCAATTTATCTTACTTATCCTATAATTTTAAACAAGATCCATTATTTCGACTAGGTTTAAGATGTCATAATTAAGGCTTTCTTAATTTCTAAGATCATCTTAATTTTCTTTAAAATAGATCAAAACTTTGTCTCTTGTTTCAAAAAGTTTTTAAAGAAAGAGAAAAAATCCTATACAAAAGGAAATATTTCTAAAAGTATCCTAAAAGAAGTGTAAAAGAAAGAAAATCTAAAAACTCTACATTAGTAAACCCTCCCCCACACTTATCTCATGCATTGTCCTCAATGCATCGTGATGTATGTATGCATGAAACAAATAGAGAGGGAAGGAAAAATTACCTCAAGGTGGTGGTTCCGGTGGTGGTTTGATTGGTCCACGAAATACGACCCAATCCAATTTGCGTGGAGTCCGGAGGAACCTACCAGAGACCTCTATAATACAACCCACTAGAATGATGTATATATTTATGATTTTTTTTTAACAATTTTATCCCATCTAATTTTCAAAATTTTAAAATAATTTCAGAGTCAAATTTATCAAGACCCTTGTCCCAGAATAGAGTATAAAAAGATGAAATGATTGATTTGGACTCAGGAAGCACAGGAACTAATACTAACTCAGGAATTTGACTTAAGTCAAGTAAAGGTTCAGGAGTCAAAATTGGTTCAGGAAGCGGGTCCAAATCAAGAAGTTGAAACTCAAGTCCACATTCATTTCCTCATGATGGAATATGACTTTCTAAGATTGGTAATTCAAGTTCAAGAATGACAGGTATGGAAATAAAAATTGACTCTAAAATGTTGCTCAAATTGAGTAATATAATAGGAGTCAATATTGATTCAGGAATTTGAACTGGATCACAAATTTGAGGATCAAAGTCACATTCCTCCTTGAGTTCAATTCCATAAAAATGAGAACTTGCCAATTTATCAATGGGACTTTCAAAAGTATGAAATTGGTCATGTTTAATATGATGATCATAAAAGATTGATGATTCAATTTCACAATGCACTAGCACTGGATCCAATACTGACTCGGGAAAAGGCCTGAATTCAGGTAAAAACACCTCAGTCAATATTGAATCAGGAAGTAAAATTGAATTACCAAGTGGAAGTTCAGGATCATATTCATGCTTAAGTTCAATTTCAAGAAAAGGATAACTTGCCAAAATGTCAATGGGATTTGAAGTTTGGACAAGTTCAGATGGGTGTGCTGAAATTGAATCTTGGTGTCCAAAATGACAAGAGTCCTGGGTCAAATCAATAGAGTTAGGGATAGCTAAATTGGTTAAAGGTTGATAAGATAGAGTTTTCTCATTCTTATAAATGCTAACCATTGTCTCAATTACGTTTCCAACCTATTGATGACTGGATAGAAGATTTTTGAAATTGTAGCGCGGACTCCTGCAAGACCTTTATACTCTTTTCTAGATGTGATATATCTTCAAGTGGTTGTTCTAGAAAAGGAGTGTAGAAATTTTGGTTTCCAAAATAACAAGAGTCATGGGTCAAATTGATAGAGTTAGATATATTTGAATTGGTCAAAGGTGGAGAAGAGAGAGTTTCTTCATTCTTATAAATGTTGAACAATTTACTTAATTGTGTTTCCAACCTATCAATAGACTGAGAAGAATATTTTTGAAATTATAATGCGGACTCCTGCAAGACTTCTATACTCTTTTCTAGACTTGATTTTTCTGCAAGTGGATGTTCCAGAAAGGGAATATAAGAATCTTGATTTTGGAAAGATAGTGAAGATTGTGAGTCCAACATGGTTTGAGATTAAAGCTTGGACTCACACAAGAGTTCCTTACTCGTTTTCAGAGCAGAAGGTTGTTCATTATAAGGAGGTGAAATAGAGTAAGACTTTGAAAATATTGTGGAATTAGAAAGGCCAACATTTTCTGACATTGTCGCTCAGCCTCTTGTAGGTTGGCTTCTATACTCTTTTCTAACTCGGATTTTTCTTCAATGGGAGGTCCAAGAAAAAGGAGTATAGGAAGCAAAATTAGGGAATAGAGATTGTGAAAATTGTGAAAATTGTGGACAAGTTGGTGAAAAATTGGACTCCGGGGAGGTGAATCCCCATTGACTTTGTGAAAAGTTGAAATTATTTTGAAAATTATAGTTATAAGAATTAGGGTATGAGTTGTATTGATTCGGATAAGGCCAACCCGATGTACTTGGTTGGTTCTTATTGTAAAAAGTCGGGTTAGAATTATCCAAAACAAATAGGGTCAGTGTGAAATATGAATTCATATTAGGATTGAAAAAATTATTATTGTTGAATTCTATTTCACAAACAATCACAAACAAAAAAGAAAAATCAAACAACAAACAAAAAGAAAAGAAAAAAAATCAAAATCAAGCCTATAGTAGGGTTGACCTAGACCTAGAAAACTCCTAACTGGTCGATTACCTGGGGGAGGTTGTTGCTTGAATCAGACCACAAGCTAATCGGCCAGGTAGGGACAAAATATGGTGGGAGGTATCCGTGCGTAAGCAACGGGCCTTAATTATGCCAAATCACGGTATCTTCGAGGCGTAACCTCTTAATCCTCAACCTTAGACACCGATTTCACAAGAGTAAGATTCAAAATAAGTTCCACCCTCGGTCAATCTCTTAATGAGTCTAAGATGTCCCTAGGGGCTAACGCCTATCAATTTTTATGAGGGCTTGGGTTGTGTGAGTGGGGAGGTGATTTTTAGGCTAAGGAAGGGTGATGAAATCCCCACCTTATCTTGTATGGGTTTTGCTCTAAATTTCAATTTGTGCAGTGTGCAATATAGATAAGAATATAACACAAAGTGAATAAATCACCCACGTGCTTGTCCTATGCTATATGCAATGCCATATGTACACCTTAGTCCAGATCACAACAACAGAACAAAATACAGTATATTGAAATTGAATTGACACGTTCCTAAATGCAAATGTCTAAACCGTTTTAAAGTATCCAAATACCATATTTTAGTTCTTTAGTTTATTGCGGTGTGTAGGCAATCAAAGAAGAAAAGTAATAGTACAGATCAACTAGCTATTACAATGAACATATCCCAGCACAATGATTGGTAGTGAAAAATGCATTTTTATCATTACATTTACCATCACATTTTCATATTTATTCATATAATCATGCACAATTTACTAATATTTTATTATATATTGTGTGCAGGCCTTGAGAAATAAAAATAATGCAATAAAGCTCAAAAGAAGCCCAAAAGCCTATGTTTAAAGCCCAATGTAAAAGTTGCAAATATCAATTGTCAAAATTGCAAATACTAAGGGCAAAAGTTGCAAATACAAAGAAGAGGGAAGGATAGACTTCTATTCAACCCTAAACACTTGCAGGATGAGGATAAAAGCCAAAGAAGAGAGTGCAAAGATAAGTAAATTCGTTTAAAAAGATATTGGGAGATTTGAGATCTAGGTAACTTGCTTCCCAAGTTATATCGAAATCCCAAGATAAAGAGCCAGGATGCAGCTTCCAGAAGACAACGCACAGATGGACGGACTAGGGGAAGCCACGCGCTAAAGCGCGTGGCCAACCGACGCCACGTGGCCGCGGAAACGCGGCCCAAGCCGCGTTTCCGCGGCATTTCAGCCTTATCCTGGGACCAGTTTTCGTGGACGACTTCGATCTGGACTCTACCTCCTTCTGCACCTATAAATACCCCTGCAGTGCAACCGAGAACGGCGTCCAGAAAAGTAGAGGGCCAAATCTAGGGTTTTCTTAGGCTTGTAGTTTAGGTTTTCTTTGCTTTTTGTAATTTTTATGCAAGTGAGGGAGAGGGCTATGTTGAGAGTGACACCGATGTATGCTCCTCTTCTCTTCCATTGTATCAAGTAATAAAGGTAACATTTATTTTTGTGTCATTGCTTTATTTTCCTTTTTATTTTCTTTTCCTTTTCTATTTTATTTCTGTTGGTCTTTGATGAGCATACAAGTGATTTCCAAAGCACAAGTATAACGAATCTTGGTGGTGCCAACGATACTTCATGGAGATGTTCTCCTCCTCAAGGTACGTATTACTTCATTCTTCCTCAGCTTGATGATATAATGCGAACAGGGTACTGAGATCGATCCTATGGTTTATGCGTTCAAACGCCTCCGAAGCAAGGTAGAACGTGTTAGGTTTTCACGTAATTCATCGACCATACGAAGGTAAGTGTTTATTCTATTTTCTTGTTTTAGATTAAGTCACCAACACCTCTCCTTCAAATTCTTTCCTTCCCATCTCATTGTAATTATCACTTTTTCATCTTCTTAATCTACGCCTTCTTCCTAACCTAACTTTAAATATTATTTCTATTTTCCTTTTAATAACTAAAGAAAATAATTTTTAGAGAATCTTACTTAAACGCTTCTATCGCTAGTCCCTCCCTGAGGATCACGACCCGCATAGCCTTTGCTACAGCGGATAGTATTGAGCACCTCACACACCTTTACTTCTCAATCTGATATTCTATATTTTGTGTGCAGGAAAATCTCAATCAAAATTTTGGCGCCGTTGCCGGGGAGGGACGGTAAGTTTTTCTCTAAATAAAAAAATTAACTAATTCTTTATTTCTTTCTGTTTGCAGGTTTGGAGAACAGGAAAAATAACAGCAGAAGTGGACATATAGCAACTCTGTGCCTCTGCCCTCGAAGGCAGAGCATCAGAGCCTACTACAGTGCCGCGGATCCGCGGCAATAGCCGCGTTTTCACGGCCTTAGTAGTTCATTACTGACAGATCTTTCTGCAGGTTGTTACAAATTGCAAGATTTGTTTTCTGCTCTGTTAAAATTTATTCTGTGATAAACCTGTATACTGCTAATTAATCAATAGTAAAATACTTGTTGAAAAAGATAAAAATTGATTAGACGTTTGCATTTTAGGCACGTGTCTTTTCAATTCATTTATTTTTACTGTTGAAGAGTGCTGGAGCAAGGTACGTTCGCATTTCATGTAGAATAAGACTCATCTCTTGGTTGATTTTCATGCTTTGAGTGAATCTTATTTACATATTTTGTACACTTGCACAAATTTATTCTAAGGGCATAACCCATTAACAAGATAAGGTGGGGATTTCATCACCCTTCCTTGGCCAAAAAATCAGATTCCAAGCACTCACTAACCCAAGCCTAATTAAAATTAAGTAGACGTTGGCTAGGGACATCTCGGACTCAATTAGGAGATTATCCTAAGGGGGAACGGTGTTAGAAATTGACTCCTGCCAAATCAGTGTCTAGGAAGGGGATTGAGGGCCGAAAGCCCGAAGGTTGGTGGTTACTTAATTAAGGAACGTCTTTGACGGAAAACCTCCCACCAATCTTGCCCTGACCTGGCTGATTAACTTGTGGTCAAAGTCTGCACCCTACCTCCTGTGGACAGTTTAACCAGTTAGGAGTCGTCTAGGTCATAGGTCTACCCTAACTTAGGTTAGAAATTTTTCTTTTTTGTTTGCTTATTTGTTTGTTTTCTTTTTCTTTGTTTGTGTTTGTGTGATATGGCATATAATAATAATTTTTTCAATTTTAATCCATATTACACACCACCCTCTTTTTCGGATATTACCAACCCGGCATATCATAATTTTGACCAACCTAGTGTGCCGGAATGGTCTTATCTGAATGAATATAACCCATACCCCCCATCTTATGACCAAAATTTTCATACCACTTTCAACTCTTCACAGAGTTCATGGGGTTTCTCTTCCCCCGAGTCCAATTTTCAACCAACTTGTCCTTCGTATCCACCTTGTCCACAATATTCCCAAGATTCATACTCAGATCCACCCATTCAGAATAGAAAACCATCTATCTTGGAAATGATGAGTATGCATGAGTCCAAGCAACAATTACCATCAATCTTTGACATGATGATGCGTGAGTCCAAGCAACAATCACAAATTCTGACCAACTCACGACTTCATCACGATTACACTTCCTCTTTTCAAGTCCAATCACAAAATGATGCACCAATCGACTATGAAAAGATGCTTGAAGCCATGACTCAGGCTAGATTAGCTCGTGATCATGATATAGATATGATGGTTCAATCTTTACGTTCTCACCGTTCGGCCATTTCTGATATGGTTAACCATTCTGTTAGAGCCGACGAGCCACGTTGCTTTGGACAACAAGATTCTAATTTAGTACCATCATTTGAACTTGCCGAAACTCCAATTTCTGATAGTTAGGCAAGTTATTCCTTTCCTGAAATAGAACTTGAGCATGAATATGATCATGATCTCCCACTTGGTGATTCAATTCTACTTCCTGATTCAATAATGACTCTGGTGTCTCCACCTGATTTTACTTTTCCCGAGTCAACATTGGATCCTGTACCAATTCATCATGAAATTGAATCACCCATTTTTGATGATCATATTGAACTTGACCAATTTTATAAATTTGAAAGTCCCATGGATAAATTGGCAAGTTCTCATTTTATGATATTGAACTCAATGAGATATGTGACCTAGATTCTCGAATCTGTGATCAAGTTCAAATTTCCGAATCATTATTGACTCCTGTTTTGTTACCCGACTTAGGTAATCTTTTAGAGTCAGTTTTGATTCCCACACCTATCATTCCTGAACTTGAATCACCAACATTGAGTCACATTCCATTGTGGGAAACTGATTGTGGACTTGAGTTTCAGCTTATTGATTTGGACCCACTTCCTGAACCTAGCCCGACTCCTGAACCCTTACTTGATTTAAGTTTCTTTCTTGAGTCGGTATTCGTTCCCGTACTTCCCATGTCCAAGTCAATCATTCCATCTTTTCACACTCCATTTTGGGACAAAGAGGTTGACACAATTGACTCTGAATATAATTATGAATTATGGAAATTTGATGGGGTGGAATTAAAAAATGATCATACATACATTTTAGTGGGTTATACAAGAGAAATTTTGGGTGGGTTCCTCCGTGAACTACTACATTATCTTGATTGGTAGCAACGCTTGGCCCAATTAGACCAGCACCGGAACCACCACCTTGAGGTAACTTCTGCCTTCCCTTCTTCTTTTTCATGCATACATGCATACATTCATACATTGAGGACAATGCATGAGATAAGCATGGGGGGAGGCTTTACTAACATACTAACATAGGTAGAAACTAACAAAAAATTTTCCTAACAAAAATTTTCAAAAAAAAAAAATTATAAAAAGGATAATATTTTGACTTATCTTTTGAAAGAAATCTAAATTAGTCTTAAGAATTAAGAAAATCATGATTAGGATTTCTAAAAACTTGGTCAAAATAAATAAATTGTTTAATTTTTAGGTATAGGAGGAGAAATTGAATAAGTAATTAGTCTTGATTTTTACCTTAATGAAATGTGCATACCTAATGCATATCTAGGATTCTAAGACAAGGACCCTTGTGCCTCATATATATATATAAAAAAAAAATTCACTAATTAGGCTGGATACATGTGCCTTAAGAAGCATAAGTATTCACGCCTAAAGGTGACTTTATAAATAAGCATCCTTAGTTTTGTGGCCTAGTTCACTCGAATTTGAGTCCGAGGGGTGTTTTCTCACCCGGTGCCCTAAAACCGACCGGTTTGGGAGTCACCGACTTTAAGTTCGCTACATGGGTGGATTAGAAAGCCTAAAGAAACTAAGAAAAATTACTTATATATGTACTAACACATCTAATAGTCAATTAGTTAGGTATGAGGGCCTCAAGAAGCCTTGATACTTACACAAAAGAAAATTAGATGAGTTATACATTTTAAAAAAAAAAGAAAAAAAATTAACACATCTAATAGTCAATTAGTTAGGTATGAGGGCCTCAAGAAGCCTTGGTACTTACACGAAAGAAAATTAGATGAGTTATAAAAAAAATAATAATAATAATAAAGAGGCATGAGAGTCCAAGTTAAGGAATTCTTAGTAAAAATTCACAAGGATGCATATGACTTAGGGTAACGAAAAAGACTATATAAAAATTCAATTTTGATCCTTACCTAAAAATGGAAAACAATTTACTTTATAAAGACTAAGTTTAAGAATGAATAAAAATGAGGATCCTAAAACTTATAGATTACTTAGTCTCTTCAAACGTATTTCAAATATTTTCCTTTTTATGGATTTTGTGGGTGTAATCCGCTGAAAACCCTCACGAGACAACACTCGTCCTCTAGGGTAACCTAGGGGTTTAACGGCTTGTTGTACGTGCTAAGTGCAATCGTGATTCCTACGAAAGTGAGTTAGCTAGTTTAGTTTTTCTTTTTCTTTTTGATTTTTACTCGAGGATGAGCAAAAAGATAAGTGTGGGGGTGTGATTGGTAGTGAAAAATGCATTTTATCATTACATTTACCATCACATTTTCATATTTATTCATATAATCATGCACAATTTACTAATATTTTATTATTTATTGTGTGCAGGCCTTGAGAAATAAAAATAATGCAATAAAGCTTCAAAAGAAGCCCAGAAGCCCATGTTTAAAGCCCAATGTAAAAGTTGCAAATATCAATTGTCAAAATTGCAAATACTAAGGGCAAAAGTTGCAAATACAAAGAAGAGGGAAGGATAGACTTCTATTCAACCCTAAACACTTACAGGATGAGGATAAAAGTCAAAGAAGAGAGTGCAAAGATAAGGAAATTCGTTTAAAAAGATATTGGGAGATTTGAGATCTAGGTAACTTGGTTCCCAAGTTATCTCGAAATCCCAAGATAAAGAGCCAGGATGCAGCTTCCAGAAGACAACGCCCAGATGGACGGACCAGGGGAAGCCACGTGCCAAAGCGCATGGCCAACCGACGCCACGTGGCCGCGGAAACGCGGCCCAAGCCGCGTTTCCGCGGCATTTCAGTCTTATCCTGGGACCAGTTTTCGTGGACGACTTCGATCTGGACTCTACCTCCTTCTGCACCTATAAATACCCCTGCAGTGCAACCAAGAACGGCGTCCAGAAAAGTAGAGGGCCAAATCTAGGGTTTTCTTAGGCTTGTAGTTTAGGTTTTCTTTGCTTTTTGTAATTTTTATGCAAGTGAGGGAGAGAGCTATGTTGAGAGTGATACCGATGTATTCTCCTCTTCTCTTCCATTGTATCAAGTAATAAAGGTAACATTTATTTTTGTGTCATTGCTTTATTTTCCTTTTTATTTTCTTTTCCTTTCTATTTATTTCTGTTGGTCTTTGATGAGCATACAAGTGATTTCCAAAGCACAAGTATAACGAATCTTGGTGGTGCCAACGATACTTCATGGAGATGTTCTCCTCCTCAAGGTACGTATCACTTCATTCTTCCCCAGCTTGATGATATAATGCGAACAGGGGACTGAGATCGATCCTATGGTTTATGCGTTCAAACGCCTCCGAAGCAAGGTAGAACGTGTTAGGTTTTCACGTAATTCATCGACCATATGAAGGTAAGTGTTTATTCTATTTTCTTGTTTTAGATTAAGTCACCAACACCTCTCCTTCAAATTCTTTCTTTCCCATCTCATTGTAATTATCACTTTTTCATCTTCTTAATCCACGCCTTCTTCCTAACCTAACTTTAAATATTATTTCTATTTTCCTTTTAATAACTAAAAGAAAATAATTTTTAGAGAATCTTACTTAAACGCTTCCATCTCTAATTCCTCCCTGAGGATCACGACCCGCATAGCCTTTGCTACAGCGGATAGTATTGAGCACCTCGTACACCTTTACTTCTCAATCTGATATTCTATATTTTGTGTGCAGGAAAATCTCAATCACACAACAAGATACACAATGATCACAAAATAGCTGCATAGGCGCGGCAAATGTCGTGTTTGCACGGCTTTTCTTTAGAAACTGGGTCCCTGCTTTCTAGAGCATGGAGATGCAAAGCTAGTTTTTGTTCTACAATGTTAAGATCCTGTAAAGAATGTCCTGCACACCAAAACAGAGAAGAAAAATATTAACAAAAACGTGAAATCAAAACCATTCCCATCCCCGACAACGGCGCCAAAAATTTGATCGGGCAGAACGAGCACTCATAAACGTGTATATTATAAAATCAATGAAATGCAATGTTCCCTCGATACTTCTGTTATAGCATTGGCTCAATGTGTCGAATCCACAGGGACGGAAGGCAATAGAAGCATTAACAGTCTTTATTCACGTCGGTTGTTAACAAGTTCTTCTTTATTTAGAGAATTAGAAAAAAGAAAAGAAAAGAAAAGAAATCCAGAAGTGATAGGTGAGGAGATGTGATAAAAGCAGCAATGTGAAAATGAAAAAGAAGTGATTTAGAAAATAAAATAGAAAAGAAGATGAAATAATGTTGAACAAAGAAGGTGATGAAAACAACGATGAAAATGACAAAAAGAATTTTGGAAATTGATTTTTAAAACAAGATAAAAGAAAACTCTTGGCTACTAACTACCAATTGCTCCATTAACCATGCTAACCTCTTAGTGATAGTTGCCTTACATGGATCCTTGGCCATCACTAATTCTTGGCTTCAAGAGACAATACAGAGCATGACCCATAAGATTGTTCTCCTACATTCAAACAACACATCCATACCACTAACAAGTTGCAAACTACTTATTAAATCATCAAAACCACTTAGAGGTGAGCATGAAATAAAACAGACATTACAAGTTAGCAAGTTAGTTGGTTAGGTGTTAGAAATGTTAGAATGTTAGAATCCATCATCATGAGCCATCAATGGCTCTTGCAAGAGCAAGGCCTTAATAGAGGCTATTAGGTTCATGTAGATTATCAAGTAAGTGGTTAGATGGTTAGTGCTTAGTAGTTAGATTGCCATGAGAAGAAAAGTTAGCCAAGCATCATGTAGAAGATGGAGAAGATTACATTGGAGAAGAAAGCAGGCACCTTTACATAGATTGTCACTATCTATTACATCAATCCCTCTCTATCTCTCTCTGAATCTCTCAGCCCTACTACAAGATCTAAAAAGAAAAAAATACAAAATAAAAGAAAGGAAGAGCGCCTACCTATCTACACTAAAACACAGAAACCCTAGCCTAAAATCAAAAAACTCCTTCGTTTCTGGCCTCTGCAGGGGATTTTATAGGCGAAAATGGGTTCTAGAAGACGAGACAGGGCCACGCTCAAAGATTGACGTGTGGTCCCACCAGTGGAACCGCAGCAATTGCTGCGTATCCACGGCAAAACCAGGGAATTATTTCCCTAATTTTGGTGAGAATCTTCCTCTGGCTTCTAGGACCATCTTGGTATATCCGAATTTTGGTATTTTCGCCTGAATATTCCTCTAACATGCGCAAAGGTCTAGGTTCATTGCATCTTCTAGATGTTCCCTTACTTGGCCTCCAAGAATTGTGGATTTAATTACCCTAAAATGGGTTTAATTAAGCTCTTATTATCCTTTTGTCCTCCTTGTCTTGAGTATCTGCAAGAGAGACCAAAACACAGTTTAGACTGACATGTTATTCATAAATCGGTGAAAAAATACGATATAATAATGTAGAATTGTAGACTAATCAGCTATTTATAGGGAGTCATAGGGGTATTGTCGTCCCCTAAAATCCCTCCATAATGGGGATTAATTCCGCCATTACGTGGGGAGTTAATTAACCAGTAATAAGGGTTAATTACAACAGAAACACGGGTCTCGCACTGGGCGCGGACCTCACGTTCCTTATTGTAGACGCGCGCGTTTCAAAATGCGGAGTTTCTCAAACTCGCATTTGAAGTGAGATGCAGGGTTTCTCAGATCCGCGTCTGAAGTGGAGTACCAAGTTGTTCAGACCCGCGCTTGATATGAAACACGGAGTTACTCAGACCGTGTTGTTCATGACGCGGAGTTACCTTAGATTCGCGTCGATAGTGGACTTACTCAGGCCCGCGTCAATGTCATGCTTCTCTGGACGCAAGGTCTGCGTTTCAGTTAAAATGCGATCTTCATGAAGTGAGGCTTACATCAAATGACTTGTCCTTGGTGATTTTTGAGCAACCTACAGAACCCCCTCTAAAGTTTTTGATACTCCATGGTTGGTTGGGATGAATTTCAAAATACTTTGGATTTCGGTAGAACTTGGGCTTCCCATAATTAGACTGGCAATCTTTTGAGATATCCTGATCTTGATCATGTCTGCATTATGGTCTTCATGAGTTTATTGTTGAACTACTTGAAGCCTCTAGGAAAGATCATCACAAGGGTTTTAAAAACTCAGTATTGTGCTTGTTATGAGCTCTGGTTTGCTTGTCGGTGTATTGTTGAACCGGTGGAGTTGTTGTTTGGTATTGCCAGTGTACTATTAACTGATTGAAGAAGTAAGGACATACTTCTTGTATGTGTGAGAGAACACAACCCTCACAGACACAGTTGTCACACTAATCAAGTAGAGATGGAGACACGAACTTCAGTGGAGATGGAGACAGGACTCTCAATGCTGAAGAGACGCGGCTCTTGATTGATGTTGAGATATGGCGCTTGATTGATATAGAGACACGACCTTGATTGATATTGAGATGCGGCCCTTGTTGAGATGCGGCTCTTGGAACATGGAGATCGCGTTAGATGCTTCAAGGCACGAAGGCAGGCGTCACTTGGGATGTGTGTCTGGCTTGATTGAGCTCGAGATATGTGTCGCGTATCTTGACCGTTGGAAGGCCTATAAAAGACCCGGTCTTTCAATAGTTAATTCACTTTGACTGTTCGTCATCTTCGACTAGACTTATGTCTAAAGCTCTTGTGCTTTCTCAAAACCCATAAAGCTTCGAGCTTTTTTCCAATCTTGTCAAAGATTTTCACCATGATAATGGCTCCAAAAGTGAAGACTACCACTTCCTCTTCCAGCTTCGTCGCTGCTAAGCCTTAAATGGGCGGCGTTCCTCCTCAAGAAGCCTCCATTTTAGGTAAAAAGTCTTCAAATAGCTTTCGTCATTGAGAACACGAGGAGGCTCTGCCTTCTTAACTTCTCTTTGAAGTTTCAAAACTTTTGTTGAAGTTGATCAGTCGATGCGGATCTTGCTGGTCTGCATTTGATTTATGAACATTGTCCTCGCATTGATAAGCAGAATGCAGATCCGACTATCCTGGCATTTATTTGCTTTGTCAACGCGACCCTCACGTCTGCGAATTGAGCACAAGTCTAGTAGACTCCGCGTCTTGAAACTTTTGAACGCGGGTCTCATTTGGGAGACTCGCGTTTGAGTCTGTAGACTTAGAAATTTTTTTCTAAGTATGAACTCTGGACGCGGGCTTCATGTGAGCCTCGCATTTCGGTCATAGGATGAGGATCTCATATGTTGAGCCTCGCATTTGAACTCCAATAGTGCAGTTTCACTTTTTTTTTTCAGAGTACTGATATTGTGCTCTCTTCTTTGCAGTGAGGTATTCCTCGATTGTACTGAGGTGCCATTTTGGTCATGTAGGTGGACCAGATCCGGATGCCATCTCCAAGCTGTTTTGGACTGTGCTGGCCTTTACGGGCAAGAGTCGTGAACAACGAGCTAAGTTAGCCTGACAAGCTCACAGCCTCTCCGAGAACTTATCACTGACGAGAGGTTTGAATCAGAGACCCATTAGTTATTGAAGAAGCCGAGTTTTTTGTTCGGGGACTCCATTGTTGAGGATGCGGAGGTAATGCTTGATGGTAGCTACAAATGGCTCTGTCGGCTTGGGGAGCGTCGCCTTTCCTCCCAGACATAGGAATTCCTTTTCATTCATCTAGTCATTGTCTCTTCATCGGTCAATGGAGTGGGATCTGATAGAGGAATAGTCTGGAGTTTCCCTTGGACAGATCTTTGATCACATGGCGGTCCCAGTACATCATGATAACAAGGTTGTTGGATTGCTGCCAAGTTCTTCAGGGGCGGAGTATCTTGCAAGTGAGACACCTCATCAAGCGTCTATGTTTAATAACCAGTTTATGGACAATAAGGGTGACTTCCCACCAGGCGAGTTCCGAGCATTGGGATGGTTCCATTCTTCGGACAAGTACTGGTGGTCTAGGATGGTGAGTTTCATCCTTGGATATTTGGAGGATGAACTTCTACAGACAAGCCTTTATACTATGGTTCAGGCTATTCAGTATGGCATCCCGCAAAGCAGTCACCACTTCTTTATCATGCTGGATTGTTACAATTTGGAGTCATGTACATTTTTCACTCCGGTCGGGGAAATGGAGCTAGCTCTTCATAAGATGTACGAAGTGTCAGAGCTAGTGATGAGGGACCTTCCATATGAAGAATACGTCCCATCAGCTGAAAAATTGCACTTAATGGAGGACACTGGCCCTCTGGTATACGCGACTTATTGGGAAGTGTTATGTCATTTCCATATTTGCGCTGAGATTATTGGTTGGAGATCATGAGGAATCAAGAAAATGGCCTGGGTAAACTACCTCTTCAATGGCCTAGGTACAAAGCTGACCGCTTGACTCACCTAGCCCTGAGCACAGATGTTGAAATTGAAGAGAGGATTAGCGCTTCAACGCCTCGTACACCATAGAATCAACTGGAGATACTTTCAGACCGGCACTGTTTTTGAAAGTTTTCATCATCAAGCCAAGACACCTATTTTCAACAGGGCCTTGTTAGCTAGATTCTTGATGTTATGGCTGAAGCGGTGTATTATGCCAACTCTTCTTCATGAAGTAGTGGCTGACATGGTGTATCCTACAATCTTGCTGGCATTTGGCCTGGGTATCTCTCTCCTTCCAATGATGGTGGGGTGTATCCAGAGTGGACTTCAGGCATTGATCAAGACCTTATGCAAAGTGGAAGTTATGGTGGATGCCGATGGAAATGCACTCACTGACTAGCATGATAATCCTTAAGTCAAAGTGCCCAATCCCAGAATCAAACTTCCATATACTTATCTGGTGGCTTGGTATGTCATGCATTGTCCTTCTCTGTTGACTCCCGCATACACGTCGAAGAATTTTGTGCAGTTCCTTCAGAAGTTAGAGCACTCATCTTGGCAGCACACCTACATATTCTACATCCATCAGAAAAGCCATCCAGAGTGGCTCTAATTATCAACTGTTTTGATGCCTTCCTGATATTTAGGATACATCACTCAGAGACCATTTTCTAGATATCGTAAGGCCAAATGGGTACACTACCCTTTCGACAGGTGTCTTCCATTGGTTGATGAGTATTCGACCTGGGTACCTTATTTTTCATCAGGGTGACACCTGTACGATCAAGCCTTATCTGTCGAGCTAATTTGCTCATCAATTTGGGTACGATCTGCTCTATGTGGGGAACCAAATACTGGCTTTCACTTCAGTGGAAACCTATTTAAAGGGGCACGAGCATGGTACTTCCACATGGCTGGTGGAACGGGAGCACTGTTCAGTCTTCCTCTGAGATCACCTAATGCATACTCCAGCCTTGGTTTTTATAATTGGTATGTTATTGCCAACATAATGCCAGATTATGAGATAAATGCCTCATGCATTAAAGCCATTAAGTTCACCTATAGTGCCTATAGGAGATCCAAGATAGTTCATAAGAAAGGAATGAACGAGTTCTTGGAGGCTGAGAAAGAGACTAGTGTATGTGCGATGGCAGAACGTGCTGTTAGAACTACAGGGGAGCACCTTATAAGAAAGTTTCGCCAGGCCATGGCAAAATGTGCTCATCCACCCTCTTCTGCGGGTGGCACAAGTCGGAAGAAGGCACAAAGAAAGCATGAAGCAGAAGTTCTGCTATAAGGAGCTTCTCAACTAGGCCTGGGCCCTGCAGAATTCGAGGATGAGGAAGAGGTGGCTCCTCAACTTATTCGGAGTCAGCATAGTAGGGGGCCTGCCACTTCATAAGGAATAGAAGTTGTGGAGGGGCCTCAGCAAGAAGCTTTGTTAGCTCCTTTGACAACTTCATGAGAAGGAGCTGTAGTGCAACCGGGTTCTCCAAGGATTATGATGCTGACCTTGAAGGTCGCTGAATCCAGTCCGACCACTGGGCAAATTGGAGGGAAAGCTCCAGTTGCTAAAGTGCCTTTGGTCCAGGTATCATCTTCGTCATCTGAAGGTGATGATCACATTGTTGGACTGAAGCCTGCCTCTCATGATGCCAGTGAGCCCTTTGCAAAAGTGATTCCTTCAGAGACAGAGCTACTGTCTAAAGAGATCGCTACTGCCGAAGGTATCTTTTCTTTTCCACTCATGTCTTTTCTTATAGAAAATATAAATGATGTTTTTATCATCTGCTTGAGTAACCTTTCGTAGGGGCTACCGCTGCAACTGAAGGCGAAACCTCCTTGAATATTGCTGAGATGATTGAAGAACTAAATCAGCCAGCGAGCATGAAAGTATTCAAGATCAGTGACGAAGTGGCTGCTATAGGTACAACATCCGAGGCTGGAGAATCTTCTCAGCCAGGAGAACTGCTAGAGGGTTTGCCTCTTATATCTTCCCAACCTGGTAAGATATCAGCATTCAATAATCCCCTCTTAGTGTTGTTACTGATATTCTCGCAATGGTTGTTGGTTACGTCGCTTCTGCTCAAACAGAAGAGCCCTTTATGGGTACTGTTGTGGAGGCTATTCCTCTCACTTCTGACCGTGTCTCTATTGCTATCATAGAGACTAGATTAGGCAGTGTTCCGCCAGCACCAACACCAGCTATGGATATTAAATTAGTCTCTAAAATTGCATATTTCATACTACATCTTCACATTTATTCAATATTAAATTCTATTAAAAATACCTCTCTTGTATGTTTCTAGGTCTATGGTATGAAATGAAGAAGAAGTCCAAAAATCTTATTTAATTAGTGATTAAAAGCCTACAAGAATAGCCACTGACTTTGGAGGGTAGTTTCGTCAAAACTGGGGGCTTAAATCTGGAAACCAGGACGTACAGACGATAGGGGGACAAGCAGGCGGCGCGCAGCAGGCGGCGCCGCGCGCCACCCTAACATTGCCACGAAAACGCAGCACTATTGTGGAGCCGCGTGCCAAGATTTGACGCGCGGCTCCGTACAGACTCCCTGGTGCCCTAGTTCGCCTATAAATACCCTAGGATGTCCAAAGCATCATGAAAAGAGTTTTGAGGAGGTTTTTAGGGTTTTCTTCTCCATGTTATAGGTTTTTGGGCAATTTAGGTTAGTTCTTCTTCTTCCTCTTTGTATTTTCAATTTCTTGTAGATCTTATAATAGGAAAGAGAGTAGTATATGGATGGAAAGCAATAGTGCTTGTAAATGAAAGGTGACAACTTATGAAAGGTTCTCTCTTTATCTCTCCTTGTTTCCTTTTCTCTAACTCTCTTTATATGCTTATCTCTCCTGACAACTAACTACTAACCACTAACTTGCTAACTTCTTACTTGATAATTTACATGAATCTAATAGCCTCTACTTGGCCTTACTCTTGCAAAAGCCATTGATGGCTCATGATAATATATTATAACATTCTAACATCCTAACTCTCTAACAAGCTAATATTACTTTTTTCCATGCTTGCTCTTGTTCAGTTTTAATGATTTAAGTGTAGCTTGCACTTGTTTGTTAAGTATCTTATGGGTTATGCTTTGAAATGCTCTTGAACCAAGGACTAGTGATGACCAAGGATACATGTGAGGCAACTATCACTAAGAGGTTAGCATAGTTAGTGGAGCTATTAGTAGTTAGTAGCCATGGGTTTTCCTTTCTTTTTCCTTTTTTTTAACAATATATCAAAAATCACAAAAATCATCTTTTCTATGTTTCCTACTTCTTTGTTTTCACCGTACTCTTCTCTTACCATTCTTTGTTTTCTTTTCTTTGATTGTTTAAAACATTAAAGAAACTTTAACACACATGTGAACATTCTGGTAAAGCTTCTATCGCTTCCCGTCCCTATAGATTCGACCCGTTTAGCCTCTATGCTATAACGGAAGTATCGAGGAAGCCAAAGAACACACTTTTAACTCGTGATTTCAAGCCATACAGTTTTCATGCATGATTTTCCCTCAATCAAATTTTGGCACCGTTGCCGGGGGTGGGAACGGTTTGATTTCACATTTTTGTTAACTTTTCGTCTTTATTTTTGTGTGCAGGACAAATTTTTAGCATTGCAGAAGTCCACACTTGATTTTGTGTGGTAGGATAAATTCTTGTATATTATTATATTTTGCTGCTATTTTTTGTTTATATTACCTTTGCACTTAATAATTTTAAGAACTAAAATATGATAATTGAATTTTTAAAACAGTTTAGATATTTGCATCTAGGCATGTATCAATTTCAATTCCAATATACTGTATTTTATTCTTGTATTGTTGTGATCTTGACGGAGGTGTACATATTGCATTGCATATAGTTAGAACAAACACGTGGATGATTTACTCGCTTTGTGTGTTCATTCTTATCTTTATTGCACACTTGCACGAATTGAACTTAAGGGAAAAACCCAATTCAATATAAGGTGGGAAAGTCATTACCCTTCCTTAGCCCAAAAATCACCTCCCCACTCACACAATCCAAGCCTTAATAAAAATTGCTAGACGTTAGCCCCTAGGGACATCTCAGACTCATTTAGGAGATTAACCTAAGGAAAAAATTGTTAGAGTTTGACTCTTGTCAAATCGGTGTCGAAGGTTAGAGATTGAGAGGCAAAACCTCAAAGAACAGTGGTTTGACATAATTAGGCCCGTTGCTCCAGCACGGATACCTCCCACTGATCTTGCCGCTACCTAGCTGATTAACTCGTGGTTAGATTCTGATGATGTACCCCCCGTGGATAGTCTAATTAGTTAGGAGTTATCTAGGTCTAAGTCAACCCTAACGTAGGCTAGTTTTATTTTTTTTCTTTATTTGTTTGTTTGTTGTTTTTTTTTTTTTGTAAATTGTGAAATGGATTTTAACAATAATAATTTTTTCAATCCTAATATAAATCCATATTTCACCCTGACCTCATTTGTCTCAGATAACTCTGACCCGGTTATGTACAACATGAACCATCCATATATGCCGAGTTGGGATTATCCGACTCAATATGACCCATATCCCCAATCCTATGACTATAATTTTCAAAATAACTTTCACTCTTCATAGAGTTTATGGGGATTCACCTCCCCCGAGTTAAATTTTCAACCACATTGTCTACAATTTTCACAATATTCATTCCCTAATTCTGCTTCATATCCTCCTTTTACTGAATCACCAATTGAAGAAAAATCATCATTGTAAAGGAGTTTAGAAGAAGTGATAGAGGCCCAAAATCAATTCGAAAATATGGTGTCCTCATCATGTCCACAAAATTTTCAAAAATCTTACAGCTCTTTTTTACTCAAAGAAAAATCATTGTGAGAAAAAAATATGAAATTCGTGCAAGAGACCGAGTGAATAATGCAAAATATGATTGAGTTCCCATATCCATCAGATGTTCATATGACTTAAGAATCATGTCATTTTGGAAATCCAGCTTCAATTTCATCATACCAACCTGAACTTGACCAACATCAAATTCTTGATAGTTTGACAAGTTATCTAATCCCTAAAATTGAACTTGAAGATGAATGTGAACCCGAGCTTCAATTTAGCGATTCGAGTCCAATCCTTGAATCAATATTGACTCCTATAGTGTTACCTAAACTAAGTAACATTCTTGAGCCAGTTTTAATTTCCATAATTTCTGAACTTGAATCGATCATTTCACCCATTCACATTCCTTCCGTGGATGAAAATCAAGATTCAATTTCATTACATCCATTTGAACTTGCCCAAAATTTGAGAACCACCTTGACATTTTGGCAAGATATCCATTTTCTAAAATTTAACTTGAGCTTGAAAGTGATCTTGAACCACAAGCTAGTAATTTCATTTCACTTTTTGATTCAATAATGACTTTGGTATCTTTACCAGATTTTTTCTCTATTTCAGAGTCAACATTGAATCCTATACCAGTACACCATGAAATTGAATCACCAATATCTTATAATCACACTTTATTGATGGAAAAAGTATGTGAACATCAATTTTTAGTTTGGACCCCATTTTTGAACCAATTTCGACTCCCCCTTTTGAATCTCGACTTGATCTGAGTCAAATTTCTTAGTCGGTATCGATTTTAATCCTGTTTTATTTGAGTCCAAATCAATCATCTCCCAAAATAACACTTCATTGCTAGACAAGAATATTGAAGAAAATGACTCAATAATTATTTTTGAAACTGAAAATTAGATGGGGATAATTTTTTAAATAAGACCATTCACTCAATCATTCTTTTATTGGGTCGAATTAGAGAGGTCACTGGTGGGTTTCTATAAGATCCATGATTTTTTTGATTGGGTAGCAACGTTTGGCCCAATCAGACCACCACCGAAGCCACCACCACAAGGTAATTTTCCTTCTCTTCCCATTTGTTTCATGTATATACACATTCACGATGCATTGAGGACAATGCATGAGATAAGTGTGGAGGAGGGTTTACTAACATAGGTTGTTTTAAATTTTCTTTCTTTTACACTTCTTTTTAAGAAATTTTTAAAATTTCTTTTGTATAGAAACTCATTTCTTTTCTTTTTACAAAACTTTTTGAAATAAGAGAAATAATTTTGATTTATTTTTAAGAAAATTAAAATTATCTTAGGAATTAGGAAAATCTAAAATTATGAATTTTTAAACCAAGTCAAAATAAAGATCTTGCTTAAATTTTAGGATAAGGAAGTAAGATTGGAAAGATAATTTGTTCTTGAATTTTTTGCCTTAGATTTATGCATTTCACGGTTAGACAATTTTTTGGGATTGAAATAAAGACTGAAAATGCCACAAAAATTCTATATAATATATATAAAAAAAAGATGATAAAACCATTCTTAGTTTTTTTTCTTTTGATTCTTTAAAATATTGAAGAAACTTTAACACACACGTGAACATTCTGGTAAAGCTTCTATTGCTTTCTGTCCTTGTGAATTCGACCGTTTAGTCTCTATGCTATAACGGAAGTATCGAGGAAGCCAAAGCACGCACTTTTAACTTGTGTTTTCAAGATATACACTTTTCATGCATGGTTTTCTCTCGATCAGATATCCTGGAAGAGTTGTCGCCTCAAATGGTCAGGAATTCTTCACGATAATCGAGTATTGTTCCAAATTGGAGCTTTCTGGGCAAAGTTCCTTCGAGTTCGTACGAACACTTCTTGAGAACCAGGTTGAGAATATTAAACAAACGGGAGGTTCTAATAGTGTGAGAGCACATCAAGTGCTAGTTGAGCAACTTGGTGTATACTCGAAAGAACTTAGGAACTTGGAGAGAGCTAGCCCAATTGTTGATGCTCAAAGGGTGTCAGAGAATCTCTACCCAAATCAGGAACGGAAGCGACAGGGGATTAAGGGGCAGATAGCTAAGGAAGCTCGTCATCTTGATGATTTCAAGGCTTGCTATCAAAACATGACAGACGATCTTCAGAGATCCGAGACTGTCACCAATAGCGTAGAAGGAGTGATAGCGAGTGCTCGAGCTGCAATCGCTAAGGCACAAGCTCTGACCAGGATAATGAGCTGAATCTTGCAACGGAGAGAAAGAGGATAGAGGATCTCGAGGTTGCCAAAGGTCAAGTACAATGGGAGCTCGACATTCATGCTCTAAAACTGGAAGCTTTCAAGCACAAATCGACACAAAAAAGCTTTTATCGGAAGATGAACTAAGGGCTCAGGCCTTATTTGAGATTGAGAAGGCGCGCCAACAAGACATGCAGTGCCTCAAGGACCAAATAAAGTACCTCGCTGGGTGAGAATAACTTTTTGTTTCTTTTTTTTTTAACGCTCTATCCTGTTTAAAAATTGAGTGTCTGTATCACTTCTAAATTTGATATAAATAAAAGTGATAATTTTGCCTCTGTCTTGTCTTAATTTTCCTTTTGTGTTTGAAAATTAGACAAACGAAAGTGATTATCTTTGATTGCTAGAGATGACGATTAAAATAGCATCTCAAAGTTTTGAAATTCCGTTTAAGGAATTTGAAAAGGATTACTGTCAGAGGTGTGATGTTAACTTAATAGGAGTTGAATTCGTTATTTGAACAAATTGTGTGGACTTGCTATCCTATTGATGAGAATAACAAGTGAAATTAAATTTATTGGCAATTTATGAAAATTTTTACTGCCACAGGTGTGATGTTAACGTAACGGGTTAGGATTTGTAATTGGAAGAAAATTGAATTGTTAGAGGTGTGATATTAACTTGACAAGGATGTGGATGCTACATGTGTGATATTAACTTAACATCAAAGAGATCTCATTTTCATTGAGAAAACTGAGAAGATTGCTATTATAGTTTAATGTTAACTTTAACTGCGAGGTGAATGCTAGATGCGTGATATTAATTTAGCATCAAAGAGATCTCGTTTTTATTGAGAAACCTCAGAAGATTGCTATCATAGGTTTAATGTTAACTTAATAGCAGGTTGAATGTGATTGAAACGGGAAAATAGTAAAGAATGAGTTAGAAAATCTTAGTCTCGTTTCAATGTAACCGTGTAGCAAGGGCTAAACGGGTCGATCCACAGGAAAGGATGCGATGGAAGCTTTTCGGAACGATCTTCTCTATAATTTGCTTGGAAAGAAAAAGAGATATTGATTATGAGAATTAGATTTAATCAAGCAAAAAAATTATAGTTTACTCATCATCTACCACAACCAAAGTGTTAATCTCAAAGAAAGAACATCATTTTGAATAAAGAATTACCTACCCAAGGGTTTTGATAGAGAATCCAGTAAGATGAATAAAGATATTATAAACCCTAATTAGTTTGCACTAATAAAAATTAAACTATAGTTCATCTTAATTTCAAAGAATAGCATAAGAAAAGTCCACTTAACATTATGCTACTAAAGTATTTAAATATGAATCATGAATGACCATTTGAAAAATGCCACCTAAATTAGTTAAACTAAATTATTGATTCACCTTCAAGAACACCAATTTTAATCTTAGGGCTTCTAACAAGCATAGACGTCAATCAATTCATCTTTTAAACTAAATTAGGGTTGATCGAGAGATTAGTAAACTATATTTTTAATTAGTTATTCATATTTTTATTTTTATTTTCAATGTTTCTTTTGAATAAGAAAAGTTGCATGAAAACGAAAAGAAGAAAAATAAATAATCAAAGCAGAAAACTAAATTGAATTGTAAACAATAAATAGAATGAAGAACCTTTTTATTGGATGTCACTGACCAATTACAAAGCTCCTCTGCTTCTTCCACAATCTTCTTCTCCAAATAACAAAAACGAAAAATACAAGAAAATTCGGAAAGAAGAAAAAGATCTAAAGAAAACCCTAAGCTTCAGCTCTTAGATCCACCCTCTCTGTTGCTCTGCAGGGGTATTTATAGGAGATATAAGACATAGAGTCCCAATACAACTCTCCCACAAGACCGCGTTGCCAAATTCATCTTAACGGCCGCGGGAATGCGGCTATAGCCGCGTTTTCGTGGCAATAGCATGGCCAATGGCCATGCGCTTTCTTGCGTGGCCTCCTCTGGTCCGTCCATCTGGGCGCCTCCTTCTGAATTCTGCATTTAAACCCTCTATCTTGAGAACTTAGGATAACTTGGGAAGCAAGTTATCGAAAATCTGAGTTTTAAAGGATTTGTTCCCTTTATCTTTATCTTTTCTCCTTTATCTTTATCTTTATATTGCAAGCAACTAGGTTTAATTAGAAGTCCATCTCTGTTTTAGGATGAGGATCCATCTTATCCTTTTCCTCCTCCTCTTTAGCAATTAGGAATTCTAGTTTATCCTTCCTCTTCCTCCCCTAGATTTTAAATTAATAATTTAAAATCTAAGTTCAGATTAGGTTAGATAAGATAGAAGATTTTAAATTGCTAAAATAAATTATGTGTGTCGGCTTGTGGGATTTTTGGGCTTTTGGGCTTCACTTATGCTTTATTTCTTTATTCTTTAATTACTCAAGACCTGCACAACATTAAACAATGAAACATTAGTAACATTGCTTAATAAAAGAATAAAAAGAGAAATATGATGTTAAATATGATGACAGATATGCACTTTTGACTGCCTATCACATCCCCACACTTATCTTTTTGCTCGTCCTCGAGTAAAAATAAAAAGAAAAAGGAAAATAAAAGAAAAACTAACCTATTCTAGCTCACTTTCGTAGGAATCACGGTTGTACTTAGCACGTACAACAAGCCGTTAAACCTCTAGGGTACCTCTAGAGGACGAGTGTTGTCTCGTGAGGGTTTTCAGTGGATTACACCCACAAAATCCATAAAAGAAAAAAGAAAAATGTTAATGATTTAATTAATTAATTAATTAATTTTTTTATTTTGAAAAAGGAAAGAAATATTTGAATATATTTGAAGAAACTAAGTAATCTATAAGTTTTAGGATTATCATTTTTATTCATTCTTGAACTTAGTCTTTATACAATAATTTGTTATCAATTTTAGGTAAGAATTACAATTGAATTTTTATATTGTCTCTTTTGTTACCCTAAGTCATATGTATTCTTGTGAATGTGAATCTTTAATAGAGATTCTTTAACTTGGACTCTCATGCCTCTTTATTATTATTATTATTATTTTCTTCTTTTTTTAAAATATGTATAACTCATCTAATTTTCTTTTGTATTAGTATCAAGGCTTCTTGAGGCCCTCATACCTAACTAATTGACTATTAGATGTGTTAGTACATATATAGATAATATTTCTTAATTTTCTTAGGCTTTCTAATCCACCCATATAGCAAGCCTAAGGTCGGTGGCTCCCAACCGGTCGGTTTAGGGCACCGGGTGAGAAAACACCCCATGGACTTAAGGACTCGAGTGAACTAGGCCACAAAACCAAGGACTTTATTTATAAAATCATCTTTAGGCGTGAATACTTATGCTTCCTGAGGCACATGCATTCAGCTTAATTAGTAAACTCTATATTCTTTTTTTTTATATATCAAAAATTTTTATAAGGCACAAGAGTCTTTGTCTTAGGATCCTAGATGTGAAAGTGTATTAGGTATACACATTTTATTAAGGTAAAAATCAAGGCTAATTAATTATTTAAATTTTTCCTCCTGTACAAAAAAAATCGAATAATTTATTTTATTTTGACCAAATTTTTAGAAGTCCTAATCATGATTTTTCTAATTCTTAAGATTAACTTGAATTTCTCAAAAGATAAGTCAAAATATTGTCGCCTTTTTTAACTATATATATTTATTTTTTTATATTTATTTTTGTTAAGTTAATAACCTAAGGTTAGTGAATTATGTTAACAGCAACCTACAGTTAGTCAATAATCTATGTTAAAATAAATATATTTATTATTATTATTATTATATTTTATTTTTATTTTATTTTTTTAATTTGAAATTAAGGTTTTAGTACCCTCCCCCACACTTGTCTCATGCATTGTCCACAATGTATGCATGTATGTATAAATGCATGAAATAAATGGCAGAGAGGTAGAGTTACCGATACATTAGGTCAAAAAGACCCATGGCTGTGTCTGCTTCCGGTGCTGATTCCAAAAATAGTTTCAGACGTTGACCATTTACCTTGAATTCATTTCCATTCTTAGGGTCAATACTCTATAGCTCCATGTGGAAACACAGTCTTAACAACGAAAGGCCCTGTCCATCTTGATTTCAACTTTCCAGGAAAGAGGTGAAGTCTAGAGTTATAGAGTAAGACTTTTTGTCCGGACAAAAGATTTTCTCATGATGAACTTATCATGAAAAACCTTAACCCTATCTTTCATAATCTTCGCATTTTCATACGCCTCGTTCCTTAACTCCTCAAGTTCAGAAATTTGCGATTTTCGAAGTGCACCGGCCTTATCTAGATCAAAATTCAGCTGCTTAATTGTCCATAAGGCTCGGTGCTCTAACTCAACAGGAACGTGGCAAGCCTTTCCAAAAACTAATCTATAAGGAGACATTCTTAGAATCGTTTTAAAGGCGGTCCTATATGCCCATAAGGCATCCACCAATTTGGTGGACCAGTCCTTCCTTTTTTGATTCATAGTTTTCTTTAAGATAAGCTTAACTTGCCTATTTAAGACTTCTACCTGCCCACTGGTTTGAGGATGGTAAGGTGTCGATAACTTGTGTGTTATGGCATATTTTCACGTAAGAGCTTCAAAAATTCTATTGCAAAAATGTGTACTATTATCACTAATTATGGCTCGAGGGGTTCCAAAGCGTAAAAAGATGTTTTCTTTTAAGAACTTGACAATAACTTTGTTGTCATTTATCTTGCAAGGGATGGATTCAACCCATTTGGATACGTAATCTATAACCAACAAGATGTATTGGTGCCCAAATGAATTAGGGAAGGGACCCATAAAATCAATGCCGCAAACATCAAAGAGTTCTACTTCTAGAATTGGGTTTAGGGGCATCATATTACGTTTAGAAATCCTTCCTATCATTTGGCTTCTTGTGCAAGTTTTACAAAAGTCAAATGCGTCTTTAAACAAAGTGGGCCAATAGAAGCCACTCTGTAGTACCTTTTCAGCTATCTTACAAGGACCAAAGTGTCCACCACAAGCAAATTCGTGACGAAAGGCTAGAACACTTCTAGTTTCCTCTTTGGAAATACATCTCCTAATTATTTGGTCGCTACAATATTTAAAGAGGTAAGGTCCTCCCATATGAAATGCCAGACTTGAGACAAGAACCGGTATCTATCCTGTTTTGACCAACTAGATGGTGTTTGGTTTGTGACTAAGTAATTAACTATGTCGGCAAACCATGGTTCCGTAGAGATGGCCAAAAGTTGTTCGTCGGGGAAATTATCGTTGATGGGCAGTTTATCGGAAGGTGCGTTTGGCACAGGAGAGAGATGGTCTGCGATGACATTTTCAACACCCTTTTATCTCAAATTTCGAGATCAAATTCTTGGAGGAGGAGAATCCACAAATGAGTCAGGCTTTCGCATCCTTTTTGAGTATTAAGTGTTGAAGTGCCTTTTTGAGCATTAAGTGTTGAAGTGCAGAATGGTCGGTGAATATCGTGGTTTTGGTCCCAAGTAGGTATGGACGGAATCTCTCCAATGCGAACACTACGACCAAGAATTCTTTCTCGGATGTAGTATAGTTCACTTGGGCATCATTGAGTGTCCTACTTGAATAATAGATCACATGTTGCTTGTTATCGTTGCGTTGTCCTAAGACAGCGCCTATAGCAATATCGGAGGCATCACACACGATCGCAAAGGGTTTTGACCAGTCCAGAGGTTAAATGATAGGTGCAAAGATAAGGTCCAATTTTAGCTTCTCCCATGCGCTACTACACTTGTCATCAAAAATGAAGGGCACATCTTTGGCTAAAAGGTTTGTAAGGGTCTAGCAATTTTGCTACAATCCCTAATGAACCTACGGTAAAACCCGGCGTGTCCTAAAAAAGAACGAATGTCTTTTACGCATCGTGGAATTGGGAGTTTGGCTATAATCTCCACCTCAGCCTTATCCACTTTAATCCCTTTCCTGGATATTTCATGAGCTAGGACAATCCCATGCTGCACCATAAAGTGGCACTTTTCTCAATTTAGGGTCAAGTTCTTTTCGATGCACCTTTTTAGCACTAGCTCTAAGTGATGTAGACATTAGTTAAACGAATTCCCATAGACGGAGAAGTCATCCATGAAGATCTCCAAGAAGCGCTCGACCATGTCGGAGAAAAGACTTAACATGCAATGTTGGAATGTTGTCGGGCATTGCATAGGCCGAAGACATTTGACGATAGGCAAACGTCCCAAATGGACATGTGAATATTGTCTTTTCTTGGTCCCTGGGGCTATTGGGATTTGGTTATACCCTGAGTAACCATCCAAAAAACAGTAATACTCATGGCCCGCTAATTGTTCGAAAGGAGGAATTGAGTTAAGCGAGAGTTTAGAGTAAACCGTTCATATCCGTGTGCTGATTATCAAACTTTGAATATGTATGGAGATTTACTTTACTCCTTCGAATCACCATTCGTAGCACAAGCTATAACGCGTCGTATCTGTAGGGAGGACTTGCGATGGAAGCGTTCACGATTTTTATATTGAAGTTTTTGGAAAGAAAAATGAAAGTTCTTCATTGTTTAAAAATTGAAAAACAAAACAAAGCAGAACGAGAGCGAAGAATCTTTGTAGAGGTTTTTAAAGAAAAGGAAAACAGAATGAAAGACGGAATGAAAACTGGTGCCGTTGTAAAACAAAGAACGTTTTTAGAAAAGGGTTTTGAAATACGATAGAGAGAAAGCCATGACTAACTAACATTCTACACTACTAACTTACTACTCTCGTTGTGTGATTCATGCCTCATGTTTATTCATCGGCAATAGTACATCTTGCTTTGTCAAATCGATATGTTGTCCCATATTGAGAATGTGTTCTCATCTAGGCTTGGCTAGGTGGCATCCTTGGATCATCGGCTCCCTAAATAGGTTTTCAATAATGGAACATAGGTAATCACACTTAGGTATGCGAAATAAGAATGTAAATATCATTAGTCCATCAAAGCTTTAATCAAGCTAGCATGAAATAAGAACTTATACAATAGTTGTTAGCATACTAAAGTAATCCATCCTCATGTTCCATCAAGACACTTGTGTAAATCACCTAGAGGGGGGGTGAATAGGTGAAGGCTAATCTAATGGTCACTAAATGCGGAATTAAAAACTTATTACACTAAACACCATGTATAACACAAGAGTGTAGCCGAATTTCCCGTGAAGGGCTCTGGACTAACTCCTCAAGATTCCTCTAAATAAGAGTTGAGGTGCTGCGTTGGCTCTCTTGGTTGAATACAAGTGTTAGCAAATAATCCCCAAGCATATAACAATTAAGCTCACAAAATATATCAAGCATATAAGATGAAAGCAATAAAAGCATGCAAGATATAAACAAGAGTAAGAGATAGAGAGTGAGCAATCGCAAACACGGGATATTTGTTTCGAGGTTCGAGCACACTTGCTCTACGTCCCTGCCTTCACATTTGAAGGATTTTCACTATAAACCGATCCCACCGGATCACTCGGTGCCGCAACACCTACAAGGAGTTCCCACTAGAACTCTTGGACCCTCTAGTCCCGTACACACCGCAAGTCCACAAGCTCGTCGAGGCCGCACCTCAAACACCGAGTTCTCACTAGAACCCAAAACACTGCGAACCCGTAAGTCCGCCTCCTCAAAGTACAAGAACTTTGGTGATCATAACACTTTGATCACCTAAAATCCTCTCACAACAAATCCCTATAGGTAGATATAGCAATGGATGGCTCAAGTATTGTGTGAGAAAACAAGGATTGAATTGGTGGAGGAAAAACTCAAGAAAATCACTTTGAAAACTCTTGATAAATCTCCTTTTGAATGAAGTATTTAGCTCAAATACAAGTAGAGAAAACCTCTAAATAGATTAGGAAAAATTGGTTCAAACCCACTTGAAAATCTTGACATAAAACAGCCCCAAAGCCCCCTTTAAATAGGGCTAAAAAAAACTAGCCGTTGGGCAGTTTTTCAGCCTAGGCGACTGGCGGTCGACCGGCCCGATCGACCGCCAACGGTCAGAAATCTGACCGTTGGGATAGCGGTCGACCGGCGCGGTCGACCGAGACCCTGGAACAGAGAACAGTCTTCTCTGTCGGTCGACCGTCCCGGTCGACCGGGGCTTTCCAGAGAGCAGAGGCTCTCCGCAGTTGACTGGGTCAGTCGACCGGCCCTCCAGCAGTTCTGGCGTGCACGTTTTGTGCATGTCGATCGACCGGCCCAATCGACCGACTTCAAGCACGGTCGACCGGCAGAAGCCAGAACAGACTCTTTAGGAATTAAAATGTTGGTCATTTTGGCTCAAATAAAATCCCATAAAATAATGAAAAATCTACAAAAATAGTTTTAATATTATACTTTGATAATCAAACATGCTTGAATAAAATTAAGACATGTTACAAACAATTTTGAACTATTTTTATAACTTGAAATTTTGGCTAAAAACAAAAACTATATTTTTCCAAAATTGGTTTTTCCAAAACTTCTCCAAATACAAAAACAAGATATTTTAAACACTTTTAAAGCATAAAGTGTATGGATATGATCCACTACACATACATGGTGAAATATCTATATTTTTGACATTAAGCTCTAAATATGGTTTTGGTTAAAACATACATACTTGAATTCCAAAAACCAAACCGGTATTTTTCTAAAGAAAACTCTTTTGTATTTTTCCAAAAAAAAAATTCTTTTATGAAAAACTTATCTAAATCAAGAGAGAGTGTGTGTAAGATATACTTGAGCAATCCACCAACTATTCTATCCTTTACATTTTATCTAAAAACAAAATCTTATAAAAATAAACCTAGACACAAGTCTTGATCTTGAAGGTCTTCACTAGAAGTCTTCACATCTTCTTGACTTGGTCCAAACACGATCCATAGAGCTAGACTCCTCTTGAGTACTTGATATAGTCTTGATGCACAAGCTTTTAAATCAAACCGTGTTAGCTCCAAAGCTTGACTTTAAATCCTTTGTTGAAGCTACACACCTACTAAGATCTTGATCACAAATCTGAAACTAAATAAACATAAGATCTTTAGTACTATAATTACATGAGTTGATCATCATCAAAACTAGAGTGATAGGCCTTTGGGCCAATAATCTCCCCTTTTTGATGATGACAAACTCATGAAGTTATATATGCATGGATTAAAGTAAAGCTTAAAGGAAGCTCCCTCTTAACTCATACATAGCAATAAACAAATAAATATGCAATGAAAGCACATAAACATGTATGCAAATACAAGGAGATAAACATGCCAATCAAGCATAAACTCATCAAATTCTTTTTCTCCTATTTGCAATACAAAACATATATTCATAAACATAAATCCTTCTCCCCCTTTATGAATGAAGCAAGGAAAACATGCATATATATACCAAATACTTCTCAAATACTTCTCCCCCTTTTTGTCAGTCATCAACAAAGGGGTTAAAGTAAAAACAAAACAACGTTCTCCCCCTCTTTGTTAGAAACATAACAATTAACAAAGAGGTGAAATCAAACAAATCAATAAGTAGATATATGCGATATACATTCATGAAGAGGAAGACACTAAGTTAACTTTCCTGCACATATACATTATATGAAAGAGGATGACAAGCCCTAATTCACATAACACATAATATGTAATGCATAAGAGGAGATGTGAAGCCCCCTATACACATGTACCGCATAAAGAAGAGTTGTCAAGCTCCTCAATATAAGATACACTGAACATGAATCTATATGTAGAAGAGATGTTAAGCTCCCCTTGCATATAGGCAATACAAATCTAAACATTTTTAATTTTCAAAATTTCATATTAAAACAAAATTTTGAATTTTTCTCAATAAAACAAATTTGAGATATCTTGTAATCAAATTTTAAGATATCATTGTAAATAAACATTACAAAATTTGAAATTATCAAATTGTAAATTACAAATTTTGAATTTTAATCAAAATAGAATCATATTGATACCAACTGAAAATTATTGTAAATTATTTTGATACCAATTGCAATCAATAGATACCAAATGAAGATTATTGCACATTTTTGATATCAATAAAAATATCAATTTTAAAAATAATGCATAAGCTTATTAAAATATTAATTGAGAAATCAATTGAAAATAAAGATTTGAATTAAGCTTAGCATAAACAAATTGTGTTCTTTAAATATGTAAATCGATTTTAACTCAAGCACAAACAAATCATATATATGTATGAGAATGAAAATACCAATAGGAATTGATATTATGGAAATTATGAAGCATATATATATAGGAAACATGAGTATATACAAAAAAAATATCAATTGAGATCAAGTATATAACTTAAAAACTACCACCCTTTTATGCACAAGATAAAAGATACACAAGATAAAAGATATATAGTTTTAACATACAAGGCATAATCGCCCATCCTTTCTCCCATGACGGTGTTGGAAGGGGTTTTCACAATAGGGTTTGAAAATATTTTTATAGTGAAAACACTATCAAATAAAGAATAATAACTAGTTAAAGATAATTTTTGAAAACTAGTTAAAGATCCTTCAAAAATATGAATCCATATATATATATATATATATAACCATGAAGCATACTAACTACACAAGAAGTGACACTCGAAATCTATAAGGCTCAAAAGTAATCATGAAACAAAGTCATGAATAAACAAATAAAGTGTGAGTATATAAAAATTATGTAATTAGCATTTTTCATAAAAATAATCAATGAGGCTCAAAACATGAATATCATTTTATTAAACAAATCATAAAAATTCATTTTTCATATAAATATGAAAATCATAAAAATTCATTTTTCATCTTAAAAACAAACTTCTAGGTATATGTATGTTTTTATTCAATCCTAACAATATGCATAGATATCTCAAACATAAAAAGAGTCCATAATGTAAATTGCATGAAGGCAAATGACTCATGGGGTATACATGTATATTTATTAGATTTGAATACAAGATACATATACATGAAGTAAAACATGAAAATAGGCAAAACAATTGTAAATGAGAGAATCATCAAAACTAAGCTATACATATGCATATAGTGAGTACAAATGAACAATGAAGTGCAAACATATATGAATCAATTTGTTGCTCACTACTTGTACAAGTATACGTCCAAGTTTTGATAAAAACTACATTTAAACTAGTATTTACCATATGAAGCACAAAACAAATGAACATGCTAAAAATATCATATATGAATAAGCATGTAAATAAAGTAGGAGTTTTTAGAGATAGTTACCAAACCAAAGAACTATGCTCTAGAGCTCCAAAAGATGGTGGTTGTTCCACCAAACCTCCTTGGTAGCGATGCATCAATTATGTGTCCATCAAGTCCATACATCCACTATCAAGACACCATCCCTCTCACGTCATGTGAGAGCCCGCACCTACATCAAAAACACAAGGTGGGGATTTTGGTACCTATTTTCTTTTGGGTCCTTGAGGGTTAGCTTTGTAAGGAACCCAAACATTTTTCTTATTGGCAAAATTAATATGATGTATCTTATCAAAACAAAACTTTGCTAAATGGCCTTTGCGGCCACAATGTGTACATTTGTACACGTTAGAATGCATATGTGTATAAGTGTGATCGTGACATGCAAATAGTGAATATGCATGTGGGTGATGTGCATGAACATGTGGAGTTTGTTTCTTTGAAAACAAGGACTCCAATCTCTTATGGTTAAATGCACAATTGCTCAAAGTTAAGCTTAAACTATCAATTTTATTTCTCATATTTTTAATCTCATGTTGATTAATAGTGGCATGTAAAGCATGGTGAGATTGTTAATCATTCTTATTCTTTTTAGAAACATTTTCTTTTTCTTTTTCAATCATTTTTCTTTTTAAAGAAGTGTTTTCATTTAAAGCAACTTTTTTTGTTTTTCCACCAAAACAACTTTATTTTTCAAAATAGTGTTTCCTTCACAAAGATCATTTAATTTAGAAAGCAAGGAAACATTCTCATTTTTCAAATTTTCATTTTCTTTTTCAATGCATGCAACTTTATTTTTAAAAGAATCATTTTCTTTTAACATGCAATCAAATTTCTTTTCAAATTTTTGTTATCCTTTTTAATCATGTCATATTTTTCTAGGAGTTGTTGACAAAAAGAAGCAAGTTCATTATATGACATATCAACATCCTCTTCTACCTCGGATTCGGTAGTTACCTCAAGGGGGTTATCCCATTGGACCATGTAGCACAAGTTGGAAGCATCACTTCCAACATCTGAGTCACTCCCCGCATAGTATTGTTCTTGTTCGCCAAGGGAGAGAATTGTGTTCCAAACTACAAAAGCCGAATCAATGTTAGGAACCCTAGATAAATATTCATCATTTAGGGTAGATCTTAAAGCATGTATGGCTTTTGCATTAGCCTCAATATTATTGCCATTTAAACAATATGAATCTCTAGTAGTGGCAAAATAAACATGAATACCTAGGCCTTTGAGGTACAAAGACATCTTAACCTTCCAAGTTTAGATATTAAGGATGTCAAAGGTGGGAGGTGTCATGAAATCCATGGTGTGTGTACAAATATTGTGATTAGCCTAAAAATGAGGATCTTTAACTCTACGTTGTAAGACCCAAATTAAGAGCACTTGGCTCTGATACCAATTGTAAATCACCTACAGGGGGGGTGAATAGGTGAAGGCTAATCTAATGGTCACTAAATGCGGAATTAAAAACTTATTATACTAAACACCACGTATAACACAAGAGTGTAGCCAAATTCCCCGTGAAGGGCTCTGGACTAACTCCTCAAGATTCCTCTAAATTAGAGTTGAGATGCCGTGTTGGCTCTCTTGGTTGAATACAAGTGTTAGCAAACAATCCCCAAGCATATAACAATTAAGCTCACAAAATATATCAAGCATATAAGATGAAAGCAATAAAAACATGCAAGATATAAACAAGAGTAAGAGATAGAGAGTGAGCAATCACAAACACGGGAGATTTGTTTCGAGGTTCGAGCACACTTGCTCTACATCCCTGCCTTCACACTTGAAGGATTTCCACTATAAACCGATCCCACCGGATCACTAGGTGCCGCAGCACCTATAAGGAGTTCCCACTAGAACTCTTAGACTCTCTAGTCCCGTACACACCGCAAGCCCACAAACTCGCCAGGCCGCACCTCAAACACCAAGTTCTCACTAGAACCCGAAACACCGCGAACCCACAAGTCCGCCTCCTCAAAGTACAAGAAAAGAACTTTGATGATCACAACACTTTGATCACCTAAAATCCTCTCACAACAAATCCCTATAGGTAGATATAGCAATGGATGGCTCAAGTGTTGTGTGAGAAAACAAGGATTGAAATGGTGGAGGAAAAACTTAAGAAAATCACTTTGAAAACTCTTGATAAACTCTCCTTTTGAATGGAAGTATTTAGCTCAAATACAAGTGGAGAAAACCTCTAAATAGATTAGGAAAAACTGGCTCAAACCCACTTGAAAATCTTGACATAAAACAGCCCCAAAGTCCCCTTTAAATAGGGCTAGAAAAAACTAGCCGTTGGGCAGTTTTCAGCCCAGGCGGCTGGTGGTCGACCGGCCTGGTCGACCGCCAACGGTCAGAAATCTGACCGTTGGGGCAGCGGTCGACCGGCCTGGTCGACCGAGACCCTGGAACAGAGAACAGTCTTCTCTGTCGGTCGACCGTCTCGGTCGACCGGAGCTTTCTAGAGAGCAGAGGCTCTTTGCGGTCAACCAGGTCAGTCGACCAACCCTCCAACAGTTCTGGCGTGCACGTTCTGTGCATGTTGGTCGACCGGCCCGGTCGACCGGCTTCAAGCACGGTCGACCGGTCCAGTCGACCGGCAGAAGCCAGAACAGACTCTTTAGGGATTAAAATGTTGGTCATTTTGGCTCAAATAAAATCCGATAAAATCATGAAAAATTTACAAAAATAGTTTTAATATTATACTTTGATAATCAAATATGCTTGAACAAAATCAAGACATGTTACAAACAATTTGAACTATTTTTGTAACTTGAAAATTTTGGCTAAAAACGAAAACTGTATTTTTCCAAAATTGGTTTTTCCAAAACTTCTCCAAATACAAAAATAAGATATTTTAAACACTTTTAAAGCATAGAGTGTATGGATATGATCCACTACACATACATGGTGAAATGTCTATGTTTTTGACATTAAGCTCTAAATATGGTTTTGGTTAAAACATACATACTTGAATTCCAAAAATCAAATCGGTATTTTTCTAAAAGAAAACTCTTTTGTATTTTTCCAAAATAAAAAATTCTTTTATGAAAAACTTATCTAAATCAAGAGTGTGTGTGTGTAAGATATACTTGAGCAATCCACCAACTATTCTATCCTTTACATTTTATCTAAAAATAAAATCTTATAAAAACAAACCTAGACACAAGTCTTGATCTTGAAGGTCTTCACTAGAAGTCTTCACATCTTCTTGACTTGGTCCAAACACGATCCATAGAGCTAGACTCCTCTTGAGTACTTGATGTGGTCTTGATGCACAAGCTCTTGAATCAAACCGTGTTAGCTTCAAAGCTTGACTTTAAATCCTTTGTTGAAGCTACACATCTACTACGATCTTGATCACAAATCTGAAACTAAATAAATACAAGATCATTAGTACTATAACTACATGAGTTGATCATCATCAAAACTAGAGTGATAGGCCTTTGGGCCAACAATTTGTTCAAGAGACAAGGCTCTAAGTGAGGTACACATGAATCATATGGAGGGGATATAAAGCATTCACTAACAATTGAACATAACTCATCTTCATTGGGGATGAGAAAGACATGTAAATTACAAGACTAGAAATAAAAACATCCAATGATTCATATGAGTTAGCAATCACTCAAGAGCTAGTAGTGTTAGAAATTAGTTAGTCATGTTAGTGAGTTAGGTAGCGATAGAAAGGAAGAACAAGTAAGAATATATGGTAGAAAGTAAATGTAAGAAAGTAAGAACTTGAAGGTAAAAGAAATAGAACAAGAAAAGACTTGAGGAAATAAGATTGAGCCTTTGTATTGAGTTATCACCTTCTTCAATTACAGAGATCTCTCACCCTCATTCTCTCTTTTCTGGATCTAGAAGGAGAAAATGAAAATTACACAAGAACTAAAGAGATTTAAGAAACCCAAACAATTTCCCTAAACAAGAATGCTATTCTCTTCTCATTTTACAGAGGCCCTTGGGGTCTATTTATAGGCTTCAAGAGAAGATCTCATCCAACAACAGTCGTAGGATCAAACACTTGATCAACGGCCAAGGGATTGCCGCAGATCTGCGGCCAGGGTTGCGTTCCGTGGCAGAATCTTGGCCGTTGCGCCAACGATTTCTTTGGCATTTGGTTATGCCTCGTGTGCCCAGCTGGAGCTTCTAGAAGGTAGAGAATATGCTTTGGATCAGTCCAGATTTGGGCTTCCTTATTGTGGGCTTCTAAATTACTCCTTTAATTCCTTTAAAAATCACAAGAATTGCGCCTTCTTCTCCATAAAATATTGGACCTGAAAAATAAGAGAGAAAAGTAATAAAAAATCTCATTTTTATTAACATAAAGCATGATAAGGTGGTATAAAATGATGCATGAATGAACTCCAATCACACCCCCATACCTAACTTTTGCTCGTCCCCGACCAAAATAAGCAAAGAAAAAGAGAAAAAACCCTAACTAAATTATTACACCACTTTCGTAGGTGATACGATTGCACTGAGCTCGTGCAACAAGCCATTAAACCTCTAGGTTACCCTAGAGGAGGAATGTTGTCTCTTGAGGGTTTTTAGCGGATTGTACCCACGAAATCCAAAGTGAAAGAAAAGGTTAGTGATTTTTTATAAAAGAAAGAAAAGAAAAAAATTTATGATCCATTTTTTAAAGAATTTTGATGAACTTTTGGTTTCAGGTTACCCTAAACTTTTTCTTCTTTTTATAAGCATCCATTTGAAGTTTCATTTTCAACTTAGGTTAAGTTTTCAAAAATAGAGAGAAAACTAGATTTTGTCTCAAACCTAGCATATATACATCTATTTTTATGAGGGATTGATCTTAGACTATGGTACATAAATATATATATATTATTTTATATATTTACACTTATTTATTCCCTTAGCTTCATTAGGCTTTCTAATTTACCCATGTAGCGAGCCTTTTACCGATGACTCCCAGACTAAACGGTCTGGGGCACCAGATGAAGATACATCCCTAAGGTATAAGGACTCGAGTAAATTAGGCCACAAATGCTAAGGACTCAACCACCCTTAGGCGTGACTGGTTATGCTTCTTAAGGCACACCTAACCAGCTTAATTGGTGATCAAGTTTTTATTTATTATTATTATTATTTTATTTTTCCTCTTTTTTATTTTCTCTTTTATATATATATATATAGACAAAGTTACTAAGTTCTTGATTAATCTCTCAACATGTAAATTGTGGCGCCCCAATCCGACAGGTACGGGGACGCCACTACGACGTACATACGCAGGGCGATGGTACCATCACGTATGTACGCTAAGCATCAATACAACACAATACAGGGATCAGAGTACGAAAATACATGGTGTTATACATTCCAACACAAAATAGTACAAATACTCAGTCATCACAAATTGTGACATTATATTACATAAATATTACATCACTAGATAGTACAAAAGTAGACTGTACAGGGTACAAAAGATAAGGACTCACGAGTTGGAAGAGAGAATCTCGCGACTGGAGAAAGCGAGATGGAACTACGGCTGATCTGCCTGCTCCTCGAAGTAGGCCTGGTCCTTAGCTGAAGGGTCCACCTCGGTCCAACCTGCTAAATCTGAACATACAAATTCAGGGTTGTTAGTGGGCAACCCAGCGAGTGCAAAAAGAATCTAGAGGGCAAGTAAGCAATAATAAGTGTAGCATGTCAAATATCATGTAATCAAATTAGCAAGCATGGAATAACAACAATGAATAGTAAATAAGGAATGACAATAAAATACATGAAATTGGATTATCAAGTTATTATTAAGACTCGTTCAATTTGTATGTTTTGGTATATGACCGGTGCCATATACTTTCGCATACAAGTCAAGCGAGGTCGATTATTGGAAATTGATGGGGAACGATGAACCATGTTTAGAATGGGTCCCGTGCATGCCCGGGACAACGGTCCAAGAGTATCCGGTCCTGAGCCGGAACGTACCCTAGGCATCGAGACTTACTATATGCCCGAGGTCTTAGTATACGCCCAAACAGGAATAGAGTGTCACCGTTCCCCACAGGGATATACCTAGGAGATTATAGCACACCCGGCAGGCAGGCAAGGGGGTAGGGGTGCCAGTAAACCCCTCGAAAACGCCTAGTGGCCTCTAGGTCAAGTCCAACTGGAATTAGTTATACAATATATGTATGGCCACCATAAACAGAGAAGCTATATCGATACCCATCAATTTCCCCCATCCCAATGTAAATTGTTTAAATATAACAGAGTCTCAAATAATAATGTTCACAAGGTATTCATAAAAGTCCAATATTCATGGTTATCATATTACGGGGGTCAACAGGAGTACAATATTAGGAGTAAAGTCAGGAGCCTCCCTATTTCAGGGGTTCAAGTATACATGAGTTCAGGAGTACAGGAGTTCAGGAGTACCAAATGTCTGGTAATAATATAATAATCATGCCAAGTCCCCATAAAGTGATAGTCATGAATATGTCATATAATACAGGTATCAGGGGTGGTAGTTTCTGGTTAAGGGTCATGATTTCAAGTCAATGTACTTGTACCACATGAAAGCATGTCAAGTAAGGGCTAGCATGTGTCAATATACCGGGGGTTAGGATCAGGTGACAAGTATGACATATATCAAGTACTGGTGTCTAATATCAAGTGTTATAGATTGATATCAAATATAACATATCAAGTGCCGGTGTAAATACCGAGTGCCAGTGTAAATACCGAGTGCCGGTGTCATAAATCATATATCAAGTATAACATGTCAAGTGTCAGGTAAATACCGAGTACAACATCATATATTAACTCGCATAGCATGGTATCATGTACTAAAACTACGGTAGCAAGTGTTAGGCATGTTAAAATATCCACATATCAATATCATGCTATAATACAAGAGTAGTAATTATTAAGTTTCATGCAAAGCACTCGCCTGAAACCGAAATGGAATACCGGTTAAAAATCTGAGAAATCAGCTAACCGTACGAGCAAGCGACTAGCCCATAGTTATATATTAAAGTATATAAATATAAATATTTATATAATTATTAGAGAGGGAATAAGAGAGGAGAGAGAGAGAGGAGAGAGAGTTGTAGGAAGAGGAGAGAGAGAGAGTCTGTGGGGTAAGTTTAAAAGAGGAAAGAATTAGAGAATTAAAGGAGAGGGGTAGGATCGAAATTTTGGAGAAGTGATTAGGAGAAGGTATTTAGGGGAAGTAGGTAAAAGAGTTATTTATGAAAGGAAAAGAAGGAAGAAAAGAAAAGAAAGAAAGAAAGAAAGAAGGAAGAAAGAAAGAAAGAAAGAAAAGAAATAGTGGGGGGAGGTGACCGGCCGGCCACCTGCCGGCGGCCCTGGGCGGTGGCGCCACCGCCACCGGTGGTGGTAGGGCGCGCGCGCGGCAGCCCTCGGGGGAGGGGAGGTGGAGTCTTTTTGTTGTGGGTTGTTGTTATTTGTGTTGTTGAAGAGGTGGTGGGTGGTGGTGATTGGTGGTGTTAGGGAGTTAGAGGAGGAGGATGAGGTGATAATGGGTTGGTTGGAATGGTGAATTTGATGGAGGTGGTGGTAAATTTTGGAGGAGGAAGGGAGGTGGTGGTGATGGGTTATGATGAAATTGGAGGTGGTGGATGGTTGGTGAATGGTTGATGGAGGTTGAAGGAGGTGGTAGAGTGGAGAGGGAATGTGGGGGAGTGGATGGCCGGCCTAGGGGCGGCCGGCGGTGGTGGTGGTGATGGTGGAGGCGGCGGCCATGGAGAGGAGATGGGTTTGGTTTTTGTGTTTTGTTTGAAGTGGTTTGGAGTTGAAATTTTGAAAATGGAAAATGAAAAGGGAAGGAAAGAGGTGGGAAGTTTTTAATGGAGAGAAGGGAAAATGGAGATGATGAATGGGGATGGGGGGAGACGGGCTGCAGCAAGCAGCCCATCATGCCCTGCTGTAGCTGCTACAGCTGTGGCAATGAAGGGGAGCAGGGTATGGGGGGTTGAGTGTAAGGGAGGAAAAGAAAAGAAGAAAAGAAAGAAAATTAAAGAAAGGAAAAAAATAAGAAAATAAGAAAATAAAATAGTTTAAAATTTTTATTAAAATAATTTATTTATTATAATTTCTAGAAGTACAAGGTAGGGGAGTAGAGATGGAAAAAAGTAAGAAAAGAAATTGTCAGTAAATAATATTATTATTTTAATAGGGCGAAAATTCGACTGTTTCAGAAACATTCCAAAAAATTTTTAAAAATAGAAAATATTATTTTAAGATACTCTGTGAAATTAGGTTCGAGAAATTCAATGTAGTTTTTAAATTAAAAATCTCGGAATCTTCCAGCGATACCGGCCGACACCAAAATTGGTGAAATTTTGATAAATTTAGAAAAATCTCAAAAAATGTTTTTAGATAGAAAATAAAATTCTAATAAGTACTGTGAAAGCCATTTTTGAAAATTCAATCCTATTTGAAAAACTAAAAATCTAGGAATCAGTCAACGATGCCGACCGACACCGGTTTTGAAGATTTTGTAGAAAAATTATGTAAAATTCTAGAAAATCATGAAAAATCTAAAATATTAGAAAATAATATCTGAAACTGAAATTGGTTAAATTGGACTACCAGAATGGTCTAGTCGGGCAGCAAACTAGCATCGGGTTCTCGGTCTAGGTCAGGGCTTACTCTAGGTCTTAGAATCTAGATCTGATACTCAATAATATAAACAATCACAACCTAAAAACACATACCGGAGGAAAATTGAACAATTCGGTCAAAAAAATTTGGGACACGCATCTGGGTACGTATCCCGGGTACGAGGTGCTACATAAATGTATGTAATGCTTAGGAAAAATTCAAAATTTAGCTTTCTTTCTATTCTTTTCTTTCTTAACCTAAAGGACCAACAATACTTCTCATTTTGACTTATATTAAGAAATCTAGTTTAGAATTTCCTTAATTCCTAAAATCAATTTAATTCTTTTCAAAAATGGATGACAGAAAAAATATATATTTATTTAATATTCTCTTTTTTTAATATATATATATGTAAAAATCTAGAAAAATCCTAAAAAATCTAAAAGAAAAATAAGAATCTAAGAAAATCCTAAAAACTAAAAAAAATCTCCTATGTTAGTATCTACCCCCCATACCTATCTCATGCAATGTCCCCAATGTATGCAAGTAAAGTATATGCATGAAACAGGTAAAGAAAAGATGTCACCCCCCCATTAGCTTGGACCAGCGGTGATGCTAGGTCCGGCCGACTGCGAACGCCACAAACCCTCCTCATTGCGGGCGACACATGTGGCCTGCTCCTCAACTTTCTTTCGTAATTCAACCTGCCCCCTAAATATCTTCTTCATGCCACGCCAAATGGTAGACATGAAGGCGCGTGAATCAGTTAGGGGGTCCTGCTGCGAAAAAGCCAGGTCATCATCATCCTCCAAAAGTTCCTCAGAAGAGGACTCGGGTGGGGCATCTTCGGGCTGGACACTAGGAGTCCAAACCGCATGGAGACAACTATTGTATGCACTAGTGGCCCTCTCAGGTGCAACAAACACCCTATCATAAGTGTCAAAGACCACGTCTGGTAAGAAGGTCCTATACAGACGAGTGATCAAAACGGGGTGGGAGTATTTTGCACCGTGTGTGCGTGTGGAGTTGGTGATGATACTATGAAATATGGTCGTGTTAATGCAGATAGTGCTGACGAGTCATGAGATCATGAATGATCTGCAGCACCAGCCTATTGAGGGTAGTCGTGTGGTCAAACCCTAATATGTTGCGTTGGATCCAGCGTCCAACGTAATGGATATTGTGAAACGTAGTACTGGCTTTGAGCCCCCTATCTTGCTTGGTACAGTGAGCCCCCATGACTATCATGTAGTCAATTAATGGCAGGGGGTCGCGATGGTGCGGGTTGCTAGGGACGTGTGTGTAGTCCTCCAACAGATTGAGCGTGATAACAATGTCCCCAGTAGGCATATGCACCATGAATTAATTTGTGTCAAAGTTAATAGAGGCTTAATCAATTGAAGTATAGAAGAGCTTGAGGAGCTCGGGACAATGGTAAGCATCGTGATCAGAGTTATCGTAGACTAATTCATACCAATTTCATTCACGAATTCGATCCAAAAAAATATGGCCATAACCATTAACATCACTAAAAATTTTAGAAAGTTCTTTCTCAGTAAAGATGGATGGTGCCATGATGAACAATATGAAGTAGAGGAAAGAAATATGCAAACCTCCCCCGGATTACGTGGGGGAAACCAAACGAGATTCAGAGAGAAATCCACAGGTTGCACAGATGATCGGGTAGTAGATCTGAGATCTACAGACAGCAGTGATGGTAGGAAAATTCCGCGGCCAGAGTCGAGCAAATGCGGCTCTGTCAGGGAGGCAGAGGCTCGGAAAAATTTAAGGGGCAGCGCTCGATTCTCTCTTTTCAGATCTGTGTTTAGATTGTACGGCAGAGAACAAAAGAAGGGATGGAGGGTATATATAGGGGCCTGAGAATGGTAGAATTCCCAATTTTCCCTAGGTGAAATTCAAAAATTACAACCCTAGGTAAATTCAGGTTATTAGAAGGGAAAATGAGTATATAAAGGGAAAAAACCTAGGTGCTATTTAGCACTTAGGTCCAATATATTTTTATTTTTATTTTGTTTTATTTTACAGTGGAGGTCCCAAAAGATGTACAAGAAACACCGGGGAAGAGTGTAGAATGACTTAGTCACATGTAGACTGGGTCACAAAGACCCAATTCAAAACATTGTGTGACTCAGACTCTTTGGTGAAGAATGGCTTAAGTCGTTAGCCATTGACTTTGAATGTGTTGCCGCTCTTTGGATCCGAAACCTCAATCGCACCATGAGGGAAGACAGTTTCCACAACATATGGTCCTAACCACCTAGTTTTCAGCTTACCAGGGAAAAGGTGGAGTCCAGAGTTGTACAATAGAAGTTTTTATCCTGAGACAAAATTTTTTCTATGAATGAATTTATCATGGAAAAGCTTAGTTCTGTGTTTAGAGATCCGAGCGTTATCGTATGCATTATTTCTTAACTCTTCTAACTCAGATATCTGCAGCTTTCTCAAGTCACCGGCTTTGTGTAAGTCCAAATTTAGCTGTTTTATTGCCCACATCGCACGGTGTTCTAACTCTACAAGCAAATGGTAGGGCTTTCCAAATATAACTCGATATGGAGACATATCGAGGACAGTCTTGTAGGCGGTCCGATATGCTCATAAGGCATCAACGAGTTTGATGGACCAGTCCTTATAGTTTTGTCCTATATTTTCTCCAGTATCTGTTTAATTTGTCTGTTAGTGACTTCCATTTGCCTGTTCGTCTGAGGATGATAGGCCGTGGATAATTTATGAGAGATAGAGTACTTTCACATTAGGGCTTCAAAAGCCCGGTTGTAGAAATGACTCCCGTTATCACTAATTATCACACGGGGGGCTTCGAAGCGTGATATGAAATTTTCACGTAAGAATTTGATGACGACCTGGTTGTCATTTGTTCTAGTCGGAACAACTTCAACCCACTTTGAAACATAGTCTACAGCTACCAAGATGAATTGGTTGCCGTAAGACATAGGAAAGGGTCCCATGAAATTGATGCCCCATAATTAAAAATTTCTACCTCTAAGATCGGTGTAAGGGGCATTATGTTTCTTCGTGTGATTCGACCCGTCATTTGATATTTGGCACAGAGTTTGTAGAAAGTATGAGCATCCTTGAAGAGAGTGGGCCAGTAGAACCCACTCTGAAGGACTTTCTCAGCAGTCTTTCGTATACCAAAGTGTCTACCACAAGCTAACTTGTGACAAAATGTCAAAACACTCTGATGTTCATCCTCAGAAAGACACCTTCTAATTATCTGGTCAGGGCAATATTTAAATAAATACAGTTCATCCCAAAAGAAAAACCGTACTTGTGTTATAAAGCGGTGCTTGTCCTGACCTGACCAATTTGAAGGTGTTCGCCCAGTTGCAAGGTAATTTGCAATATCGGCATACCAGGGCTCTTTAGACATTATGAAGATGTGTTCGTCAAGAAAGTTCTCATTGATAGGTATTGTCCCAATTGGCGCATTGGGGATTCGTGAAAGGTGATCTGCCACCACATTCTTAATGCTTTTTTGTCTTTGATCTCTAAGTCAAACTCTTGCAAAAGAAGTATCCATCGAATCAGTTTAGATTTTGCATTCTTCTTTTGCATCAAGTATCTAAGGGCAGAGTGATTGGTGAAAATCGTTGTCCTAGACCCTAGTAGGTATTGGCGAAACTTCTCCAATTCAAACACAACCGCTTAAAATTCCTTTTCAGTCGTTATGTAATTTAGTTGGGCCTCGTTAAATGTCCTACTAGCATAGTAAATCACGTGTTGCCTGTTATCAACACGCTGTCCTAGAACAGCGCCTATGGCATAATCGGAGGTATCACACATGATTTCAAATAGTCTAGTCCAATTAGGCGCTGATATTATTGGCACTGAGACAAGTCTTTGCTTTAACTCCTCCCAAGCTTGTAGACATTTTTCATCAAAATCAAAGGGCACATCTTTTCCTAAGAGATTAGTTAAAGGTCTAGCAATTTTGCTAAACTCCTTAATAAAATCTTCTATAGAAGCCAGCGTGCCCTAGAAATGAACGAATGTCTTTCAGGCATTTTGGCTCCAGGAGCTTCGCTATCACTTTCACTTTTGATTTATCAACTTCATTTCCTCTATTTGCAATTTTGTGCCCCAGAACGATTGCATGCTTGACCATAAAATGACACTTTTCCTAGTTTAGTGTCAAGTTTTTCTCTATGCATCTTGTAAACCAGCTTCAGATGATGCAAGCACTGGTTAAAGGAATCGCCATATATTGATAAGTCATTCATGAAAATTTTCAAAAATCTTTCCACTATGTCGAGAAAAGACTAAGCATGCAACGTTGGAATGTTGCGAGAGCATTGCATAAGCCAAAGGGCATTCTTCGGTATGCAAATGTTCCAAAGGGACAGGTGAAAGTAGTCTTATCTTGATCCTCGAAAGCGATAGGGATTTGATTGTTTCCTGAATATCCATCCAAGAAACAATAATATTCATGTCCAGCGAGTCTCTCGAGCATTTGGTCTATGAACGGAATAGGGAAGTGGTCTTTACATGTGGTAGCGTTCAATTTTCGGTAATCAATACAGACTCAAATCTTTATTGGAAGACGAGTTTGTACTAATTCCTTCTTATCATTTTCTACCACGGTAAAGCCTACCTTTTTAGGCACAGCGTGGACGGGACTAACCCATTGGCTATCTGATATGGGATAAATAATCTCATTGTGTAGTAATTTCAGAATTTCAGCTCGAACAGCCTCCTGCATGATTGGGCTGAGTCAACGCTGTGGGTCACGTTTTGGCTTTGCATCTTCCATTAAGTGAATCCAGTGTTGTACAATGGATGGACTGATCCCCTTTATATCAGCCATGGTCTAACCAGTGGCTTCTCTAATTTCCCTTAACACCACAAGAAGATCTCTTTCTTGTTGTTCCATAGGATGGGATGCTATTATTAGGGAAAAGCTTCCTTTTCGCCCAAGCACTGGTACTTGAGATGACTAGGAAGAGCTTTAAGCTCGGAAGAGGGAACGTGATCTATCAATGGTTGGCCTTCTTGCAGGGGGAGGATAGGGGTTGCATTTGTTGCCCACTCCACCGTTGATTCGATTATTTGGTTAAGATTGAAGTCATCAGACTCCAATTCGAATTCTCCTTTAGACTCGTATTCAATCTCCTTGTCATGCTCACTTGTTAATCCTTTAATTAGGTTCACTTCAAATGACTGACCATCCAAGTCTCAAGGTTGTTTTCCCAGGTGAAAAATATTTTCCTCTTTTGTCATATCTCCAAAAGTCAGACGCATCGACCTATTCCTACAGTTTATTATTGCATTTGCGGTAGCTAGGAAGGGTCGTCCCAAAATGACAGGGGTCTGTGCTTTCGGATTGTGTACGGATTGTGTCTCTAGAATGATGAAATCGACTGGGTAAATAAATTCTCCGACCCATATGAGGACATCTGTAATCTCCCCTTTGGGAATCTTTACAGATCGGTCAGCTAATTGTATAGTAACTCTGGTTGGACGGAGGTCACCTAACCCGAGTTGCTGATACACAGAAAAGGGAAGTAGATTGATGCTGGCTCTGAGATCAAGTAAGGCCCTGTTTATTGTGGTCTGTCCTATGATACGGGAAATGGTTGGACTCTCGGGGTCTTTGTATTTCACAGGAATGAGCCCGGTGAGCAACTCACTTATGTTTGATGCAAGAAAGACCTTCTTTGGAACATTTATTTTTCTCTTCTTGGTGCACATATCTTTTAGGAATTTTGCATATGATGGAACTTATTGTATGGCATCAAGAAGGGGCATATTGATCTGAAACTGTTTGAACATTTCCCTAATCTTCTCCATTTGAGCAAGGGTTGCTCATCTGTTTTGTCTTTATTATTGGACTTGGAGGTTGACGGTTGTGAACTTGAAGATGGATCATTTTGAGTTGGTGGTATAATTATAGGAGAATTTGGCACTGATTTATTAGGAACAGGATGACTAGAAACCTTATTGTCAATTTGTTTTCCAGATCTCAGGATATGAACAGTATTGCATTGACTTGGACCTATGTCTTCAGCTTCATGAATAGAAAAGGGGTTCTTAGGATTTGGCAATGGCTAACTTAGCAGTGTTCACTTTTGTCTTTCATTTAATGAGTTAGCCAGCTGACCTATTTGAACCTCTAACCTATTGATAGCTTGATGGTGGTTGTTCATCATTGAGGCCTGAGTTTTGGACAAGGTTTCAATCATTCTTTTCAAATCTGACAATTTTTTACCCGGATGACTCTGTTGTTGTTGCTACTGATATGTGGGCTGGAAGTTATATTGGTAATTAGTTTGAAAGTTTGGTTGACCTTGAGGAAACTGGGTTGATGAGACTGAGCAGGATATTGATGTGGGAATTGTTGCCTTGGTTGCTCATGACCAAATTGACTCCATGAGAAATTTGGATGGCTCCTCCATCTGGGGTTGTATGTTTTGGAGTATGGATTGTAGTTGGGTATGGTATATGCAGCATTGATGTTTTCAGGGTATATTTGAGCTTGGTAGATAGGACACTCCTCAAATAGATGGTTGAGAGCATGGGAGTAGGTACAACCTGGATTAATCACTGGTGTTGGGTTGACTTGATTTACTAAATTGGGTTCTCAAGCCTCTAGCAGTTCTAGCCTCTTCATCAATTATGTTATTTTTACTTCGGCAGCTATAGAGGATTCGATCGAATGTATACCGGTTCTGGAAGTGGTGGGGTTAGTTTTTCCGGGGCAAGACTCCTACTGAATGATTTTTTCTGCTAAAGCTTCAAAGAGGTCCCAACCCTGGTTCTCATCTTTCTTCAAAAATTCTCCTTGACACGTAGTCTCAAGGAGTGTCTTAGTTTGGTAGTTTAATCCATCATAGAGAATTTGGCACTAACGCCACTTCTCTATTTCATGATGAGGACATTAGGTTAGTAGATCCTTAAACTGTTCAAAATACTTCCAAAATGGTTCACTTATTTCCTACTTAAATTGCATTATGTTTTTTCTGATGAGGGCCATTTTATGAATGAGATAGAACTTTTTAAGAAAGACTTTGACAAAATCATTACATGATGAGATAGAACTAGCAGGCAGATTATATAGCCACTTCTTGGCTATGTCCTTAAGTGCGAAGGGAATGAACCTCAATCTAACAGCGTCTTCTCCCAGTTGGAGAATTCTTATCATCAAACAGACTTCTTCAAACTCACGAATGAAGAAATATGCGTCCTCAGATTCTAAGCCATGAAACCTAGGGAGTGTGTTAATGAACTGAGGCTTAAGCTCAAAATTGTTTCCATTTACCTTAGGTAGAAGAATGCATGAAGGAAGTGAAGTGCGAATTGGGTAGAACTTGTCTTGGAGAGAAGTAGGGTTTGTCATGATTGGGATTGTGTCAGGAAGTGGTGCAAGTGTAGAAGTCCTAACAAGTCTTGATGAAATTGGATCCCGGTACCACTCTTGCATGCACAATCACAGATAACGTTCACCAAGCAAACAAGCAAAAAAGTGAAAATAACAAACAAAAAATAAAGAAAAACAATCACAGGCTATCTAAGATCCCTGGACCTAGACGACTCCTAACTGTTCGATGAACAGAAGAAGATTGTTGCTTGAGTCAGACCACATCTAATCAGCCAGGTAGGGGCAAAATACGGTAGGAGGTATCCGTGCGTAAGAAACGGGCCTTAATTACTCCAAACCACGGTATCTTCGAGGATTAAACTCTTAATCCCCAACCTTAAACACTGATTTGACCGGAGTATGAATCAAAACAATTTCCAACAACGGCTGATCTCTTATCGAGTCCGGATGTCCCTAGGGGCCAACGTTTATCAATTTTTATTTGAAAGCTTGGGATTGTGAGTGCTTGGAATGTTATTTTTAAGCTAAGGAAGGGTGATTAAATGCCCACCTTATCTTGTTTATTAGGTGGTGCCCTTAAAGTCAATTTGTGCAAGTGTACAGTATATGTAAATAAGATTCACTCAAAGTGATGTAAATCAACCAAGAGATGAGTCCTATTCTATATGCTATGCGAACGTACCTTGCTCGAACACTCTTCAACAGTAAAGTAAATGAATTGAAAAGACACGTGCCTAAAATGCAAACGTCTAATCAATTTTTAGACTTTTCAAGCAAATGTTTTACTGTTGGATTATTAGCAGGCTCCTGGTGATGGCATACAAGAAATAAATTTGCAGCAAGCTATATTTTTGCAGAGCAAACAGTCCTGCAAAAAAGATTGTGAGTAGTGAACTCCTCCTTACCGCGGATCCACAGCCAGAGCTGAGAAAACGCGGCAATTCAGAGGGTACTTGGTCTCCGCTTTCTAGTGCAGAGGCCCAAGACCACTTATATGTTACTGTAAGTCTTGTTTTCTTGTTTCCTCAACCTGTAGCCTGAAAGAGAGAAGAAAAATTCGTTTTAGTTCAAAAACTCAATAAAACCGTGGCCCTCCCCAGCAACGGCGCCAAAAATTTGTTCGAAAGGAGGAATTGAGTTAAGCGAGAGTTTAGAGTAAATTGTTCATATCCGTGTGCTGATTATCAAACTTTGAATATGTATGAAGATTTACTTTACTCCTTCGAATCACCGTTCGTAGCACAAGCTATAACGAGTCGTATCCGCAGGGAGGACTAGCAATGGGAGCGTTCACGATTTTTATGTTAAAGTTTTGGAAAGAAAAATAAAAGTTCTTCTTTGTTTAAAAATTGAAAAATAAAACAAAGCAGAAAGAGAGTGAAGAATCTTTGTAGAGGTTTTTAAAGAAAAGAAAAACGGAATTAAAGATGGAATGAAAACTGGTGGCGTTGGAAAAAAGAAATTTTTTAGAAAAGGGTTTTGAAATACGATAGAGAGAAAGTAATGACTAACTAATATTCTACACTACTAACTTACTACTCTCGTTCGGTGATTCATGCCTCATGTTGATTCATCAACAATAGTACATCTTTCTTTATCAAATCGATATGTTGTCCCATATTGAGGATGTGTTCTCATCTAGGCTTGGCTAAGTGGCCTCCTTGGTTCATCGGCTCCCTAAATAGATTTTCAATAATGGAACATAGGTAATCACACTTAGGTATGCTAAACAGGAATGTAAGATTCATTAGTCCATCAAAGCTATAATAAGCTAGCATGAAATAAGAACTTATACAATAGTTGTTAGCATACTAAAGTAATCCATCCTCCTGTTCCATCAAGGCACTTGTTCAAGAGACAAGCCTCTAAGTGAGGCACACATGAATCATATGGAGAGGATACAAAGCATTCACTAAGAATTGAACATAACTCATCTTCATTGGGGATGAGAAAGACTTGTAAATTGCAAGACTAGAAATAAAAACATCCAATGATTCATATGAGTTAGCAATCACCCAAGAGCTAGTAGTTAGTAGTGTTAGAAGTTAGTTAGTCATGTTAGTGAGTTAGCTAGCCATAGAAAGGAATAACAATCAAGAATACATGGTAGAAAGTAAATGCAAGAAAGTAAAAGAAATAGAACAAGAAAAGACTTAAGGAAATGAAGCTTAAGCCTTTGTATTGAGTTATCACCTTCTTCAATTACAGAGATCTCTCACCCTCACTCTCTCTTTTCTGGATCTAGAAGGAGAAAATGAAAATTACACAAGAATTAGAGATTTAAAGAAATCCTAACAATTTCCCTAAATTGTTGGCCCAGAGGCCGTCCACTCTAGTTTTGATGATAATTAACTCATGTAGTTATGTTTACTAATAATCTAATGATGTTTAGTTTCAAATATCTAACGAAGATATTAGTAGGTGATTAGCTTCAACAAAGGTGTTTTGGAGCGTTCACATGGTGATTCAAGAGCCCGAGCGTCAAAGTTCATACCCTAGCTCTCGTTGGTCAAGCTCGGTGGATCACGTTTGGATCGAGTTGACTTGGAGACGACGCTCTACAAGAAGACTTTGGTACCTTGTTTAGTTTATAATTTGTTTTAGATCCATTGTAAAGTTATATAGTGTGATATGCTCAAGTTCACAACACACACACACTTGTTTCTAGTTTCATGTTTATTAGTTTTCAGTTTTCGGTTTAACCGATCTTGATTTTCATGAATAGATAGAATCAACAAGTTTACATGGTTTAATGTATATTAGATTTGTTCTATATACATCTATACTTCAACTATTTAAACAAACTTAGTTTGATAGTCTATTTCATGAGTTTGGAGTTTTGTGTTTTAACAAAACATATTTTCGGATTTAATATCAAAAATATTGATATATATATTTTATGTATATTGGATTTATATCCATATGCAACATGCATCAAAGTTGTTTCATTATCATGTTTTTGAATTTGGATGAGTTTTGGACAAAACGATTTTTCAATTCAAAAATTCAAGTTTTGGAAAATACGGGTTTTGGTTTTTGGCAAAATTTTTAAGTTATAAAAATAGTTCAAAATATTTGTAACATGGTTTGATTTTACTCAAACATGTTTGTATATCAATGTATTATACTAAACTTATTTTTGTGGATTTTTAGAGAATTTATGGGATTTATTTGGTAATTAAAAACCCAGGTTTCAAATCCCTAAAGCAGCCCTGCCAGGCTCTGGCGGTCGATCGGGCCGGTCGACCGGACCCAGAGTCGGTCAACCGGATTGGTCGACTGACGTACACAAGGATGTGCATGCTGACCAGCCACTTGGGCCGATCGACCGAGCGGTCGACCTACTGCAAGTACCCCACTCTCGGGTGGGGGCAGTCGACCGAACGGTCGACCGTGAGGCTTGGCACGATCGACCGAGCAGTCGACCGGCCAGAGAGCAATTGCTCTCTAGATTGGCACGGTCGACTGGGTGGTCGACCGACAGGCTCAATGGTCAAATTTTTGACCGTTGGCCGGTCGACCGGAAGGCCAATCTGGGACTAGTCAGCTGCCAACGGCTAGTTTTTGTTGGGGCCTTTATATACCCCAATCTTTGGCTGTTTTGGCTAAGTTTTTTAGAGAGAAAAATTCCAGATCTTTTCTAGTATTTTAAGCAAAAAGTTTTGGGTTCAAAATTCCTATTCTCTTGTTTTTAAAGTGTTTGTTATTTCAAAGAATATAGTCTTTTGGGAATTGGTTTTTGGTCTAAAAATTCTATATCTATTTGGTATTTTTCCCAAGTGATTTTCTTTAATCAAAACACTTTGTTTTCCATACTTGAGCCATATCATTCTATCCTATCTATTAGGATCTTTATTTTTGTGAGAAAATTTGTTTGTGGTTGAGATAGACCACGAAGTGTTGTACCCCTCCTTTATTTGTGATATCCCTCTTAGTTAGAGGTTGATTGAGTGGTATCCCTCTTGTGAGAGGTTAATAGTGGAGGTTGTGTTGGTATCCCTCTTAGTAAAGAGGTGGATTGTGTTGGTATTGGCATTATGCCTATCCCTCTTGTGTGAGATGGTGTTTGTGTGGCTTTGTGCCTAGCCTCTAGTGAGAGGTTGTATTCGGTTGAGAGAGGAATTGTGTACTCCCAATTATATTTGCCCCAATCCTCAGTGGAGGTTCCCTGTGTGGGAGTCCTGTGTGGACAAGTTAGTGGATTGAAAATCCTTCTGTGTGAAGGCGGGGACGCAGAGCTGTGTGCTCGAACCTCAAAACAAATCTCGGTGTTTGCGCTTGATCCATTGACTCTAACTCTCTCTATATTACTTTGTGCATCTATTCATATTGCCATATCATATAAATGCTTGTGTTGTTTGTGTGTACCTCACTTGTGTTTAACCACGAGAGCTTCATATAGCACCTCAACTCTTATTCAGAGGAATCAAGAGGAGTTAGTCCAGAGCCCTTCACCGGGAATTCGGCTACACTCGTTGGTTACATTAAGTGTGTTGCAATTACATTTTAATTTTCGAATTTTGTTCATTAGATTAGCCGTACACCTATTCACCCCCCTCTAGGTGTACTTTCAATTGGTATGAGAGCCTACGCTCCTGATATTTGGTTTAACCATCTGGGAGTGTGATCTTGGTTTGCTAATCTATCATTTGCATTTGCACATTTATATTGTTTACGCACACTCATAGATTGCTTGTCACCTCCCATGTTTGATGTTTCCAACATTGACATGTGAAAATTTAGGATGTCCATATACTTGAAAACCCTAGGCTTGCATGTTTTCCTTGCCGCTACCAAGAAATCCTATCTTGGTAATAGCAAGCATATAGAGGCCAATGCACAAGCCCTAAAGGCACTTAGAATCACGCTTAATAAAGAATATTTGTGCTTAGTTTCTAACTGTGATGTCGCCTTTACAGTGTGGAACACGTTGACCTCCTCCGAGCTACAAACGCCCAACATTGCTACATGGTACAAGGGAATGACTCCCTTGAGGTATATTCGGAATCTCAATTAGATAGTGATGATGCTAGTTCTTCTTGTAATGACTATGTTGATCCAAATGCTTTGAATGAAGAACTTTCTATTGTTTGTGAAAAATTATTAAAAAAATATAAAGCTTTGAAAAAGAAGAGTTTTGGACTTAACAAAGAAAATGAGGATTTGTTTTCAAAACTTGAGTTGGCTTTGCAAGAGAAGGTTGAGATTTCTAATGAAAGGGATTCGTTGAAATCTAAGCTTGATCTTGTTCTAAATGAAAATAAGATTTTGAAAAATAAAATTGATTGTAAAAATGTTTTGAAGAAAAATGAGTCTTTAACTTCAAAACTTGATTTTGTTTTAAAAGAGAATGAATCTTTGAAAAACAAAATTGCTTCTATTTCAAAGGATTTAGACTTAGTTTCTAAGAAGAACATTTGCAAATTGATATAGATTCACATGTTTGTCATGCTAGTATAGCTTCACCTAGCTTACCTATTGCATGCACCTCTTCTTCCATGATTAATAATGATATATGTTTGTTAAAGAAGAGTGTGGATTGTTTGGGCTCCACTTTGAGCCATTGTGCCTTGAACCACACACGGTTGGAATCTATGTTTCGAAAGGAACAAGTTCCATCTTTGCATGCACACAAACCACAGGCATACACATGCTCCTCATGTACACACCCATCACACTATGTATGCTCATGTGTACACTTGTACACATTGTGGACGTAAGGGCCACCTTGCTAAATTTTGCTATGATAAGATACATGATGTAAATTTAGCAACTAAATTTGTTTGGGTTAGGAAAAGAACTAACCCTCATGAACCCAAAAGAGTGTGGGTACCAAAGACCACCCCTATATATTTGATGTAGGTGTGGGCTCTCGCATGACGTGAGAGCGATGGTGCCTTGATGCGTTCCGAGCTTAAAGAGGACTATTTAGATGCATCACTTTCAAGGGGAGTTTGGTGGGAGGACGTTTCGGAGACATAGAGAGTTGCCCTCTCGGTTTTGGTAACAATCTCTTACTCCTCATTTATGTTTACATGCTTTTCATTTTATTCATTTTTAACATGTTTTGATGTTTCATGATTAGTATGTTAAATGATATGATTATTAGACTTGTAATATACATGATTAGTATTTGAGACACCCATGTTTATATGGACCCATATTTAGTGTTCTCACTTTAGTTTAACTAATGTGTATGTCCTAACTCTAATGCATGTTCATGTACATAATGATCATATGAGTTTTTGTTTTGATGCTTCATGTTTTGATTACATATTTAAATATTAGTTTTCATTAAAACTTGGATATGTACTTATACAATTAGTGAGCCACAAATAGATTATTACATGTTTGTGCTTGAATGCTCATTTGTACTCATTAGATGTACTAGTATAACCTAGTTTTGATGATTCATGTATTTGACTTGTATTCCCATTTTGTACATATTTTTCATGTATATGTCTATTTTGTCTAAACTATTAGCTATACATATACATCCGTTGAGCAACTTGCCTTCATGCATATACTTTTGTGGACTCGTTATGTTTGGATATGTATGTATTCTTTAGTTTGTACAAGACATACATATGCCTTGAAGATTAAATCATTTTTGATGATTTTCATGTTTTTTTTAAGAAATTTTATATTGAGCTAAATTGACTATTTTCATGATTATGTTTTTCACATAACTTGTACACTCATATTATTTTTTATTTACTCAGGATTTGTTATAATGAGACTATATGTGCTATATAGATTTTGAGTGTTTGTTGATCTTGTGATTTTTATATTTTCATAGAAAATATATTTTTGTTTTATTCCTTACTTGAAGGATTTCGTACTAGTTTACAAATTTTTCATATAATTAGTTCGTATGCTTCATTTTGAAAGAGTTTTCAATTATGCTAAACTATTTTCAAACCTATTTTTGAAAACCCTTTCCATTTAAGGGCGGTTAGTTGGGCGATCATGCCTTGTTTGCTTATTATTGAAAATTCTTTTAAACATGTGCATGAAATGGGAGGTTGGTAATATGAGTTATACACTTAATCTTATTTTGTTTTCAATTGGTATCATTGGATCTTTTCAATTGGTATCACTATTGACATTTCTTTTTGTAAACTCATATATGTTTTTATATATGTATGCTTACACTTCAAATAGTATCAATTTCGATTGATATTTAACTTATCATACATATATATACTTTATTTGTGCTTATTATATCTCTATATCTTTGAGCACAAATTTTGGCTATGCTAAGCTTGATTTCTTAAATGACTATTATTTCAATTGATTATATTTCAATTGGTATCATATACAAGCTTATGCATCATTTTGTTTGGTATTTCATAAAGGGGAGAAAAATTCATATTTCACCTTTCAATTAGTTTTGGTATTCTACTCCCACACTTTATGTTGAAAAATAATTGAAAAAGGATATTAATTATTTTTGGTATCATATGTTTTTAATGAAAAATTACTTTCAACTGGTACTAATCTTTACAAATTGGTATCAAGATTATCTAGAAGTTTACTTACAATTGGTATGTTTTATTGATATAAAAATTTTTGGTTGAATTGCTCAAAATGATTTATTTTATTTACAATTGGCATTTAATTGGTATTTACTTACAATTGGTATAAATTGGTATTTAAATTTATACTAAAAATATTTGTTTTATGTACCACATTATGTACTTTCAAATGGTATATTTCATTGATATCATAACGCACTCAATTGATATATTTTTTTCAAATTGGTATCATAATGTTTTGTTTTGATTTTACCCCTTATTGATATTTTTTTTTGTTTAAGACAAAAAGGGGAGAATATTGTTTTCTTTGACCCCTTTGTTGATGATTGACAAAAAGGGGGAGAAAGATTTTGAGTTTATATATGCATATTTTTGTTTTTGCATATATTGAGTTTCTACATCTTACTATTATATATGAGAAAAATAATTTTGAGATTTTAAACAAAAAGGGAGAGAAGGTTTTTTGAAACATTTATTTGATTTATGCATGTTTCTCTCTCCTAGTTGATGCATACATTTGTTTAGTATCATGTGCTTCATTGAATATCTTATTTTTATTGCTATGCATGAGTTAAGGGGGAGCTTCTTTGAAGCTTAACTTTAATTCATGCATATATAATTCCATGAGTTTTGTCATCATCAAAAAGGGGAGATTGTTGGCCCAAAGGCCTTCTACTCTAGTTTTGATGATGATTAACTCATGTAGTTATGTTTACTAATATTCTTGTGATGTTTAGTTTCAAATATTTAACTAAGATATTAGTAGTGATTAGCTTCAACAAAGGTATTTTGGAGCGTTCACATGGTGATTCAAGAGCCCGAGCGTCAAAGTTCATACCCTAGCACTCGTTGGAGTCAAGCTCGGTGGATCACGTTTGGATCGAGTCGACTTAGAGACGGCGCTCTATAAGAAGACTTCGGTACCTTATTTAGTTTATAGTTTGTTTTAGATCCATTGTAAAGTTAGATAATGTGATATGCTCAAGTTCACAATACACACACTTGTTTCTAGTTTTATGTTTGTTGGTTTTCGGTTTTTGGTTTAACTGATCTTGGTTTTCATGAATAGATTAAACAAGTTTACATGGTTTAATGTATATTATATTTGTTCTATATACGTCTATACTTCAACTATTTAAACAAACTTAGTTTGATAGTCTATTTCATGAGTTTGGAGTTTTGTGTTTTAACAAAACATATTTTCAGATTTAATATAAAAAACATTGATATATATCTTTCATGTATATTGGATTTATATCCATATGCAACATGCTTCAAAGTTGTTTCATTATCATGTTTTTGAATTTGGATGAGTTTTGGACAAAACGATTTTTCAATTCAAAATCCAAGTTTTGGAAAATACGGGTTTTGATTTTTGGCAAAATTTTTAAGTTATAAAAATAGTTCAAAATGTTTGTAACATGGTTTGATTTTACTCAAACATGGTTGTATATCAATGTATTATATTGAACTTATTTTTGTTGATTTTTAGAGAATTTATGGGATTTATTTGGTAATTAAAAACCCAGGTTTCAAATCCCTAAAGCAGCCCTGCCAGGCTCTGGCGGTCGACCGGGCCGGTCGACCGGACCCAAAGTCGGTCGATCGGATCGGTCGACCGCACAAGAATGTGCACGCTGACCAGCCACTTGGGCCGGTCGATCGAGCGGTCGACCGACTGCAAGTACCCCACTCTCGGGTGGGGGCAGTCGGCCGGACGGTCGACCGTGAGGCTTGGCACGGTCAATCGGCCAGAGAGCAATTGCTCTCTGGATTGACGGTCGACAGAGCGGTCGACCGGCAGGCTCAACGGTGAAATTTTGAACGTTGGCCGGTCGACCGGCCGGTCGACCTGAAGGCCAATCTGGGCCTAGTCAGCTGCCAACGACTAGTTTTTATTGGGGCCTTTATATACCCCAATTTTTGGCTGTTTTGGCTAAGGTTTTTAGAGAGAAAATTTTCAGATCTTTTCTAGTGTTTTAAGCAAAAAGTTTTGGGTTCAAAATTTCTATTCTCTATTTGTTTTTAAAGTGTTTGTTATTTCAAAAAAAATAGTCTTTTGGGAATTGGTTTTTGGTCTAAAAATTCTATATCTATTTGGTGTTTTTCCCAAGTGATTTTCTTTGATCAAAACACTTTGTTTTCCACACTTGAGCCATATCATTCTATCCTATCTATTAGGATCTTTATTTTTGTGGGAAAATTTATTTTTGGTTGAGATAGACCACCAAGTGTTGCTCCCCTCCTTTATTTGTGATATCCCTCTTAGTGTAGAGGTTGATTGAGTGGTATCCCTCTTGTGAGAGGTTGATAGTGGAGGTTGTGTTGGTATCTCTCTTAGTAAAGAGGTGGATTGTGTTTGTATTGGTGCATTGTGCCTACCCCCCTTGTGTGAGATGGTGTTTGTGTGGCTTTGTGCCTAGCCTCTAGTGAGAGGTTGTATTCAGTTGAGAGAGAGTTGTGTACTCCCGATTGTATTTGCCCCAAATCTTCAGTGGAGGTTCCCTGTGTGGACAAGTTAGTGGATTGGAAATCCTTCTGTGTGAAGGCGGGGACATAGAGCTGTGTGCTCGAACCTCGAAACATATCTCAGTGTTTGCGTTTGATCCATTGACTCTAACTTTCTCTCTCTATTACTTTACGCATCTATTCATATTGCCATATCATATTTATGCTTGTGTTGCTTGTGTGTGCCTCACTTGTGTTTAACCACGAGAGCTTCATATAGCACCTCAACTCTTATTCTGAGAAATCAAGAGGAGTTAGTCCAGAGCCCTTTACCGGGAATTCGGTTACACTCATTGGTTACATTAAGTGTATTGCAATTACGTTTTAATTTTTGCATTTTGTTCATTAGATTAGCCGTACACCTATTCACCCCCCCTCTAGTTGTACTTTCATAAACAAGAATGCTATTCTCTCCTCCTCATTTTACAGAGGCCCTAGGGGTCTATTTATAGGCTTCAGGAAAAGATCTCATCCAACAACAGCCGTAGGATCAAACACTTGATCAACGGCCAAGGGATTGCTGTGGATCAACGGCCAGGGCCGCATTCCGCGGCAGAATCTTGGCCATTGTGCCAACGATTTCTCTGGCATTCTGTTATGCCTCGTGTGCCTAGCTGGAGCTTCTAGAAGGTGGAGAATATGCTTTGGATCAGTCCAGTTTTGCGCTTCCTTGTTGTGGGCTTCTAAATTACTCTTTTAATTCCTTTAAAAATTACAAGAATTGGGCCTTCTTCTCCATAAAATATTGGACCTGAAAAATAAGAGAGAAAAGCAATAAAAAATCTCATTTTATTTAACATAAAGCATAATAAGTTGGTATAAAATGATGCATGAATGAACTCCATTCACTAATCATTCCAGCGTTTGGTCAATAAATAGGAGGGAGAAATGGTCTTTTCTAGTAGCGGCGTTCAACTTGCGATAGTCTATGCATACTCGAACCTTGGTAGGTAGTCGTGTTTGCACTAACTCTTATCGTTTTCCACCACAGTAAAATTGGACTTTTTAGGGACCACGTGCACTGGGCTCACCCATTGGCTATCGGAAATGAGATAAATGATCCAATTATCCAACAGTTTTATTATTTCGTCTTGTACAGCCTCTTGCATGAGTGGGTTTAGCCAACGCTATGGGTCCCTCTTCGATTTAACCCCTTCATTTAGATGAATTCTATGCTGGACTATTTTAGGGCTTAGTCCCTTGATATCGGCCATAGTCCAACCAATGGCTTCTCTATGTTTCCTAAGGGTTGCCAATAGGTCTTCCTCTTGCCAATTAGTCAAATTGGATGCAATTATGACTGGTAGCATCTCTTGTGTACCAAGGTAGGTGTACTTAAGATGTTTAGGCAAGGTATTTAACTCGAAGGAAGGAGGTGGCTCGACTGGTCGGGGTGTTAAGCTTAAATTCTCCACCTCTATAGAACTTGGACTTGCTGCCCACTCAATCTCATCAAGATTGAGATCACTAGATTCTAACTCTTCATCATCCTTTGATTCTAGTGTGATCTTCTCTTTATGCTCACTAGTCATATTTTAAATAAAGTTCACTTCAAAGCGTTGGTCGTTTATGTCGTAGGGGTGTTTACCTAAGTTGAAAACATTGACTTCATTGGTCATGTCTCCAAAAGTCAATCTCATGGATCTGTTTCTACAATTTATGATTGCGTTAACAGTTACTAGGAACAGACATCCTAAGATGACGGGAGTTTGGTGTTGGCCCAAAAGGTTACACTCTCCATTTGTTTAGAGTTTTGATGATAACAAAACAAATAAGTGCTATTTGGGACTAATTAGTTTGTTTAGATAAGTTTCAGGTTAGTACCATATTTGGAGGCTATTGCTTAGCTATTGCAAGAATTTCTAGGTTCATGAAGCAAAGAAGGCTTTTTGCACATCAAGGAAGGAACATAGAAGAGAAGGCTCTAGCAAGGCATCACATGGCTCAAGACTTCAAGATTGCTCAAGATAATTTATTAGATTTGTTTTTAGTTTAGAATTTTGTTAAAGAAAAGTGAATAGGTTTGAAGCTCTATCACACACGTTTTTGCGCACATCTTGTTTCCTAACATAAATAGTTTGTATACAATCTTCAACCTACAAACTTACTTTGATATACATAATCATGTGTTTTAAGTTTTGTGTTTTATCAAAACTTATTTTGGTATTGAAATTTATGACAAAAACTTTGATGTACATATGTTTCATGAATCAAGGATTATGCTTCAAAATGGTTAAATATCATGTTTTTGTATTTGGAAGAGTTTTGGACAAAACATATTTTTCATTCAATATCCAAGTTTTAGAAAATACAGTTTTTGGTTTTTGGTAAAAATGATAAAAGACAAAAATAGTTCATATTGATTGATATTTGAGTTAAACTTTTTACCACATGTTTATATATCAATGCAAAATGATAAAACTATTTTTGGTGATTTTTAGGAGTGTTAAAAGATTTTTCAAAATATTTTTAAAACTATTTTCTGTCCATTCCAGACTTCATCCAGTCGACTAAGTCTTCTCACAAGTCGACTTGGCTAGAAGTCGGTCGACCGTGTCGGTCGACCGACGTGCACAAATCTGTGCACGTTTGGAAGTCTTTGGATGGTCGACCGTCCCGGTCGACCGGTCTGAGAGCAGAGCTCTCTGTCTGTTTCGGTCGATCGGGCCTGTCGACCGTGGCCTGCAACGGTCATTTTTCTTGTACTAGCGGTCGACCGGGCCGGTCGACCGGACTAGCCGTTTGAACAGTAATGGCTAGTTTTCTGAGCAGATTTATTTTTGTCCTTTTCTCACTTAAGTGTGTTTAAGTGACATGTTTTGGTTTTAATACATTCTGATTAGCCTTAAAAATGTTTTATCTTTAAACCCTAGCCCTCTCCTATAAATAGGGGTGTTTAGGGAGAGTTTGGTTACTAGAAAAAATTCTCAAAAATTTCCAAAATCTTAAGGCATTCAAAAGATTTGGTTTCTTGGTTTTTGTGCTGAAATTCTCTCTCATTTTCTGAAGTGTTTTCAAGAATTCTCTGATTTCATTTTCTTTTCTCCTTACACACAAGAGCTTCATTCCTACTCATTAATTCTCTAAGGACCTTTGTAAGGGAAGAGAATTTTGCAAGAGAGAGTTTGTGGTCTTTTGACTACTCAGAGATTGCTTGTACTTGAGATTGTGGAGTTGGGTACTCCGGTGTATTTGTGACATCTTTGTGATAGTGGAAGTGGTTGGAATCCTTCTGGGGAAGGCGGGGAAGTAGAGCTGGGTGCTCGAACCTCGATAACAAATCTCGGTGTTTGTGTTTGGTTTACTTGCTCTTAATTCTTGCTCTATTTTCATTGCTCTTATTACTTGTTCTCTACACTCATTGCTATATTCACTTGCTTTGTGAGATTGTTGCTCCATAATTTTTAATTTGTGCATTGATTAGCATTATCACCTATTCACCCCCCCTCTAGGTGATTTTCAATTTGTATCAGAGCTTGGACTCTAGGTTTTGGCTTAACATCCATAGAGAGATCCTTAAAATTTGCTAATCAATATTTGCATTCCATTTGTCATCACTAGTAAACATGGCCGATAACATCAAAACCCCTCCTAAATCTGATGGACTCAACTTTCCTATTTGGAAGGTTAGGATGACTATCTTTTTGCAATCCTTAGGTAGCTTAGTGGCTAAATCTTTGACCAAACCCTATGTTGCACCCGATAGTGATGAAAGCACATGGACCGACTTCAACTTTAGAGAATATGAGGCTAACTCCAAGGCCCAAAATTCCCTCTTAACTGCCTTGAATGAGAATGACCTTACACGGGTAATTCATTGCCAATCCGCCTATGAGATTTGGCAACACTTATTGGTCACACACGAAGGGACTTCACAAATCAAGAGAGCTAAGATAGATCTCTTGAGGTCCCAATATGAGTCTTTTAAAATGATTGATGATGAATCTATAGATTGTATGATTACTCGATTTACTAAAATCACCAATGGTCTTTCTTCTTTAGGTGATGATATTTCCAATGATCAAAAGGTGCGGAAAGTGATTCGGGCTCTTCCTACATCATGGGAGATCAAGGCCACCACCCTAAAAGAATTGAACGACAAGGATGAGATGGACCTCATTAGTCTCATTGGGAACCTAAAAACCCATGAGATGGAAAAGAAAGCAAGAGAAGAGGCCGCTCCACTAAAGAAGAAATCTTTGGCCTTCAAGTCTTCATCCACTCTTGAAGACGATGAAGAAGATGAAGAAGAAGATGAGGAGCTATCACTACTTGTTCGCAATGTGAAGAGAATGTACCGGAGAAACAAGCTCAACTTCCGAAAGAAATTTGAAGGCAAAGAGGAGAGGAAAATCATATGCTACAATTGCCGAAAGCCCGGACACATCATGGCGGATTGCCCAGAGTTCAAGAAGAAGATGACCTCCTCCTTCAAGCCAAAGAAATCGGAAGAAAAGAAGGCGTACAAGGCAACTTGGGATTCGGAAAGAAAGTCCGAGGAAGAGGCGGATGTAGCGAATATGTGTTTCATGGCAAACACACCAAAGGTAACCCCTCAACCTCTTGATGATGAAGATGATGAATTAAGTAAGGAAGTTCTTGCTCATGCCTTTATTGAACTTTCCGAAACTTATGATAATAAGAAGATTGAATGTTATAAATTGCAAAAAGAAGTTGCATTTCTCAAAAATCAACTTGCTATGGTTTCTAAAGAAAAGGATGATATTTCTTCTAATCTTATTTCTATTCAAAATGAGTTTAATGCCTACAAGGTTTCTTGTAAAGGAAAATCTCCTATTGTTGATGAAAAAGAAATTTCCTCTCTAAAAACTAAAATGGTTGATTTTGAAAAAGTTTTGAAAGATTGTGCTTTTAACACTAAGAAACTTGAAGAAAAGTTTTCCAAAAAGCACACCTCTCATGCTAAAAATTCACATACTCACACTACACATAACACTTCTCATGCTAAATCTTTTCATGCTCACAACTCTCATGCTCACAAATCACACACTCACTATGCTTTTAAATATGGTAGAGTATATAGATGCACATATTGTGGTAAGAATGGACATTTAGCTAAATTTTGCTATGACCAAGTTAATAGATCAAATAATCTTGTTTGGGTTAATGAAACTAACCCTTTAGGACCCAAGAAAATGTGGGTACCAAAATCAAGTCCTAAATTATTTGATGTAGGTACACACCAAGGCTCCAAGACGTAGGGAGCGGTGGTACCTTGATAGTGGTTGTTCAAGACATATGACGTGGGATATCAATAACTTTACAACCCTATCAAGGTACGAGGAAGGTGGCTCCGTCACCTTCGGGGATGACTCCAAAGGCACTATCATCGGTATAGGTAACATTCAAATTGGTGCATCTCCCATTATAGAAAATGTTGTACTTGTTGATGGTTTGAAACATAATTTGCTTAGTATTAGTCAATTTTGTGACCGTGGACTTAAAGTTATTTTTGATGATATTTCTTGCAAGATTTTTGATATTAAATCCAATGATTGTATTCTTACCGGTTTTCGTGATGATAATGTTTATATTATTGACATGCTTAATGTGGAATGTTCTACTAAATGCTTAAATGTTTTTGATGAAAATTCTTGGCTTTGGCATAGAAGATTAGGACATGCATCTTTTGACCATCTTTCTAGGATTAATTCTAAGGATTTGGTAAAGGGTATACCTTGCTTGAAGTTTGAGAAAGACCGCATTTGTGGTGCGTGCCAACTTGGGAAACAAACCAAGTCTTCCTTCAAACCAATCAAGGATATCATGTCAACTAGGCCTTTAGAATTAATTCATATGGATCTTTTTGGACCTACTAAAACTAAGAGCTTAAATGGTAGTAGATTTGCATTTGTTTTAGTTGATGATTTTTCCCGTTTCACTTGGGTTTTCTTCTTGGAACACAAAGATCAAACTTTCTCTCATTTCAAAATTTTTCGAAAAAGGGTTGAAAAAGAAAAAGGTTTTCCGATTTTGAAAATAAGGAGTGATAGAGGTGGTGAGTTTGTTAACCAACTCTTCATGACTTATTGTAATGAAAAGGGAATTAAGCATGAAATGTCTAGTCCTAGAACTCCACAACAAAATGGAGTTGTAGAAAGGAAAAATAGAACACTTCAAGAGATGGCTAGGACAATGATAAGTGAGTATGACCTCCCTCATTATCTATGGGCCGAGGCCATAAACACCGCATGCTATATATCAAATCGTATTTATTTATGTAAAAATTCTTTCAAAACATCTTTTGAAATGTATCATTCTAGAAAACCTAATGTTTCATATTTCAAAGTTTTTGGATGCAAGTGTTTTGTTTTGAACACTAAAGATAACTTGGGTAAATTTGATGCTAAGGCTTATGAAGCAATCTTTGTTGGATATTCTACAACTAGTAAAGCTTATAGAGTATTCAATAGATCTTCACTTACCATCGAAGAATCCATGCATGTTAAATTTGAAGAATCTAATGTGTTTGTTGAGAATGTTGTAGAGATTGAACCATTAGGTGAAGACATGGAGAGACTATCCTTGAAGGACTCACCCGCTCAAGATGATAAGCAAGAACCAATTGGTGACGTTCAAGAGGATAAAGAGGAAAGCTCTCAACCGCTTCCTAAAGCTTGGAGATATGCCACAAATCATCTCAAGGAGCTCATCTTAGGTGATGCATCTAAAGGGGTAACAACTCGCTCCAAACTCCATGACCTATGTGGTAATTTTGCTTTCATTTCTCATTTTGAACCCAAAAGCATCCTCGAAGCCAAGGCGGACTCATATTGGTTGCTAGCCATGCAAGAGGAACTCAATCAATTTGAGCGCAACCAAGTTTGGCACCTTGTTCCTAGGCCCCACGATAGACCAATAATTGGTACTAAGTGGATCTTTAGAAACAAGATGGATGAGTCCGGAAATGTGATTAGGAATAAGGCTAGATTAGTGGCCCAAGGTTACACTCAAGTTGAGGGAATTGACTTTGAGGAGACCTTTGCACCCGTAGCACAGCTTGAAGCCATACGGATGACACTAGCTTTTGCATCTTTCAAAAATTTTAAACTTTTTCAAATGGATGTGAAAAGTGCATTTTTGAATGATTTTATAAATGAAGAAGTTTATGTTGCTCAACCTCCCGGTTTTGTTGATCATGTTCATCCCGATTTTGTTTTTAAACTTGATAAAGCTTTGTATGGATTGAAACAAGCTCCAAGAGCTTGGTATGAAAGGCTTTCTAGTTTTCTCATTTCAAATGATTTTATTAAAGGCAAAGTAGATACAACACTATTCACTAAGCATGTTGATAATGATATTTTAATTGTACAAATTTATGTTGATGATATAATTTTTGGTTCTACTAATGAGTTTTTATGCAAGGAATTTGAAAAGGTTATGCAATGTGAATTTGAAATGTCTTCAATGGGTGAGCTTAATTTCTTTCTTGGACTCCAAATCAAGCAATTGCAAGATGGGAACTTCATATGTCAAGCCAAATACGCAAAGGAACTCGTAAAGAAGTTTGGATTTGAAGACTCAAAGGTTTGCAACACTCCCATGGCAACTACCACCAAGCTTGATAAGGATGACCAAGGTAAAAATGTTGATATTAAATTGTATAGAAGCATGATAGGTAGTCTTTTGTATTTGACGGCAAGTAGGCCGGATATCATGTTTAGTGTGTGTCTTTGTGCTAGATTTCAATCGTGTCCCAAAGAGTCCCATCTTATTACGGTAAAACACATTATTCGTTATATTAAGGGAACGATTGGAATGGGTCTATGGTATCCGAAAACCGGAGATTTCTCAATGACGAGTTATTCGGATGCCGACTATGCGGGTTGTAGAGTAGATAGAAAGAGTACTAGTGGGACATGTCAATTTCTTGGTAATTGTCTTGTTTCATGGTCCTCTAGGAAACAAAATTCCGTAGCTCTCTCAACCGCCGAGGCGGAGTATGTTGCCGCGGGGGCTTGTTGTGCACAAGTCCTTTAGATGAAACATACTCTCCTTGATTATGATTTGCATTATAACTATATAAAAATATTTTGTGATAATACTAGTACTATACATATGACAAAGAATGCAAATCAACATAGTAAGACCAAGCACATTGAGAGTAGATATCACTTTCTTAGAGATCATTTTGAGAAAGGAGATATAGATATTGATTATGTTTCTACGGATTTGCAACTTGCCGATATTTTCACTAAACCACTTGATTTTGCTAGATTTTCATTCATTTGTGGTGAACTTAATGTTTGTGTTATTGAATAAAAATGTTTTCCTAACCCTTTTTGATGTATGACAAAAAGGGGGAGAATGAGTTTATGTATGGAAATATGAGCTTATATGGTTTTGGTTCCATATGAGTTTATATATGTTTTGGGATTTTGATGTGTTTTCATGAATTCTTGTAATTTGAGTTTAAGTGTTTTGATTTTTGGTTTCATGATGTTTACTTGAAAATTACAAATTACATGGTTTTTCTTTGTTTAATATAGCATAATTTGAGGGGGAGCTTTCTCCTCCTCTATACTTTTGTTTATAGCCTATTTGTTTTGTCATCATCAAAAAGGGGGAGATTGTTGGCCCAAAAGGTTACACTCTCCATTTGTTTAGAGTTTTGATGATAACAAAACAAATAAGTGCTATTTGGTACTAATTAGTTTGTTTAGATAAGTTTCAGGTTAGTACCATATTTGGAGGCCATTGCTTAGCTATTGCAAGAATTTCTAGGTTCATGAAGCAAAGAAGGCTTTTTGCACATCAAGGAAGGAACATAGAAGAGAAGGCTCTAGCAAAGCATCACATGGCTCAAGACTTCAAGATTGCTCAAGATAATTTATTAGATTTGTTTTTAGTTTAGAATTTTGTTAAAGAAAAGTGAATAGGTTTGAAGCTCTATCACACACGTTTTTGCGCACATCTTGTTTCCTAACATAAATAGTTTGTATACAATCTTCAACCTACAAACTTACTTTGATATACATAATCATGTGTTTTAAGTTTTGTGTTTTATCAAAACTTATTTTGGTATTGAAATTTATGACAAAAACTTTGATGTACATTTGTTTCATGAATAAAGGATTATGCTTCAAAATGGTTAAATATCATGTTTTTGTATTTGGAAGAGTTTTGGACAAAACGTATTTTTCATTCAAAATCCAAGTTTTAGAAAATACAGTTTTTGGTTTTTGGTAAAAATGATAAGAGACAAAAATAGTTCATATTGATTGATATTTGAGCTAAACTTTTTACCACATGTTTATATATCAATGCAAAATGATAAAACTATTTTTGGTGATTTTTAGGAGTGTTAAAAGATTTTTCAAAATATTTTTAAAACTATTTTTCTGTCCATTCCAGACTTCATCCAGTCGACTAAGTCTTCTGACAAGTCGACTTGGCTAGAAGTCAGTCGACCGTGTCGGTCGACCGACGTGCACAAATCTGTGCAGGTTTGGAAGTCTTTGGACGGTCGACCGTCCCGGTCGACCGGTCTGAGAGCAGAGCTCTCTGTTTGTTTCGGTCGACCGGGCCTGTCGACCGTGACCTGCAACGGTCATTTTTCTTGTACTAGCGGTCGACCGGGCCGGTCGACCGGACTAGCCATTTGAACAGTAACGGCTAGTTTTCTGAGCAGATTTATTTTTGTCCTTTTCTCACTTAAGTGTGTTTAAGTGACATGTTTTGGTTTTAATACATTCTGATTAGCCTTAAAAATGTTTTATCTTTAAACCCTAGCCCTCTCCTATAAATAGGGGTGTTTAGGGAGAGTTTGGTTACTAGAAAAAATTCTCAAAAATTTCCAAAAGCTTAAGGCATTCAAAAGATTTGGTTTCTTGGTTTTTGTGCTGAAATTCTCTCTCATTTTCTGAAGTGTTTTCAAGAATTCTCTGATTTCATTTTCTTTTCTCCTTACACACAAGAGCTTCATTCCTACTCATTAATTCTCTAAGGACCTTTGTAAGGGAGAGAATTTTGCAAGAGAGAGTTTGTGGTCTTTTGACTACTCAGAGATTGCTTGTACTTGAGATTGTGGAGTTGGGTACTCCGGTGTATTTGTGACATCTTTCTGATAGTGGAAGTGGTTGGAATCCTTCTAGGGAAGGCGGGGAAGTAGAGCTGGGTGCTCGAACCTCGATAACAAATCTCGGTGTTTGCGTTTGGTTTACTTGCTCTATTTTCATTGCTCTTATTACTTGTTCTCTACACTCATTGCTATATTCACTTGCTTTGTGAGATTGTTGCTCCATAATTTTTAATTTGTGCATTGATTAGCATTATCACCTATTCACCCCCCTCTAGGTGATTTTCATTTGGGACCAAGGATTTAGACACAGGTTATGTCTATAAAACAATGAAATCTACTGGGTAATTGAATTCTCCGACACGTATAAAGACATCATTGATCTCCCCCTTTGGAACTTTAATTGATCGATCAGCTAATTGGATCGTAACTTGAGTTGGGTTGAGTTTGCCTAAGCCAAGTTGCTAATATATGGAGAAGGAAAGCAAATTAATGCTTGCTTGTAAATCGAGGAGTGCTATACTAATTTCAGCTTGACCTATTGTGCAAGAAATAGTGGGACAACTAGGGTCTTTGTACTTGACTGGGATCTGGTTGGACAATAGCTCACTAATGTTAGTGGTTAGAAAAACTTTCTTAGGCACATTTGTCATTCTTTTCTTGGTGCACATGTCCTTAAGGAATTTGGCATAACTAGGGACCTGTTGGATTGTATCAAGAATTGGTATATTAAGTCTAACTTGATTAAATCCTCAAGCAATTTCTCCATATGTGCATTATTATTACTCTTAAGCCTATTTGAAAATGGGGCTATAGGTTGGTGCCCTTGTTTTGCAGACTTATCAACTTCAGTTTCTTTGGAGTTTTGTGGAGATGGAGTAAAACTAGATGGCATAGACAGTTGAGCTGGGTCCGGTGGCATGGATACTTGATTATCAATTTGTTTCCCTGACCTCAACGTATGAACCAAGTTATACTGATTTAGGTCTTGAGCCTTGTTGGCTTACTTAGGATTCCTAGGGTTTGGCAATGGTAGAGTTCCCTTTTGTCTTTCTTATTGATTCAGTTGCATCACTATCCTATTCAAGACTTGAGCGAGTATGTCTTGGCTTTTAACTAGAGTGTCTACCTTACTTTGGTTTTCATATGTGAATTTTGGAAAGAGGGTGGACTTTGGTTTGAAAATTTTTGTTGATAAGGAGATTATTGAAAATTGTTGGAGAATTTGGGCCTTGTTTGATCATTGTTGTTTGGGCCCCATGAGAAATTTGGGTGATTTCTCTAACCGAGATTATAGGTGGATGAATGGATTGTTAGCGGGCCTTGTGAAGGCTGCATTCATATAATGGGCAAATTTTGATGAGCTATAAAGATGGCACATTCCTCAAACACATGGTTCATGGCTTGACAATAAGTACAGCCTGCCGAAAGCGTTGGGCTGACTTGGTTCACTGAGATTGGTTCTTTAATTTCAAGAGCTTCTAGTCTTCGCATCACAGTAGCTAGTTTAGCTTTGATAGCTATGTTTGCCTCAATGGAATAGACACCTCCTTTAGAAGAGCTAGGGTTATTAGTCCTAAATTTTTTCGGAGTTGGTTCCCATTGGATGGTCTTATCAGCCAAATCTTCATATAATAACCATCCTTCGTCTTCATTCTTCTTCAAAAATCCTCCTTGGTACATGGATTCTAATAAGGTTTTTGTTTGATATTCTAATCCATCATAAAGAGCTTGGCAAAGTCGCCATTTCTCTATCCTATGGTGAGGGCATTAGGAAGGAGGTCCTTAAAACGTTCGAAGTACTTCCAAAAAGATTCATTGGCTGTTTGCTTAAACTGCAAGATGCTTTTCCTAATTTGTGTAGTCTTGTTAATGGGATAGAACTTCTTTAAGAAGGCTTTGACGAAATTTTCCCATGAGGATATGGAACCGGCCTCTAGACTGTAGAGCCATTTTTTGGCTAAGTCGTTCAAAGAGAATGGGACAAACTGTAATTTAATGGCATCTACTCCTAGGCTGGGTATTTTCATCATTAGACATGCTTCTTCAAATTTCCTTATGAAAAAGTATGCATCATCGGATTCAAATCCATGAAATTTGGGAAGAGTGTTGATGTATTGTGGTTTTAGCTCAAATTGGTCATCTTCATCAGGCAACTGAATGCAAGAAGGAAGAGAGGTCCTAATAGGATAGAACCTATCTTGCAATAATGGTGGTTGTGCCATGTGTGAATCGGGTTTTTGTTCGGGTGGTGAACTCTTCCTAGTTAGTCTGGATGTGAATAGGTCTCTAGACCAAGATGACATGCACAGTTAACTAACAAGTTCACCCAATCAATCAAGAGAGAGAAAAAATAATCAAAAATCAAAGAAAATCCTAACCTAGGGTAAGCCTGGACCTAGACGACTCCTAACTTTAGACTGTCTTTAGGAGGTATATTGCCGACCTTAACCACAAGTTAATCGGCCAGGTAGGTGGTAAGATTGGTGGGAGGTTATCCATTAAAGACGTTCCTTAATTAAGTAACCACCAATCTTCGGGCTTTCGGCCCTCAATCCCCTTCGTAGGCACCAATTTGGTGAGAATTATTTTCGAACAACTTCCTCCTTCAGCCAATCTCCTAATGAGTCTGAGTTAACGTAAAGCCAACGTCTAGTTAATTTTTATTTTAGGGTTAGGGTTGTGAGTGCAACGGAGATTATTTACGGGCCAAGGAAGGGTGATGAAATTCCCACCTTATGTTATTTATGAGTTATGCCCTTAAAGTGATTAAGTGCACGTGTAAAGCAATAGACAAGTATTCACTCAAAAGTAGTAAATCAGTCAAGGGTACTTCCTAGTCTATATGCAATGCAAACGTACCTTGTCGCCAGCACTCTTCAACAGGAATTGAGAAAATTTAAATAGACACGTGCCTATAATGCAAGAATCTAAATTTTTTTTTAATTAGTCAACTAATAGGTTACTATTATTTAATTTGCAGTATGTAGGGTGATCACAGAGAAATAATATTTAAAGCAGTAAAGAGGACTTTGCAATTTACAGCAACCTGCAAAAAATTTAGTCAGTAGTGAACTACTACTGCCGCGGAAATGCGGTGTTTGCCGTGTTTGCGCGGCTAGATAGTAGGCTCTGTTGCTCTGCCTTCTAAGGCAGAGGTATAGAGTTGCTATATGTCCTTAGCTGCAGTTATAGTTCCTGTTCTCGGATTCCTACAAACAGAAAGAAGAAAAAGAAGAATATCATACCGTTCCCTCCCCGGTAACGGCGCCAAAATTTGATTGAAACGGGAAAATAGTAAAGAATAAGTGAGAAAATCTTAGTCTCGCTTCAATACAACCGTGTAGCAAGGGCTAAACAGGTCGATCCACAGGGAAGGATGCAATAGAAGCTTTTCAGAACGATCTTCTTTGTAATTTTCTTGGAAAAGAAAAAAAGATATTGATTGTGAGAATTAGATTTAATCAAGCAAAAGAATTATAGTTTACTAACCATCTACCACAGCCAAAGTATTAGTCTCAAAGAATGAGCATCATATTGAATAAAGAATTACCTACCTAAGGGTTTTGATTGAGAACAAGTAAGGTGAATAAAGATATTGTAAACCCTAATTAGTTTGCACTAATAAAAACTATAGTTCGTCTTAATTTCAAAGAATAGCAAAAGAAAAGTCCACTTAACATTATGCTATCAAAGTATTTAAATATGAATCATGAATGACCATTTGAATTGCAACCTAAATTAGTTAAACTAAATTATTGATTCACCTTCAAGAACACTAATTTTAATCCTAGGATTTCTAACAAGCATAGACATAAATCAGTTCATCTTTTAAAATAAACTAAGGCTGATCGAGAGATTAGCAAACTATAGTTTTAATTAGTTATTCATATTTTTATTTTTATTTTCAAATTTTCTTTTGAATAAGAAAAGTTGCATGAAAACGAAAAGAAGAAAAATAAATAATCAAAGCAGAAAACTAAATTGAATTGCAAAGAATATAAAGAAAGAAAAACCTTTTTATTGGATGTCACTGACCAATTACAAAGCTCCTCTGCTTCTTCCATAATCTTCTTCTCCAACTAACAAAAACAAAAAATACAAGAAAATTCAAAAAGAAGAAAAAGATCTACAGAAAACCCTATGCTTCAGCTCACAGATCCACCCTCTCTGTTGCTCTGCAGGGGTATTTATAGGAGATATAAGACGTAGAGTCCCAGTACAACTCTCCCAGAAACCGCATTGCCAGATTCATCTTAACGGCCTCGGAAACGCAGCTATAGCCATGTTTCTGTAGCAATAGTATGGCCAATGGCCATGCGCTTTCTTGCGTGGTCTCCTCTGGTCCGTTCATCTGGGCGCCTCCTTCTGGATTCTACATTCAAACTGTACACCCCGTTCCTGGGATATGTACCTAGATGCGTGTCCGAAATTTTTTCGCCGATTTCTCAGATTTTTAACCGGTATTTCATCCCAATTTCAGGCGAGTGCTTTTTAATACACTTAAAAATAACGCTCTTGTATTTATAGCATGATATCTATATGTGGATATTTTAACATGCCTAGCACTTTCTACTATAGTTTTACCATGCTATGTGAGTTAATGTATGATATTGTACTCGGTATTTACACCGGCACACGGTATTTACACCTGCACTTGGCATGTTATATTTGGTATATGATTCATGACACCGACACTCGGTATTTATACCGGTACTTAGTATTTACACCGACACTTAGCATGTTACACTTGATATATGATTTATGACTCTGACACTCGGTATTTACACTGGTACTCGGTATTTGCACTTGCACTTGATATTTAGACACCGGTACTTGATATATGTCATACTTGACACCTAATCCTGACACCCGGTATATGACATGCTCTCGTATGCTATAAGTACATTGACTTGACATTGTGACCCTTGACCGGATACTACCACTCCTGATACATGTATTATATGACATATTCATGACTATCACTTTTACGGGGACTTGGCATGATTATTATATTATTACCAGACATTTGGTACTCCTGAACTCCTGTATACTTGAACCCCTGAAATAGGGAGGCTCCTGACATTACTCCTAATATTATACTCTTGTTGACCCCCATAATAGGATAACCATGGATATTAGACTTTTGTGAATACCCTGTGGACATTATTATTTGAGACTCTGTTATATTTAAACAACTTACACCGGGATGGGGAAATTGATGGGTATCGATATAGCTTCTGTGTTTATGGTGGCCAGACATATGTTGTACAACTATTCATGTTAGATTCGACCTGGAGACCACCAGGCATTTCTGAGTGGTGTACTGGCACCCCTACCCCCTTGCTTTCCTACCGGGTGTGCTATAATCCCCTGGGTATATCCTGTGGGGAACGGTGACACTCTATTCCTGTTCGGGAGTATACTAAGACCTTCGGGCATATAGTAAGTCCCGGTGCCTAGTGGTACGTTCCGGCTCAGTATCGGATACTCCTAAACCGTTGTCCCGGGCATGTACGAGACCCATTCTAAACATGGTTCGTCGTTCCCCATCAATTTCCAATAACCAACCTCGCTCGGCTTGTATGCGGAAGTATATGGCACCGGTCATATACCAAAACATACAAATTGAATGAGTCTTAATAATAACTTGATAATTGGCTTCATGCTACATAAATTTTATTGTCATGTTCATACTTGCTATTTATTGTAATTACTCCATGCTTGCTTGATAGGTAGTAAAAATTGCATATTTATCACTACATTTACTATCATGTTTCCTATTTATTCTTTTAATTATGCACTATTACCAAAGTTTTGTTATTTAATGTGTGCAGGCCTTGAGTATTTATTCAAATAAAGAATAAAAGTCTAAATGAAGCCCAAAAGCCCATGTCCAAGCCCAATGCAAAAGTTGCAATTACCGAATGTCAAAGTTGCAATTACCAATTGCCAAAGTTGCAAATACTAAAAGAAGAGGGAAGGGATAGACTTCTACTCAACCCTAAATGCTTACGGGATGAGGATAAAGATAAAAGAAGGAAAGTGTAAAGATAAAATTCGTTTTGAAGAGATTTGGATTTAGGGTAACTTGCTTCCCAAGTTATCCCGAATTTTCAAAATAAAGAGTCGAAATGCCAGATCTAAACGGATGTACCCAGATGGACGGACCAGAGGAGGCCACGCGCGAAAGCACGTGGCCAGGGACAAGGCTGTGGCCGCGAAAACGCGGATGAGAGGGGATACCTGCTTTTGCACGAGAGTTTTACCGGACTCTACTTCTTTCAGCTCTTATAAATACCCCTGCAGAGCAACAGAGAGGCGCATCCAGAGACGGGAAATTAGGGTTTCTTTAGTTTTTCTCTTTTCAAATTTCTATAATCTTCATTTCATTTTTAGCATACTTTGGAGAAGAAGGAGCATTGTATTTGGACGCGATTTCAAATAAAGGTTACCTTTTTTGCCATTTAAATTCTTGTCATTTAATTTTGTTTTACTCTGTGATCTTTCTATTTGTTTTGTTCTTCTTTCTCTCACAATTCTTCATATTAAACCAATAAAAAAAATTTAAAATATAAAAAAATGATTAACTAATTCTAAAGTGTGGTTTGCTGATTTCTTAAACAACGCTAGAGCAGTTTAGGAATTGAATGGATTGATAATAATTTTTAGAAACCCTAGGTTTAAGACAGATTGCTTGAAGATTAAATTGATAGTTAGTTTTTCTAATCTAGGTTACACCTCTAAACTATTCTTCACAACTTCATGCTTAAGTACTTTAACAGCATAACCTTAAGGTGAGACTTTTCTTATGCTGTACTTAGAAGTTAGGATGAACACTTGTTGGATTTTTAGTAGTGCAAACTAATTAGATTCTAATATCATTTTTTCTTCCTTGAATCTTTTCTAATAAACCTAGGATAGATTTTATGTATTTCAAAATGATATTCAATATTCAAGACTTGCACAATGGGTTGTGGTAGAAGATCAGTAAAATCACATTTCTCCAATCATATATTCCAAATCTAATCTCTCTTTTGTTTTGTTCTAAGGATACAGAGAAATCGTCCGAAAAACTTGCATCGCATCCTTCCCTGTGGATCGACCCGCTTTGGGCCCTTGCTGCAGCGGATAGAATTGAAACTGAGAATTCATAAACTTTAACTCTTTCTTTGCAATCTCAGTTTTTCAATCAAAATTTTGGCGCCGTTGCCGGGGAAGGAACGACACGATTTTCTCAAAACTAATTCTTTTATTCTTTCTGTTTGCAGGTTCAGAGAATAGGAAAACTAATAGCAGTAAAGGACATATAGCAACTCTGTTCCTCTGCCCTCGAAGGCAGAGCAACAGAGCCTACTACAGAGCCGCGTTTCCGCGGCCTGAGTAGTTCACTACTCACTCTGTTTTCTGCAGGTTGCTGTAATTTGCAAGTTTGATTTACTGCTCTGTTAAATATTCTCTGTGATCACCCTGCATACTGCTAATTAATTAACAGTAACTTACTTGTTGAAAAATAAAAAAATTTGACTCTTGCATCGTAGGCACGTGTCTATTCAATTTTTTTAATTTTGTTGAAGAGTGCTGGCGACAAGGTACGTTTGCATTGCATATAGATTAGGAAACACTCTTGGCTGATTTACTACTTTTTGAGTGATTACTTATCTACTGCTTTACACGTACAAAAAAAAAATTTAAGGGCAAAACCATTAACAAGATAAGGTGGGGATTTCATCACCCTTCCTTGGCCTACAAATCTTCTCCGTCACACTCACAACCCTAACCTTGAGTAAAATTGACTAGCCGTTGGCCCTAGGTTAACTCGGACTCACTAGGAGATTGGCCGAAGGAGTAAGTTGTTCAAAATTAACTCTTGCCAAATCGGTGTCTAGGAAGGGGATTAAAGGCCGAAAGCCCGAAGATCGGTGGTTATTTAATTAAGGAACGTCTTTGACGGAAAACCTCCCACCGGTCTTGCCACCTAGCTGGCCGATTAACTTGTGGTTAAGGTCGGCAATATACCTCCTAAGAACATTCTAAAGTTAGGAGTCGTCTAGGTCAAGGCTTACCCTAGAATAGGAATTTTGACTGTTTTTCTTTTTTTTTATTGATTGATTGGGTGAACTTGTTTGCTAATTGTGCATGTCTGCTTGGTCGAGAGACCCACTTACATCTAGACTAACTAGAACCAGTTCACCGCCCGAGCAAAAGCCCGACTCACACATGGTACAACCACCGTCACTACAAGATAGGTTCTATCCTATTAGGACTCTCTTCCTTCTTGCATTCAGTTATCCGATGAAGGTGTTGACCAATTTGAGCTCAAGCCACAATACATCAACACTCTTCCCAAATTTCATGGACTTGAATCTGAGGATGCATACTTTTTCATAAGGGAATTTGAAGAAGTATGTCTCATGATGAAGATACCCAACCTAGGAGGATGCCATCAAACTACGGTTTGTCCCATTCGCTTTGAAAGACTTAGCAAAGAAATGGCTCTATAGTCTAGAGGCCGATTCAATATCTTCGTGGGATAATTTCGTTAAAGCCTTCTTAAAGAAATTTTATCCCGTCCACAAGACTGCACTAATTAGGAAGAGCATCTTACAGTTTAAGCAAACAGCTAATGAACTTTTTTGGAAATATTTCGAACGTTTTAAGGACCTCCTTGCCCAATGCCCTCACAATGGGATAGAGAAATGGCGACTTTGCCAAGTTCTACATGATGGATTAGAATATCAAACTAAAACGCTATTAGAATCCATGTGCCAAGGAGGATTTTTGAAAAAGAACGAAAATGAAGGATGGTTATTATATGAAGAATTAGCTGATAATTTCATCCAATGGGAACCAACTCCAGAAAAATTTAGGACTAATTACCCTACTTCTTCTAAAGGAGGTATCCATTCCATTGAGGCCAACATAGCTACCGATGCTAAGTTAGCTGCTGTGATGCGAAGACTAGAAGCTCTTGAAACTGAAGAACCAGTCTCTGTGAACCAAGTCAGCCCAACACCTTCGGCGGGCTGTACTTATTGTCAAGACATGAACCATGTATTCAAGGAATGTCCCATCTTTATCGTGCATCAAACCTTGCCCGAACATATGAGTGCGGCCTTCACAAGGCCCGCCAACAATCCATATTCGCCCACCTACAATCCCAGTTGCAGAAATCATCCCAATTTTTCATGGGGCCCAAGCAACAATGATCAAACTAGGCCCAAATTCTCCAACAATTTCGAAAATCCACTCTATCAACAAAATTTTCCTAGTAAAAATCCTCCACACTCTTTCCAATATTCATAAATGGAAACAAGACTCTCCAACATGGAAAGAAAGATGGACACTCTAGTTAAAAATCATGACACGCTGGCTCAAGTCTTGACTAGGATAGAGATCCAACTGAATCAACACGAAAGACAAAGGGGAACTCTACCAAGTCAACCATTGCCAAACCCTAGGAATCCTAGGCAAGCCAATGAGGCTCAAGACCAAAACCACTGTAACTTGGTTCATACACTAAGATCAGGAAAACAAGTTGATAATCACGTATCCATGCAACAGGACCCATCTCAGTTGTTCATTCCATCTAGTTCACTCCATCTCCGCAAAACTCCAAAGAAACTGAAGTTGAGAAATCAGCAGGACAGGTGCATCAGCCTATAGCCCCATTTCCAAATAGGCTTAGGAGTAATAATAATGCACATATGGAGAAACTACTCGAGATATTCAATCAGGTTAGGCTCAATATACCACTTCTTGATGCAATCCAACAGGTCCCTAGTTATGCCAAATTCCTTAAGAACATGTGCATCAAGAAAAGAAAGACAAATGTGCCTAAGAAGGTTTTTCTAGCCACTAACATTAGTGAGCTATTGTCCAACCAGATCCCAGTCAAGTACAAGGACCCTGGTTGCCCTACCATTTCTTACACAATAGGTCGAGCTGAAATCAATCGAGCACTCCTCGATTTAGGAGCTAGCATTAATTTGCTTCCTTTCTCCGTATATCAACAACTTGGATTAGGAGAACTCAACCCAACCCAAGTTATAATCCAATTGGCTAATCGCTCAATCAAAGTTCCTAAGGGAGAGATCAGTGATGTCCTCATACGGGTGGGATAATTCATTTACCCAGTCGATTTTATTATTTTAGAGACACAACCTGTGTCTAATCCTAGGTCCCAAACTCCCGTCATCTTAGGACGCCCGTTCCTAGCAACCGCGAATGCAATTATAAATTGTAGAAACAGATCCATGAGATTGACTTTTGGGGATATGACCAAGGAAGTTAATGTTTTCAACTTAGGTAAGCATCCCTACGACATGACCGACCAACCCTTTGAGGTTAACTTCATTGAAACATGACGAGTGAGCACAATGAGGAGATCATACTAGAGTCAAAGGAAGAGGAAGAGTTAGAATCAAGTGATCTCAACCTTGATGAGACTGAATGGGCAGCAAATCCAAGTTCTATAGTGATGGAAAATTCAAGCTTAACACCTCCACCCATCGATCCACCTCCTTCATTGGAGTTAAAGACCTTGCCTAAACATCTTAAGTACGCCTACCTAGGTGAACAAGAGACGTTACCAGTCATAGTTGCCTCCAATTTGACTAATTGGTAAGAGGAAGACCTACTGGCAACCCTTAGGAGACATAGGGAAGCCATTTGGTTGGACTATGGCATATATCAAGGGACTGAGCCCTACGATAGTCCAGCATCGAATCCATCTAGAGGAAGGGGTTAACCGAAGAGGGATCCACAGCGTAGGCTAAACCCACTCATGCAAGAGGCTGTACAAGTTGAAATAGTGAAACTGTTAGATAATGGGATCATTTATCCCATTTCCGATAACGAATGGGTTAGCCCAATGCATGTGGTTCCTAAGAAGTCTAGCTTTACTGTGGTAGAAAACGACAAGCATGAGTTAGTGCAAACACGATGGCCCACCAAAGTTCGAGTATGCATAGACTATCGCAAGTTGAATGCCGCCACTAGGAAAGATCCTTTTTCCCTCCCATTTATTGATCAAATGCTGGAACGATTAGACGGCCATGAGTATTACTGTTTCTTGGACGGTTACTCAGGGTATAACCAAATCCCAATAACCCCGGAGGACCAAGAAAAGATAATGTTCATGTGCCCATTTGGGACATTTACCTATCGTCGAATGCCTTTCAACCTATGTAATGCCCCCGCCACATTCCAACGTTGTATGTTAAGCCTTTTTTCTGATATGGTTGAGCGCTTCTTAGAGATTTTCATGGACAACTTCTCCGTCTATGGGAATTCATTTGACCAATGTCTCCATCACTTGGAGCTAGTGCTGAATAGATGCACCGAAAAAAACTTGACCCTCAATTGGGAAAAGTGCCACTTCATGGTGCAGCATGGGATTGTCTTAGGTCATGAGATATCAAGCGAAGGGATCAAAGTAGACAAAGCTAAGGTGGAGATCATAGCCAAACTTCCAATTCCACGATGCGTGAAGGACATTCGTTCTTTCTTAGGACACGCTGGGTTTTACCGTAGGTTCATTAAGGATTTTAGTAAAATTGCTAGACCCCTTACAAACCTCCTAGCTAAAGACGTGCCCTTCATCTTTGACGATAAGTGTAATAGCGCGTGGGAGAAGTTGAAATTGGAACTCATCTCTGCACCTATCATCTCACCTCCGGACTGGTCCAACCCTTTTGAGATCATGTGCGATGCCTCCGATTTGCGATAGGCGCTGTCTTAGGACAGCGCAAGGATAACAAGCAACACGTGATCTATTATTCAAGTAGGACACTTAATGACGCCCAAATGAAATATACTACAACCGAGAAAGAATTCTTGGCAGTAGTGTTCGCTTTGGAGAAATTCCGCCCATTCCGACTTGGGACCAAGACCACGATTTTCACTGACCATTCTGCACTTCGATACCTAATGCTAAAAAAGGATGCGAAGGCTCGACTCATTCGTTGGATCCTCCTCCTTCAAGAATTTGATCTCGAAATTTAAGATAAAAAAGGTGTTGAAAACGTTATCGCAGACCATCTCTCTCGTGTGCCAAACGCACCTTCTGACGAACTGCCCATCAATGACAATTTTCCCGATGAACAACTTCTAGCTATCTCTAAGGAATCATGGTTTGCCGACATAGTAAATTACTTAGTCACAAACCAAACACCACCTAATTGGTCAAAACAGGATAGATACCGATTCTTGTCTCAAGTCCGGTATTACATATGGGAAGATCCTTACCTTTTCAAATATTGTAGCGACCAAATTATTAAGAGATATGTCCCCGATGAGCCTCCTCCTTGAGGTACAACTCCAAGCCAACAAACAATCACCTCACAACCTTGAGGGACAACCACAAAGCAACACAAGGATCACCTCACAACTTGAGGGATACAACCCAAATGCACAACCTCCTCAACATAATGAGGGAAAGGCACAAAGCCAAGCAAATGAAGGGTTTACAACTTGGTGGTCTAAACAACAACCACAAACAATTTCTTTCCCACACAAAGATCCTATAGAATAAGATAGTAGATGTACCTCAAGTGTGGAGAAAACCAAGGAATAGAAATCAAAAACTCAAAGAAAATTTTTGGGAAAAACTAGAACCAAGATGAAGAAATTGAATCAAAATCTTTTCCCAAAAACCCTTTCTTGATTTTCCAAACCCTTAGCAAAAACACCAAATAGATTGTTCAATTTAAAGCCCAAAAACTTCTCTTGATTGCCGTGAAAACACTAGAGAGTCAGAAAAATTCGCACAAAAAATCTTTTTGGAAAAACTCTTTCCATTGGGGTATTTATAGGCCATTTGGAAAACTAGCCGTTGGCAGCAGAAACTGCCAAAACTGAACTACCGGTCGACCAGTCGGTCGACCGTCCAATGGTCTTATTTTGACCGCTGACAGCTACCGATCGACCGGGAGTCGACCGTCCCCAGAACCAGAGAGCAACGGCTCTCTGGGCGGTCGACCGTTCGGTCGACCGGAACAAATAGAGAGCAACCTGCTCTCAGTCGGTCGACCGTGCGGTCGACCGGCTAAAGGGGCAGCCAGCGTGCACGTATCCGTGCACGTCGGTCGATAGCGACGGTCGACCGGCTACTTGGTACGGTCGACCGTACGGTCGACCGACCTAGCCTGGCAGCAGCAATTCTGGTCAGAAAAACATGTAATTTTTAATCCTAAAAATTCTCATAAATCTTTTAAAAAATACACAAAAATAGTTTTATCATTTTACATTGATATATAAACTTGTGATAAAAATTTCATCACAAATAACAAATATTTTGAAACATTTTTGTGTCTTATCATTTTTACCAAAAACCAAAACTTGTATTTTCTAAAACTTGGATTTTTGAATAGAAAATACATTTTGTCCAAAACTCATCCAAATACAAAAACATGATATTAAACAACATTTAGGCATGATGTATATGGATATAATCCTATATACATGAAACATATATATATATCCATATTTTTGACTTTAATTCCAAAATATGTTTTGTTAAAAATACCAAACATAAAATACATGAAATAGACTATCAAACTAAGTTTTTCTAAGAAGTTGAAGCATGCATGTATATAGAACAAATCTAATATACATTAAACCATGTAAACTTGTTTTGAATCTATCTATTCATGAAACCAAGATCGGTTAAACCAAAAACGGAAAAATCGAAAACCAATATTCAAAACATGAAACGCGTGTGTTGTGAACTTGAGCATATCATACTATTCTAATCTTTACAATTTAGATCTAAATACAAAACTAAACTAGGGTACCGAAGTCTTCTTGTAGAGCGCCGTCTCCAAGCCGACTCGATCCAAAACTTCGTGATCAACCGAGCTAGTGTTATATATGATCTTTGACGCTTGGGCTCTTGAATCACTAAGTGAAAGCTTCCAAATCATCTTGTTGAAGCTAATCACCAACTAATATCTTGATTAATGATCTGAAACTAAAATCACAAGAATATTAGTACACAAAACTACATGAGTTAATCATCATCAAAACTAGAGTGGAAGGCCTTTGGGCCAACAATCTCCCCCTTTTTGATGATGGCAAAACTCATGGAGTTATATATGCATGGATTAAAGTTAAGCTTCAGAGAAGCTCCCCCTTAACTCATGCATAGGAATAAACAAGTAGATATGCAATGTAAGCTCTTAAACATGTATGCATAGACATGCATAAAACAAGATACCAAATACAAAAACATGCTCTTGATACCAAATATATGACATATGAAATGCATCATGCATAAAAACGTGCTCTTGATGCCAATAAACTCTTGATACCAATAAAAACATGTTCTTAAATAATGCTCTTGATACTAATTAAACAAAACAAATAAAGAATTAAACAATTAATCAATTAAACAATTAAACGACAAAACATGTATATAAACTCAAATACTTCTCCCCCTTTTTGTCAATCATCAATAAAAGGGTCCAAGTAAAAACAAATCAATAAATTCTTCTCCCCCTTTTTGTTCGAAACAAAGAATCAACTAAGGGGTTTAAAAGCAATAAAACAATGATCTCCCCTTTTTGTCTAAAACACAAATTATGTAAATAAGGGGTGACAATCAATTAAGATATCAATTAAAAAAAATTATCAAAGTAGAGCATCTTGATACCAATTGAAAGGAAACATATAAACATTGATACCAATTATAAGAAAACAATCTTGATACTAATTGAAATTAAACATAACAAATTTTGAATTTCTAAACAAGGATTTTGATACCAATTGTAAATATTTTTCATATGATACCAAATTGAAATTATCAATCATAAAGTATGGGAGTGGAAATCAAATACCAATTGAAAGATGAAATACAAGTTTTCTCCCTCTTTATGAAATACCAAATGAAAGCATGCAAAGCTTGTATATGGATACCAATTGAAAACTAGTGAATTGAAACAAGATAGTCATTATAAAACAAGCTTTATCATGATCAAAATTTGTGCTTTAAGATATATGAATATAATAAGCACAAATAAAAAACATATATATGTATGAAAATTAGATACCAATTGAAATTGATATTCTTTAAAGTGCAAGCATACATATACAAAAGTTATATGAGTATACAAAAATGTCAACATTGATACCAATTGAAAGAATTTCAATGATACCAATTGAAACAACAATAATGATCAAGTGTATATCTCATATTACCTAGCCTCCCAATCATGTTCAAGTTTAAAATGATTTTTACTATAAGGCATACATGAGCATGATCTCCCATCCAACCACCCTTTGAAGGTAGGGTTTTTTAAAATAGGTTTAAAAATAGAATACGGTTGAAAATCTCTACCATAAGAAGAATACGAACTAGTTAAATGGAAATCTTGTTAACTAGTACGAAATTCTTCAAGTAAGGAACAAAACAAAATTATTTTTCATGAAACACATGTAATTCACATGATCACTAAACACTCAAAATCCATAAAGCCCATATCATACTCATGAAACCAAAGTCATGAGAAACCTAATAAAGTGAGTGAACAAGTGTTATGTGACACATATCATCGTGAAAATATTCAATTAAGCTCAATTGAGATTCCTTAAATATGAAACATGAAAATGTAAAATTTTTCAATAAAACTAATTTATACTTCAAGGCATATGTATGTTTTGACAACACAAAAAGTATACATACATATCCCTAAACACTATTTGAGTTCATAATAAAGATTTGCATGAAAAGCAAATGACTCAAGGGGTATACATGTATATCTTAAGGTTTGGCAAAATAAACATATACATGAAGTGAAAACACATGATCATAAAAACATGTCCAAAATAGGGAATACAAGTTAGAATGCATGAATCATCAAAACTAGACTATACTAGAACAACAAATGGGTACAAACAAGCATCCAAGCACAAACATATATAAAGATTTATTTGTGGCCCATTCTATGTGCAAGTATATACCTAGTCTTAATGAAAACTAACATTTAAACAAGTAATCAAATCATGTAGCATAAAACGGGACATAAATCATCATTACAAACATAAAACGATCATTATGTAAATCTACATGCTATTAGAGTTATGATGTGCATAATAGCTAAACAAATGGTAAGAACACAACATATGGGTCCATATAAACATGGGTGATCTCAAAAGCTATACATGCATGTCAATGATCTAAGAGTCATGGTATTTAACATAATAAACTATAATCATCAAAACAAAACAATAATCATAAACATCCATATGATCATTATGTGTATGCATATGTATTAGATTTAGAGCATACATATTGTAAGATCACCTAGAGGGGGGGGTGAATAGGTGATGGCTAATCTAAAGGTCACTTATGAACAAATAATGCGGAATTAAAACTAAGTTGACCAAATTAAAGCTTCTTATTAATTTAACACTTATGTATAACCAAGAGTGTTGCCGAATTCCCCTTGCGAGGCTCTGGACAAGCTCCTCTAGATTCCCCTTGAATCGGTTGAGGTGCCGCGTTGGCTCTCTTGGTTGAATACTAGTGTTATCAAGCAATCCCAAGCAAGTATAGCAATTTAAGCACAAGGGTATATCAAGCATGTAAAGTAAAGACAATGAAAGTAATGCAAGATATAAAAGAGACAAAGAGAGAGAGAGGGATAGAGTAAGCAATCGCAAACACAAAGGGTTTGTTTCGAGGTTCGAGCACACTTGCTCTACATCCCGCCTTCGACACACGAAGGATTTCCACTATGTAAGATCCCACCGGATCTCTCCTCGGTGCCGTACACCTACAAACCCTCGGACTCCCAAGTCCCGTACACACGCAAGTCCACCGACTCGCCGAGGCCGTACCTCTACCAATGAGTTCACAACCGAACTCCAACCACCAACAACGAGCACACTTGCCCGTTTCCTCAAATACAAAGAAAAGATCTCTTTGATGATCACAACACTTGATCACCTAAAGAGCACTCTCACTACAACACACCTATAGGAATATCTAGCAATGGATAGCTCAAGTGTGTGGTGAGAAAATGAAGGAAAGAAAGCTTTGTTGGAAAACACAAGAAATCACTTAAACACTCTCTTGATAAAAACTCTTCCTTTTGATTGGAAGTATTTGCACTAAAATCTTGTAGAGAAACTCCTCTAAAAGTGTCTGAAAAACAGCTCAAGAAGTCTCCTAAATGTTAACCTCAAAACAGATGACAAAATCCCTTTTTATAGGCTTCAGAAAAATAGAGCCGTTGGGGTTCTGTCAGAGCTGGCGGTCGACTGCCGGTCGACCGGCCAACGGTCATTTTTCTGACCGTTGCAGCCACCGGTCGACTGGTGAGTCGACCGCTCTTCTGGAAAGAACTGTCGGTCGACCGGTCCGGTCGACTGGCATTTTCCAGAGAGCAACAGGTTTGGGTCGGTCGAGTATCGGTCGACTCCGGTCGACTGATACGCACATGCACAAAAACTGTGCATGTCGGTCGAGTGCCGGTCGACTGCCGGTCGACCGGTCACTGAGAAATTCTGAAAAATCAGAACTTCCAGGACCTGGAAAATTTGGATTTGGTTTTGGGTCTTGGATAAAATGTTTTGGTCTTGAAAAATCATAGAGTATGAGCATGTGTCATACTACTATCAAGGTAAAATACTTGGTAAAAATTCTTTTGATAAAAACCTAATTTTCCATGAAATATTTTTCCAAACCTTTATCAAATACAAAAACAAGATATTTGAGTCCATTTAAAAGCATAGTGTGTATGGATATGATCCACTCCACAATCAATATGAAATATCTATGTTTTTGAATTCTAGTATACAACTTGGTTTTGGTTAAAGAATATACATGATAGAAATACCAAAAACCAACAAATATTTTGTCTCAAAGAAAAATCTTTTTCTAAAATAAAAGTTCTTTTCTAAAAACAAAATCTTTTATGAAATCAATCATATCAAGAGTTCTATCAAGAGTGTGTGTGTGTGATATAACTTGAGCAATCCACCAACTATCTATCCTTTACATTTTTACTAAAACAAAAATACAAATTTTATACCTAGACACAAGTCTTCAACTTCTTGAAGTCTTCACTTGAAGCTTCACATCATCTTGACTTGGTCCAAGCTTGATCCAAAGCTCCTTGGATCACAACATGCAAGCTCCAAATCTTGTTCTTTTATCCTTTGTTGAGCTATGCACCTACTAAGATCTTGATCATGAATCTGTCACTAATTAAACACAAGATCATTAGTAACTATAACTACATGAGTTGATCATCATCAAAACTAGGGTGAAGGGCCTTTGGGCCAACAATCTCCCCCTTTTTGATGATGACAAAACTCATGAAGTTATATATGCATGGATTAAAGTAAAGCTTCAAAGAAGCTCCCCCTTAACTCATGCATACCAAATAAATAAAAAATATGGCAATAAAAGCACATGACATGTATGCAATGTAGGAGATGCAATCATATAGATCAAGTCATAAATCAAATCTTTTGCTCCTAATTGCAAGACAACAAATATGCATAAATACAAATCTTACTCCCCCTTAAGCAAGGAACCAAATACTTGTCCCCCTTAAGTAAGGAAATCATGAAATCATGCATATAAAATCACAAATTCTTCTCCCCCTTTTTGTCAATCATCAACAAAGGGTTCAAAGAAAAATACATCAAACAAATTTTCTCCCCCTTTTTGTTAAAAATAAGGAAATCAAGGAGGGTTAAATACAAATCAATCAATAAAATTTATATGCGATATAAATTCATGAAGAGGAAGACGTTAAGTTAGCTTCCCGACACATATACATTACATGAAAGAGGGATGACAAGCCCTAATTCACATAACGTATAATATGTCATGCATAAGAGGAGATGTGAAGCTCCCCCTACACACGTATATCATGAAAAGAAGAGTTGTCAAGCTCCTCAAATTATAATATACTCAACATGAATCTACATATGGAAGAGATGTTAAGCTCTCCTTGCATATAGACAATACAAATCAAAAATTTGAATTTTTCTTATGAAAACAAAATTTTGAAATATCTTAAAATACAATATTTTCTTTTAAGGTACCAAATGTAGAACAACCAAATTTGAATTTTGATACCAATTATGAAATACAATGCATAAGCTTGAAGATAAATAAGATTTGAAGTAAGCTTAGCATTAACAACTTTGTGCTTAAAATATAAGAGTCAATTTTAGCTAAAGCACAAGTACAAATCATATATATGTATGAAAAGAGTATATCAATTGAAGTAGATACATACATATATGAAAGAACAAAATATGAGTATATACAACAAGAGTCAAATTGATACCAATTGAAAATATCCAATGATACCAATTGAAAAGTAAGCATAGGTGTATACATCATATAATCTACCATATGAAGAATTCGAACTAGTTAAATGAACTTATTTTAAGAACTAGTACGAGATCCTTCCATCAAGGAATAAGTTAAAAGTTTTTCATGAAAGATCAATGAAACACAAGGCACTAAAAAGCACTCTATCCATAAAGTCCATATCAAAAAGAAGTGAGTGTGATAGTGTTATGTGAAACATGGTATCATGAAAGTTGCAATAAAACTCAATATTCCTTAAAATCATAAATTTTGAAAATACGAAAATCATCACAAATTATATTTCATAGCATATGTATGTTTTGACAAGACATTAAGTATACATACATATCCCCAAAATACAATTGAGTCCTCATAAATAGATTTGCATGAAAAGCAAATGACTCAAGGGTTATCCATGTATATTTTAATGTTTTGGCAAAAGAAACTTATACATGAAATGAAATCACATGATCAAAACATAAATCCAATGGGAATACAAGTTTAAGAATGTAATGATCATCAACATAAGGCTATACTAGTACATCTAATAGGCACAAATAAGCATTCAACCCAATCATATATAGATTTATTTGTGGTCCATAAGGTGTACAAGTATAAATCCAAGTGTTGACAAATACTAACATCTAAACTAATATTCAATACAATGAAGCATCAAAATTTTGAAATCACAAAAGAATTTATCCATAAAAATAGGATCATGTGCAATACTTGAAGAATAGATAACTAGTTTAAATGAATTTTTGACAAACTAGTTAAAGATCCTTCATAAATAAAAAATCATATGTTTTTCATGAATAATACTAAATACATAAAAGTTCAAGCACTCATATTCCATAAAGCTCCAAATTATATGTTTTCTTAAAGATGAGTGTTCAAAGGTTATGTAAATAGTATCCACATGAAAATAGTCATTGAAGCCCAAAACGATCATAAGTCAAATTTTTTAACAACAAATCATGAAAAAACATTTTTCACTAAAATCAACAATTTTCATGGTATATGTATGGTTTATACAAATCTAACAATATGCATACATATCCCAAAAATAAAAGAGTCTATTAAATGTTTGCATGAAGGCAAGAGACTCACGGGTATACATGTATATTTATTAGATTTGAATTAAGCATGCATATACATGAAGTAAATCACTAAAATAGGTAAAACATGTATAAAAGAGAATCATCAAAACTAGTCTTATACATATGCATAAAGTGGATACAAATGAGCATGAAGTTCAATCATATATATGAGTCAATTGTATTTCACTATACATCTATGTATGAATACAAGTTTTGAAATATTCTACATCTAAGCATGTAAATACCACATGAAGCACAAATCAAACAAAATCATGAACATGCTATGAATGTATGAAATAAGTAAAAGCATGTATATAAAAATAGGAGTTAAGAAATTGTTACCAACTTCAAAGCTCCAAGCATGGTGGTTGACCCACCAAAATTCCTTGATAGCAATGCATCCCAATGTTTGTCCATCATGTCCATTGCATTGGCTACCAAGGCACCAATCTTCTCACGTTTTGTGAGATCCCACACCTACATCAAAATCAAAAGGTGGGGGTTTTGGTACCCATGTTTTCTTGGGTCCTTGGGGTTAGCATTGTTGTAAGGAACCCAAAATTTATTATACTTAGCAAAGTATAGATATGGTTTCTTATCAAAACAATATTTTGCTAGATGGCCTTTGCGGCCACAATATGTACAAATGTACACCTTAGCATGATGCTTATGAGTGTGATTGTGATCGTGTTGTGCATCATAAGCATGAGCATGATGTGTATGTGCATGAGCATGTGGAGTTTGTTTCTTGGGAAACATGGACTCCAATCTAGTATGTTTAATGCACAAGAGTTCAAAGTTGAACTCAAATTATTCATTTTATTTTTCAAGTTCTTAATCTCATTAGTAGCGGCATGAAAAGCATGATGAGATGAAGAATCATTTTTCTTTTTCTTCTTAGCAACAAAATCTTTTTCTTTTTCAATAAATTTTCTTTTCAAAGTAATATTTTCTTGAAAGATATTTTCTTTTTGTTTTTCTACCATAGCAATCTTATCCTTCAAAGACATATTCCCTTCACATAAATCATTCAATTTAGACATAAGGGAAACATTCTCATTTTTCAAATTCTCATTTTCTTTTTCTAAACATGCAAGTTTATTTCTAAGAGAATCATTTTCTACATGCATGCAATCAAATTTCTTTTTCAAAATATTGTTGTCTTTTTCTAAGCATGCAATGTTATCTTTAAAAGAGTCTTGTTCTATATGCATGCAAGCAATGTCCTTTTTCAAATTTTTATTTTCTTTCTTTATCATGTCATATTTTTCAATAATCATATGGCAAAATGAAGTAAGCTCATCATATGACATGTCCTCATCCTCGGATTCGGAAGTTACCTCAAGGGGGTCATCCCCTTGGACCATGTAGCACTTGTTGGAGGTGTCGCTTCCAATATCCGAATCGCTCCCCGCAAGGTATTGTTCATTTTCGCCAAGGGAGATGAGGGTGTTCCAAACTACAAAAGCCATATCAATATTAGCAACCCTAAATAAGTAATCATCATTTAGGGTACTCTTCAAAGCATTTAGGGCTTTTGTATTAGCCTCAAGATTCTTACCATCTATGCAATAAGCATTATTAGTAGTGGCAAGATATACATTATAACCTAGGGCTTTGAGGAATAATGACATCTTAACTTTCCAAATGTGGATGTTAAGAATATCAAAGGTGGGTGGTGACATAAAGTCCATGGTGAGGTGTGTGTGTATAACAAATATTGTGATTAGCCCAAATGTAGGATCTTTAACTCTTAGGTTGTTAGACCCTTATCAAGAGCACTAGCTCTGATACCAATTGTAAGATCACCTAGAGGGGGGGTGAATAGGTGATGGCTAATCTAAAGGTCACTTATGAACAAATAATGCGGAATTAAAACTAAGTTGACCAAATTAAAGCTTCTTATTAATTTAACACTTATGTATAACCAAGAGTGTTGCCGAATTCCCCTTGCGAGGCTCTGGACAAGCTCCTCTAGATTCCCCTTGAATCGGTTGAGGTGCCGCGTTGGCTCTCTTGGTTGAATACTAGTGTTATCAAGCAATCCCAAGCAAGTATAGCAATTTAAGCACAAGGGTATATCAAGCATGTAAAGTAAAGACAATGAAAGTAATGCAAGATATAAAAGAGACAAAGAGAGAGAGAGGGATAGAGTAAGCAATCGCAAACACAAAGGGTTTGTTTCGAGGTTCGAGCACACTTGCTCTACATCCCCGCCTTCGACACACGAAGGATTTCCACTATGTAAGATCCCACCGGATCTCTCCTCGGTGCCGTACACCTACAAACCCTCGGACTCCCAAGTCCCGTACACACGCAAGTCCACCGACTCGCCGAGGCCGTACCTCTACCAATGAGTTCACAACCGAACTCCAACCACCAACAACGAGCACACTTGCCCGTTTCCTCAAATACAAAGAAAAGATCTCTTTGATGATCACAACACTTGATCACCTAAAGAGCACTCTCACTACAACACACCTATAGGAATATCTAGCAATGGATAGCTCAAGTGTGTGGTGAGAAAATGAAGGAAAGAAAGCTTTGTTGGAAAACACAAGAAATCACTTAAACACTCTCTTGATAAAAACTCTTCCTTTTGATTGGAAGTATTTGCACTAAAATCTTGTAGAGAAACTCCTCTAAAAGTGTCTGAAAAACAGCTCAAGAAGTCTCCTAAATGTTAACCTCAAAACAGATGACAAAATCCCTTTTTATAGGCTTCAGAAAAATAGAGCCGTTGGGGTTCTGTCAGAGCTGGCGGTCGACTGCCGGTCGACCGGCCAACGGTCATTTTTCTGACCGTTGCAGCCACCGGTCGACTGGTGAGTCGACCGCTCTTCTGGAAAGAACTGTCGGTCGACTGGTCCGGTCGACTGGCATTTTCCAGAGAGCAACAGGTTTGGGTCGGTCGAGTATCGGTCGACTCCGGTCGACTGATACGCACATGCACAAAAACTGTGCATGTCGGTCGAGTGCCGGTCGACTGCCGGTCGACCGGTCACTGAGAAATTCTGAAAAATCAGAACTTCCAGGACCTGGAAAATTTGGATTTGGTTTTGGGTCTTGGATAAAATGTTTTGGTCTTGAAAAATCATAGAGTATGAGCATGTGTCATACTACTATCAAGGTAAAATACTTGGTAAAAATTCTTTTGATAAAAACCTAATTTTCCATGAAATGTTTTTCCAAACCTTTATCAAATACAAAAACAAGATATTTGAGTCCATTTAAAAGCATAGTGTGTATGGATATGATCCACTCCACAATCAATATGAAATATCTATGTTTTTGAATTCTAGTATACAACTTGGTTTTGGTTAAAGAATATACATGATAGAAATACCAAAAACCAACAAATATTTTGTCTCAAAGAAAAATCTTTTTCTAAAATAAAAGTTCTTTTCTAAAAACAAAATCTTTTATGAAATCAATCATATCAAGAGTTCTATCAAGAGTGTGTGTGTGTGATATAACTTGAGCAATCCACCAACTATCTATCCTTTACATTTTTACTAAAACAAAAATACAAATTTTATACCTAGACACAAGTCTTCAACTTCTTGAAGTCTTCACTTGAAGCTTCACATCATCTTGACTTGGTCCAAGCTTTATCCAAAGCTCCTTGGATCACAACATGCAAGCTCCAAATCTTTTTCTTTTATCCTTTGTTGAGCTATGCACCTACTAAGATCTTGATCATGAATCTGTCACTAATTAAACACAAGATCATTAGTAACTATAACTACATGAGTTGATCATCATCAAAACTAGGGTGAAGGGCCTTTGGGCCAACACATATTAGTTAAAAACAAGGTGAGAACACAAAGATAGGTCCATGGGTGTCTCAAATAACTAAACATGTATATCACTAATCTAAACACATGGCATAATCATAATGAGTTTTAAAACATGACATGCTATAAATCAACGACATGAAAAGCATGCAAATATAAACAGGAGTTAGAGATCGATACCAAAAACCGATGAAGGCATTTCTCTAGTTCTCCAAACCAATGGTGGTCCTCTCCACCAAACTCCCCTTGAAAGTGATGCATCCAAATTGTTTTCTTTAAGCACGGAACGCATCCACTTCAAGGCACCGCTACTCTCACGTGATGCGAGAGCCCACACCTACATCAAATACATGAGGGGTGATCTTTGGTACCCATTTCCTTTTGGGTCCATAGGGTTAGTATCTTTCCTAACCCAAACAAGATTATTCGCTAAATTTTCAATATGTAAACGATCATAGCAAAATCTAGCAAGGTGGCCTTTTCGACCATAATGTGTACACGTGTACACATGGGAATACATAGTGTGAAGTTTGTGATCGTGATGATCATGTATATGCCGTGATGGGTGTGCATGCAAAGATGGACCTTGTTTCTTACGAACCAAGGTTTCCAAGCGTGTATGATTTAAAGTACATTGGCTCAAAGTGGAGCCCAAACAATCTACACTTTTCTTCAAAATATTTATGTCATTTTTAATACTAGAAGATAAAGTAGAGCATGCAAAAGATGTGTTAGGTGAAGCTACACTAGCATGGCAAACATGTGAAGACAATTCAATTTTCAAAGAATCATTTTTCTTTAAAATTGAATCTAATTCTTTTGTAATGAAATCAATTTCATTTTTTCAAAACAAGGTTATCTTTTAAAATAAAATCTAATTTAGAAGATAAAACCTCATTGTTTTTCACAACATCATCACAATCATTTTTGCCTTTAAAACATCAATCTCTTTTAGGGTAAGGTCTAGTTGAGATCATAGTGAGTCACGTTCACTAGTAATCTCTTCCTTCTCTTGCAAAACCGAGTCAAAAGTTGAGCACAAATCCTTCATTTCTTCTTTTAAATCAAAATGATTCTTTTTCAAAAGGTCATGTTTTTTCACAAAATTTTCAAGCTTAGAGGCAAGTTCTACATTTAAAGTTTGAACTTCTAAGCATCCATAGCCATATAAACTAGAGCTATCATCTAGTTGAGAATCTGATTGTACCTCAAGGGAGTCTTTCCCTTGGACCATGAGGCAATGCTCGTCGGACTTGTCTCTCCTAGATCTCCTCAACTTGTTAATAATCCTTGGTAGCTCGGGAGAAGACAATATGTTCCAAACTGCAAAAGCCGAATCATAATGATCAAACACATATAAAAGACCTTCATTAAGAGATGCTCTAAGTGTCTTAAGTGCTAATGCATTGGCCTTTCTATGCTTGCTAGCATTTGGGAAGGATTCTATAGTAGTGGCTTGATAAACTAGATGTCCTAGGCTTTTTAAATGACTACTCATCTTGGCCTTCCAAAAATCATGTCTAGAAAAATCAAACATAGGAGGGCTATCCATGAGTGCAAACTAAATGTGTGTAAATGAAAAATGCAAACGAAGATTAGCAAACCAAGATCTCACTCCTAGGTGGTTAAACCTAAATATCAGGAGCGTAGGCTCTGATACCAATTGAAAATCACCTAGAGGGGGGTGAATAGGTGATTATGCTAATCTAATGGATTTAATGCGGAATTTAAAACTAATTGCAATTAACAAGAGATGCACACTCAAACAAGCCAAGCAAATAATTATGAATGAATAATATGAATTGATGCAAGGCACAAGTAAAGAGAGAGAGAGAGTAAGAGTCAAGGGATCAAGTGCAAACAACAAGATATGTTTCGAGGTTTGAGCACCCAGCTCTATATCTCCGCCTTCACCCAGAAGGATTTTAAGTCCACTAGCTTGTTCACAAAAGACTCCCACAAAGGGAACCTCCACCGAGGGTTTGGGGCAATAACAATTACAAGGAGTGCCCAACTCCTCTCCTTACAAACACAACCTCCTCCTTGAGGTACAACTCCAAGCCAACAAACAATCACCTCACAACCTTGAGGGACAACCACAAAGCAATACAAGGATCACCTCACAACTTGAGGGATACAACCCAAATGCACAACCTCCTCAATATAATGAGGGAAAGGCACAAAGCCAAGCAAATGAAGGGTTTACAACTTGGTAGTCTAAACAACAACCACAAACAATTTCTTTCCCACACAAAGATCCTATAGAATAAGATAGTAGATGTAGCTCAAGTGTGGAGAAAATCAAAGGAATGAAAATCAAAAACTCAAAGAAAATCTTTGGGAAAAACTAGAAACCAAGATGAAGAAATTGAATCAAAATTTTTTCCCAAAACCCTTTCTTGATTTTCCAAACCCTTAGCAAAAACACCAAATAGATTGTTCAATTTAAAGCCCAAAAACTTCTTTTGATTGCTGTGAAAACACTAGAGAGTCAGGAAAAATTTCGCACAAAAAATCTTTTTGGAAAAACTCTTTCCAATGGGGGTATTTATAGGCCATTTGGAAAACTAGCCGTTGGCAGCAGAAATTGCCAAAACTTAACTACCGGTCGACCGGTCGGTCGACCATCCAACGGTCATATTTTGACCGCTGACAGCTACCGGTCGACCGGGAGGTCGACCGTCCCCAGAACCAGAGAGCAACGGCTCTCTGGGCGGTCGACCGCTCGGTCGACCGGAACAAACAAAGAGCAACCTGCTCTCAGTCATCGACCGTGCGGTCGACCGGCTAAAGGGACAGCCAGCGTGCACGTATCCGTGCACGTCGGTCGACAGCGACGGTCGACCGGCTACTTGGTACGGTCGACTGACCTAGCCTGGCAGCAGTAATTCTGGTCAGAAAAACATGTAATTTTTAATCCTAAAAATTCTCATAAATATTCTAAAAAATACAAAAAAATAGTTTTATCATTTTACATTGATATATAAACTTGTGATAAAAATTTCATCACAAATAACAAACATTTTGTAACATTTTTGTGTCTTATCATTTTTACCAAAAACCAAAACTTGTATTTTCTAAAACTTGGATTTTTGAATAGAAAATACATTTTGTCCAAAACTCATCCAAATACAAAAACATGATATTAAACAACATTTAGGCATGATGTATATGGATATAATCCTATATACATGAAACATATATATATCCATGTTTTTGACTTTAATTCCAAAATATGTTTTGTTAAAATACCAAAACATAAAATACATGAATTAGACTATCAAACTAAGTTTTTCTAAGAAGTTGAAGCATGCATGTATATAGAACAAATCTAATATACATTAAACCATGTAAACTTGTTTTGAATCTATCTATTCATGAAACCAAGATCGGTTAAACAAAAACGAAAAAACCGAAAACCAATATTCAAAACATGAAACGCGTGTGTTGTGAACTTGAGCATATTATACTATTCTAATCTTTACAATTTGGATCTAAACACAAAACTAAATTAGGGTACCGAAGTCTTCTTATAAAGCGCTGTCTCCAAGCCAACTCGATCCAAAACTTCGTGATCAACCGAGCTAGTGCTATATATGATCTTTGACGCTCGGGCTCTTGAATCACTATGTGAAAGCTTCCAAATCATCTTGTTGAAGCTAATCACCAACTAATATCTTGATTAATGATCTGAAACTAAAATCACATGATTATTAGTACACATAACTACATGAGTTAATCATCATCAAAACTAGAGTGGAAGGCCTTTGGGCCAACATGGTCCGGTCGACCAGTTGGCCGACCGCCAACAATCATAGGCTAGGATTTAGGGTTTAAAAACTTAGTCTTTTTAACTCCTATAAAATTCCTTAAAATCACATAAAATCCACAAAATAAGTCCATATAAACACATGAAATACAAATATGTTTGATCAAATATCACCCATATTATAAACATTTTGAATTGTTTTTGTGACATAGAAATTAAGTTTTAAACCAAAAACGGTATTTTCCAAAACTTTAATTTTTAAATAATAATCCGTTTTCTCCAAGACTTGTATAAATACAAAAACATGATATAGAAACATTTTTGAAGCATACTGTGTATGGATGGAATCCAATACACATATAAAAAATATATCTATCTTTTTGACATAAAATCCCAAAACTAAGTTTTGTTAAAAACAAAACTTGAAACAATAAACTAGATATACATCAAAGTAAGTTTTTAGACATTATGAACTAAATAATGTATATGCATTAATGCACTGTACATATAAACCTTGTAAACAACTTTAGATGAAATCTAATCATGAAACAAATGATATGTTCTTGAAATTTCAAAAACAGTTAAACCGAAACCAAAAACTATTTTAACTTGTGTGTGTGAACTTGAGCATATCAAGACTAAGTTACCCTTACACAAAATCTAAAAACAAAACTAAATTAAACAAGTCAAAATCTTCTTGTAGAACTCTTTCTCCAAGTTGACTCGATCCAAACACGATCCAAATGAGCTTGACTCCAACCGAGAGCTAGATGCTATCTTGACGCGTGAGCTCTTGAATCATCATATGTTAGCTCCAAAACTAGCTTTGAATCTTTTTGTTGAAGCTAATCACCTATTAAGATCTTGATCAATATCTAAAACTTATTAAACACAAGATAATTAGCAAACTAATCTTCAAAAGTTAGTCATCTTCAAAATTAAGGTGAAAGGCCTCTAGGCTAACAATCTCTCCCTTTTTGATGATGACAAAACTTATAAGGTTATATATGCATTGATTAAGGTTAAGCTTCATAGAAGCTCCCCCTTAACTCATGCATATAAATAAAATAATAAAGATATGCAATGTAGCTCAAGATACTAAATAAAAATAAGATATATATGTATAAACACATAAGAAAACTTGCATATATAAACCCAAATTCTTCTCCCCCTTTTTGTCACTCATCAACAAAAGGATGATGACAAACAAATAATACTAATAAATATATTTTGAATAAAATCTTGATACCAATAATAATAATTTTTTTACCAATTGATACAAATAGAAGGACATGATACCAATTGAAAGTAAAAACCAAATTTTTTTAGGTAAACACTAAAACCGTTTAGCAATAAAGATACCAAATTGAGATTATTGATACCAATATTGAAAATATTAGCATATACCAAAATAAAATATTTTTTATCATAAAGAGTGGGAGTAAGATACCAATTGAATATAAAACTAATTGAAAGATAAAATAAGAATTTGTCTCCCCTTTTATGAAATACCAATAAAAATAATATATAAGCTTGTATAAGGTACCAATTAAAAAATAATTGACATTAAGGACTAAATCAAGCTTAGCAAGAAATGATCTGTGTAAAGAAAATGTATGGATATGTATGTTTAAAGCACAAGAAAACATCTATATGTATGTATCAGGGTAATATAATGTCAATTTTGATATGATCCATACATATATTGAAAACATGAATATACAAAATAAATTTTCATTTAAAATCATGTATAACTCATACCTACCAGCCTATTCATGAACATGTTTAAAAGATATTCATTAGAAGCATACAACGCATGGTCGCCCAACCATCCACCCTTTGGCTGATAGGGGTTTTCAAAAGTAAGAGTTTTAAATAATTTAACATGTTTGAAAACTCTACCAAATTGAAGAATAACGAAACTAGTTTTATGATAATTTTAAAAACTAGTACGAAGTCCTTCAGGTAAGGAATAAAACACAAATGTATCCATGAAGTATGAAAATTACACGAGAATCGACACACAAAAAGCGATAAAGTATATATATGCTCATGAATCAAAAATCATGAGTAAACAAGATATATCGAGTGTAGGAATCATGTAATGAACAAAATCATGGAGTTAGGCAATGAAGCTCATATGAAAGTACCTTTTTAAAAAAAATCATCAAACACAAAAACTAAACAAGCTTTAAGGTATATGTATGTTTTGTTGAAACTAAAAATATACATACATATCCCAAACATAAATGAGTCCACAAAGAATTTTGCATGAAAAGCAAATGGCTCTAGGATAGAGATGTGTATCTATTAGTTTTAGATAAAATTAACATATACATGAAACTAAATACATTTTTATGAAAACATGTACACAAATGAGGAATGTAAGTTAAAATGCAAAAATCATCAAAATAAGGATATACAAGTACATCTAATGGGTATAAATGAGCAATAAAGCACAAACGCATGATAATCAAATGTGGCTCACTAGTTATACAAGTATAAACACAAGTTTTAATGACAATAACATTCAAATAAGTAATCAACACATGAACTGCAAAAACATAAACTAATATGATCATTAGATTAAGTGCACGTGCTATTAGAACTAGGATATACACATAGCTAAACTATAGTAAGAACACAAAAATTTAAGTCCATGTGAATATGGGTGTATCTCAAAGACTATCTATATATATCACATGTCTAACAACATTGCATTTATCATAATGAACATTGAAAACCAAGACATGCTAAAGTTATTCATATGAATGCATGTAAACACAAATGGAATTTAGAGATAGTTATCAAACCAAAGAACCAATCTCTAGGTTTTCAAACCATGGTGGTTCTTCCTACCTAAACATCCTTGAAAGTGATGCATATATAAATATGATCTTTAGGCTCGGATCGCATCCACCATTAAGGCACCAACACTCTCACATCTTGTGAGAGCCCATACCTACAACAAATAAAATAGGGGTGAATTTTAGTACCCACAATTTCTTGGGTCCATGGGGATTAGCACATTTTCTAACCCAAATAAATTTATTTGCAAAATTTGATTTATGTATTCTATTATAACAAAACTTTGCAAGATACCCCGTACGTCTATAATGTATACAAGTATACACATTAGCATACATATAATTATCTGTGTGAGCATGATGAGCATGTGTATGTCGTGGTCTGTGTGCATGAATATGTGGAGTATATTTCTTATGAAACATGAATTTCAACTTGTGTGGTTCATGATACATTAGCTCAAAGTGGAGCCCAAACAATCAACACTCTTCTTCATCATTCATATATCATTGTCAATGATTGAAGAAGAAGTGGAACAAGCAATATGTTTATCACTAAAAGGTGAAGTAATAGGTGTATGACAAACATGAGAATCAAAAGCATTTTTCAAAGAAACTTTTTCTTTTGAAACCAAATCTAATTCTTTGAAAATCAAAATAATTTTATTTTTCAAGAAATCATTCTCTTTTAAAATAAAATCAAGTTTTGAAGATGAAATCTCATTTTTCTTCAAAACAACATCAAAATTATTTTTATTTTCCAAAAATTTATTTTCTTTTAAGGCAAAGTCAAGTTGGGATTTCAATAAGTCCCTTTCATTTGAAACCTCAACCTTCTCTTGCAAAACACATCAAATTTAAAAAACAAATTTGTACTTTCTTCTTTTAATTTAAAATTTTTCTTTTTCAAAAGTTTGTATTTTTCTAGCAAGTTTTCATAAAATAATGAAAGTTTTTCATTTAAAGCATGTGCATCCATAGCATTATCATCACATGAAGAAATAACACAATCATCCAGTTGAGTGTCCGAAATTATCTCAAGGGAGTCAATCTCTTGGACCATGAAGTAAGTTTGGTTAGACTCATCTCCACTAGATTTCTTCTCCAAAACATATGCCATTTGTACATTGGGAGAAGTCAATGTGTTCTATATTTAAAAAGCGAAATCACAACGAGAAATCAATCATTAATGATCTTCGCTTAGTGTATACTTTAATGCATCTAAGATTTGTGCATTATCCCTTATATGCTTGTCATTACCAAGATAAGATTTCTTGATAGTGGTAAGGTAAACATGCAATCCTAGGGCTTTAAGATATAGACTCATCTTAAACTTCAACATATCAATGTTGGAAACATCATACATGGGAGGGGTAAGGATATCCATGAGTGTACAAATAATGTGCGTAAATGCAAATCTAGATTATCAATCCAAGGATCTCACTCCTAAGTGGTTAACCGAATATCAAGAGTGTAGGCTCTGATACCAATTGAAATACACCTAGAGGGGAGTGAATAGGTGTATTAGCTAATCTAGGACAAATGATGCGGAATTGAAAAAAAAACTTAATTACAAAGACACTATGTGTAACCAAGAGTGAGCCTGAATTTTTCCGTGAAGGACTCTGGAACTACTCCTCTAGATTCCTCTAGACTAAGAGTTGAGGTGTTTTAATAAGCTCTCTTGGTTGAACACAAGTGTGGGTACACACAAACTATATCTAACATATGAATATGAACAATGTAAAATAATGCAAGATATAAATAAAGATAGAGTTGAGAGATAGTGGATCAAACGCAAACACTAAGATATGTTTCGAAGTTCGAGACACTGCTCTACGTCCCTGCCTTCACACAGAAGGATTTCGACTATCTCCACACAGGACCTTCCACAAAGGGATCTCCACTGAGAAATTACAACTCTACACTGGGAGTACACAACTCTTCTCTCAATACACAAACCTCTATACAAAAGATGGGAACCTAGCCAAGCACAAAGCAAATAAAATACACTTGGTGATCACAAAAATCACAAACAATCTCTTTAGGTGATCATGAAAGATCACAAATAATTTTCTCATAATACAAAGATCCTAAAGATAGATTTGAGATGATAGCTCAAGTATGTAAAAAAAAAATAAAGTATTTGAAAATAAAACAACAAAAAAAAGACTTGAAAAAAATTTCTTAATGAATATATGAAATGAAGAACAAAATAGAATTCCCAAAGGCTTGATTTTCTTTGATTTTTCAAAGCTTTGATAACAAATAAAGATGGAGAATTTTGGCACAAAAACTCTTTTAAAAAATTTGTTAAAACATTTGAGAATGTGAGAAAATTGCTCTCAAAATCTTAGAAGAAACAGCCTCCAAAGACTCAAATTTATAGGGCATGAAAATATAGATGTTGGGGTCCAGATCAGGTCAAAACTAACTTGTCGGTCGACCGCCTGGTGGACCGGCCAACAGCCAGATTTCTGACCATTGGGGTCGACCGCCCAGTTGGCCGCCCTAGGCAAACATGCCTAGCAGTCGACCGCCCGGTCGACCGAGGCCAGAACCAGAGAGTGAACTCCATGGTCGGTCGACCGGGGCCAGATCCAGAGAGCAAGCTCTCTGGATCGATCGACTGTCCGGTCGACCAGACCAAGGCCAAGGCTATGTGCACGTATCTATGCATATTGATCGACTGCCCGATCGACCGAGCTCTGGTTTGGTCAACCAGTCGGTCGACTGCCAGCAGTCACAGGCTGCGATTTAGGGTTTGAAAACTTGGTCTTTTTAACTCCTATAAAATCCCTTAAAATCACATAAAATCCACAAAAATAAATTCATGTAAACACTTGAAATATAAATACGTTTGATCAAAGATCAACCCATATTAGAAACAGTTTGAACTTATTTTGTGATATAGAAATTAAGCTTTAAACCAAAAATGGTATTTTCCAAAACATAAATTTTGAAATGAAAATCCGTTTTCTCCAAAAATTGTATAAATATAAAAACATAATATAGAAACATTTTTCAAGTATATTGTATATGGATAGAATCCAATACACATATAAACGATATATCTATGTATTTGACATAAAATTCCAAAACTAAGTTTTGTTAAAAACAAAACTTGAAACCATGAACTAGATATACATCAAAGTAAGTTTTTAGACATCATGAACTAAACAATGTATATGGATGAATTCACTATACATATTAACCATGTAACTACTTAGATGAAATCTATTCATGAGACAAAAGATATATTCTTGAAATTTCAAAAACGGTTAAACCGAAACCAAAACTATTTTAACTTGTGTGTGTGAACTTGAGCATATCAAGACTAAGCTATCCTTACACAAAATCTAAAAATAAAACTAAACTAAACAAGTCTTCTTGGAGAACTCTTTCTCCAAGCCGACTCGATCCGAACACGATCTAAATGAGCTTGACTCCAACCGAGTGCTAGATGCTATCTTGACGCGTGAGCTCTTGATTCATCATGTGTTAGCTCCAAAACAAGCTTTGAATTCTTTTTTGAAGCTAATCACCTACTAAGATCTTAATCAATATTTGAAACTTATTAAATACAAGATCATTAGCAAACTAACCTTCATAAATTAATCATCATCGAAACTAAAGTGAAGGACTTCTGGGCAACACCACTAACTCATCACTTGTTTAATATGCAGCTGTCCTGTGGGATGGGGTACTGGATAGTTGATTAGTATAAAGTTAATAAAATGCTTGACATATACACTTGCATCATATCCTGCATTATCTTCAGTGATCTAGTACCTGACATATATTTTCTTGATACTGATACTTGAGACTTGTGTGACATGCATCATCTTGACTACATAATGTTCCTGGACCTACAATGTTATTTTATCTTGTGATCTCATGTTCTTATGATCTTGTGATTATACTACACAACAGTTACTCGTCCAGGATATCTCATATTCATTATATACATGTCGCATCATGCATGCACGGTCTCCTAGTACATGATCTATCGTCTCAAGTTTTTTGTTATTGTTATTACTTTCAGTTCTCGATACCGCCAAACATATCATACTTCTTGTTTCAATGCCCTACTTGTACTCTTATTGTATTTTCATATTCTCTCTTTTGTTGTTCTTTTCCTTCGTGTACTCTTTCTGGTCCGCTTCTGATGGACCTTTATTATTTTTTAGTATCTAGATCAGAAAGCCGGTATAGAAAGCTGATCGTAGAATATATTCTGGTTTAGTTGTTCTTCGGTGAGTTCAGTTTCTTTTCTTGACTTGTCTTATTCAGATATGGTGGATGATATTGTCTATGATTTTGTGTTTCATATATTTGCTTTTATCCCTATACTTGGTTGTATATGCATATATGTGTGCTATCCTACTCATTATTGACAACTTAAGGTATTCATGGAAGAGAGTACACTCTTCGTGAATATTTGTTGGTCATCGTCATGTACTCGTACTCTATATTTTGGGAAGCGGGGCGTAACATGATTTTATTGGTATCAGAGCCAGGTTAATTATATGCCATATATACAGTCAGGCCACATATATGATAATCATCTACGAAATTATCTGAATAAACAGTCACTTGACTTTGTACTTGTACAATCGATCCCGAGAATCCTTGAACCACTTTGTCCCACTTGATTATGTCTGGTTAGACTATTATTGATTTATATTGATAATAGATATATTGAGGATTTGACCAGATTATTTGGATGAAGAATAATAATTGAGAGGATCATTGTTGATTTATCTTGCAATTAATTTTATGGGGAATTTTGGATCTAAAACTTAGAGATTTATGTCTACTAGAGAATCACAGTAAGATGAAGGACTTAAGGGAAAAAATTATGATAGCGATCAAGTTACATCAATATATTGGATTTAAGGTATAGATCTTGGAGTAATAATCAGATCAATAAATGAAACTATTGCCTTGGGCAAAATATGACTATATCTTGGATTAGATTGCTTGGATTTAGTTTTGAGGTTTAGAATCTTGAAGTTTTTAAATCTAAGTAATATTTTAAGAATATCTAACATACTTTGAAGTTTTAAATTTAATCCTATGACTCTTAAAAACATGGTAATTAGAATACTTTGATAATCTGAGAATCTTGTGATCTTTTGATTGAGGAATTATGGATGAAACAAATAGATAGATATATCTGGCTTCTTATGAAGATCAATGAATTTAAAACTAAAACTTTAGGATCTAAAGTAAGAATATAATGATCAATCTGAAAGATATATTGAGGGTTGAGACAAAAACTAATTAATATCATTGGCACATTTTTTGAGGCTTATAGTTACTGACTATTGAGTGAGAGTTTCTATTAGTGACTGCTATCTTGACTAATGATCTTCTAACAGTTGCCATGTGATCTGAAGTTGTGTTACTGTGATACTGTGGTCGAGTATAAAACATATACTCGAGGATTTAAGATTTTTGGGAATCTAATGATTTTTAGGAATTAACAATCAGGGCGACCATTAATTGAGAATTATGTAGTGACCTCAGAGATAATCTAATTTTAGAGTAATGTTACAAGGATGGTAACGTAATTGAGATATTTGAAACTTTTTTCGATGTGATCATAGTGGATCAAAAGAATTAAAAGAATATATCAATGGAGTATGGTTACAGATAGATCTTAAGGAATCAATCTATAAATGGTGGAAGTAATCTTATCAGATGAAAATGATTATAGTGGATCAGAGGACTAAAGTAATAATAAGGATGATCAATGTCACGCCCCTCTTCCCAAATATGTTGAATCGGAGTCGCGACAAGAGTCGGCAACGTAAGTACGCGAGCAGAATACCCCACATATATACCTAAGCCTAAAGTAACCCGAACAAGCTATATGGTAATGGACACATGGGCTCAAGAAAAATTGCTAAAAGGTGAGAAAAAGAAAAATAAGAACAAATGATAATAAGACTAATCACATATAAATAACAATAATTTAATTTATTCATAATGATTAAAATGATTAATAACAATTCATATTCCTAACACATAAAGTAATAAACAATAATTAAAATAATAATATATATTTATACTTATTAAAATACAGTTATCATGTATTACAAAATATGAATATTACATTCTACCCACCTTAACAAAATTTTCGTCCTCAAAATTTAAATAAAGCGGGGGAATGAATAAAAATATCAAAATCAAGGGAGAAGATATCAAGCTTTCGATCACTTCTCACTGCATCATGAATCTACCACGCTTCTGCTGCGCACTCTGATCTCTGCAGCTTCAACATGAAATAACCGGTTTCAAAAGATAAGACCGGGAAATAGAATCAAGAAGGAGAACGAGAATCAAGATTGAACTAAGATCATTCTAGAAAAGAGTTAAAATCAGGAATACCAAAAGATCAAATAGATGGATTTTTAAAGAGAGGACGGTCAATTTTCAAGAAAACTCAATATCACAATATGGATAGTATATGTTTATTATAGTGTAAATATAACTTGTTTCAAGTTACAGGTAAGAATCAGATCCTCTTTTTATGTCAAACCTAGCTCTGATACCAAAAAAAATCTTGTCACACCCCGCTTCCCAAAATACGTGGAATCGGAGTCGCGACGAGAGTCGACGACGTATGTATGCGAGGAGAATACCTTACGTATACATGCTAAGCCTAAAGTAGCCCGAAAAAGCTATATGGTAATAAGAACATGGGCCCAAGAAAAATTGTAAAAAGGTGGGGAAAAGAAATAAGATCAAATAATAATAATACTAACAATAATTTAATTTATTCATAATGATTAATATGATTAATAATAATTCTATTCCTAACACATAAAGTAATAAACAATATTTAAAATAATAATACATATTTATACATATTAAAATACAGTTATCATGTATTACAAAATACGGGTATTACAATCAACTATGACTTTGGGAAGTCAATTTGATCTACGACTTATGGTGATGCTCTTGGCAGATGAATACGTTGGATCATGACTCATGTTTGACTTGGTATTGGGTTATATCATATTGACTTGACTGCAAATCTAAGGCAATTCGAACTCTTATTGTAGCTGCTTCGATCATATCTTGACGCCTTGCTGAATTTCGAGGACGAAATTCTTTTTATAAGGTGGGTAAGATTATAACCCTCGGTTCCAAATGTACATGTGTCAATACTAGTATATGATATCCAATTTAATCATCCCGACAGCTGATTGAGGCTATTTCAGCTCAAGATATTATTTTCCAATATTTTGAATTTTTTTGGATTTTCTGAAATTTTTTGAGAATTATTGGAGAAGAATCTCAATTCGGGATCGGTCGGTGTCACAAACTGACTTTGAGATTTTTTTAATTAGCAATCAAGGAATAATTTCAGGGATCTGACTCCATAACAAGGTTCAGGATGACATTTTCTATTTTTGTGAATTTTTGAGGATTTTTCTTAATTAATAGGAGTTTAATCCAATAAGATAATAATTAAATATTGATTTATATAATAAATTGCAATTAAAATTAAATAAAAAATAAATATAAAAAATAAAACCTGAATGATGATAACAAGCTTTGAACCTGTGACCATCTCACCATATCTTTCAACCTCTATAAGTTGGTCACATGTGACGTGCGATTGAGGAAGCAACCCAATTTTATTTAATCTTCTCTCCACTTCTTGTCAAGTTTGAACCAGAGACCCAATTCCGCAACTCCCAAGCTTCCATCACTATGCCCAAGCCTAATTATTTAAATATCCTTTTTACTCACTCCATCTTCTCCAACTTCTCCCCCTCTCTCCAACTCCCCCACACTTTCTCTCCCTTACTCCCAGTCACCACAACTGAACTCACTACTCCCTCCACGTACCCATAACTCCCAGGGATTGTTTGGGGATGGGTGGTGCCTTTATAAGAGGCAATTCTGTCATTCTCATCCCTACTTAAATTACATTGAAAAATCCAAGTCTCTCTCTTTCCCTCTTCTCTCTTACTTTCTACCCAAGACTATGAAGTACTGGACAAGGGGAAGAAGATTCAGACTGAAGGTTAGCGTTTCGGGTAAGTTATTTTGCATTTTCATGGATTTTAGTTCCCTTTGGCATTTCATTGAATAGGCTGTATACGCTAGTTAATAGCACTAATTTCACCATGAAAAACTTATTCTAAAATCCCAATAAAATTATGTAGAACACCTAAGATATGAATTGTATTTATCATGATTTTTTTTAGGGCTTTTAGGATTTTTATTTAAAAAATGGAGCACCAGCTCTCGGCCTCTCAGGCCAAGAGTTGGCCTGGGCCAGGACTGGCCAGGCTAGCTTTCAGACCTGAGTTCGGATCTGTTTTACAGACCCGACTCGACCCAATACAAAAAGAAAAAGAAAAAGAAAAGAAAAAGTAAATAAAATACAGAAATTTTACTGTAACAATATTATTGTAGCAAACCTGACCCGACACTATAGCAGAGCAGACCCAGACCCGTTACGGTAGCAGACCCGTTATGTAGCAAACTGACCCGTTAAGATTTTTATGCTTATTTTAATTTCAAAAAAATAGAAATAAACTCAAAAATTCCTAAAAAATCATAAAAAATCACAACTAAATTTGGGACTCTGCAAAATTATTTTGGGTGTAATACTTAGAATAACATAAAATTAAATATTCTTTATGATCATTATTTAATGATTGTTTATTTAAAAATTGCCATAAATTTCTAAATATCACTAAAAATTGTAAAATTCATAATTTAGTAATATGTAAATATTTTACATTAATTTATTAGTTTGTGCATGTACTTTATTGTGAAATTATAATTTTAAATGGTTGCTAAATTTCAGAAAATTAAATTATTTGAAAATGTTAACTAACCAAATTTATAATAAAACTATAACTATACCTTATTTAATAAATACTCAACATTATATTCTCATTTAACTTATCACTGAATAAAGAACATGTCAAGTCTCTAATTAATTCACACAATATTTAGGCCGCGAATCATACTCAGTGCTGGTTGCCGTTAAGGGAGATCAAGTTCTGACGACATCAGGCAAGTGTACACGATCCCCTTCTCTTTGACTTTTCTACTTTATTGAAATTATCTTTGAACTCCTAATTCTTGATACTGTGTTTCGTTTCACTAGTATTGCCTCAAAATCTCGTTAAACTCACTTCTCGATCATACAGACATTCTTATGTTTCTCGTATTATTTCATGATCTAGTTACATTGTCTTACATTTCATGTTCTGCATCTCGTTATTGCTCATGCACGCAATAAACCTATATTGACATGTTTGCTAGTATCTTGTACACTATTTCATTGACATGAAATTAATACTTATCACGACTAAGAATTATGATATGAAATCTTGAGGATGAATGTCAGATGATATTGTGATCCTATTAATACTGAAAATAAATCAAGGAAATTGATCATTACAATCTGAGTAATTATTCAAGGATACTTATTAGACTATGGACATATGATCATGCCTATTATGACCTTTGGATTACATGACACTGACATCACCTGCACTACTTTGCATTTATCTGACATCACTTGTACTACTTTGTATTTGTTATTGTCACTGTCTACATTGTCCCGTGATCTTGGTACACATTGTAATCACTATCTGACACTAACATTCTCAATACCAAATCCAGATCATGTCATACTGAGTCACACATTGTCTTGCACTTGCATTGATTAATGAAATTAACCAAGGCAGGGTTATTGGGGGAGACTGGTAGCAGGAGAAATCAAGGAGGTATGCTGGAAGGGTGACCTTTTATTGGTTTGGATGCTACATGTGTTCTTGTGTTTTGAGATTTATGCGCGCACCTGTTATTACATGTTACATGATACCTGAGTACAGTGAACTGTTTCTCCTATTAGGACCACTAACACATCACTTGTTTGATATACAGCTGTCTTGTGCGATGGGACATAGGATAGTTGCATTAGTATAAGGTTAATAAAATGCTAAACATATATAGTGATTTAGTACCTGATATATATTTTCATGATACTGATACTTAAGACTTATATGACATGCATTATCTTGACTACATAATGTTCCTGGACATACCATGTTATTTTATTTTGTAATCTTGTGTTCTTGTGATTTTGTGATTATACTACATAACAATTACTCGTCTAGGACATCTCATATTCATTATATACATGTCACCCATGCATGCACGGTCTCCTTGTATATGATCTATCATCTCGGTTTTCCTATTATTGTTATTACTTTTAGTTCTCGATACTGCAAAATGTATCGTACTTCTTATTTCAATGCTCTATTTGTACTGTTACTGCATTTTCATATTCTTTCTTTTACTTTTCTTTTCCTTCTTGTACTCTTGCTGGTCTGCTGCTTCTGACGGACCTTTATTATTTTCAGTATTTAGATCAGAAAGCCAGTATAGAGAGCTGATCGTAGAACATATTCTGGTTCAGTTATTCTTTGGTGAGTTCAGTTTTTTTTCTTGACTTGTTTTATTCAGATATGGTGGATGATATTTTTTGATTATGTGTTTTATATATGTGTTTTTATCCCTATGCTTAGTTATATATGCATATATGTGTGCCATCCTGTTCATTATTGACAACTTAAGGTATTCATAGAAGAGATTACACTCTTCGTGAGTATTTGCTGGCCATCGTTATGTACCCGTACTCTGTATTTTGGGAAGCGGGGCGTGACACTTATGTGTCATAACCATGGGTCTCCTGATAGCTAAGACAAGGTCGCCTTTCTTAAAAATTCATTCTCTGACTTTCTTATTGAAGGCTCTGGAGATCTGAGCTTGATAGAGCTCGATTTGTTGTTAGGCTTACAGACGTTTGTCGTCTAAAGCTTCCAACTCCTGGAGGCACAGTCGATGTTTTTCCTCATCTAGCATCCTGGTTGTCAAGGTAACTCGAAGAGATAGTATCTTCATCTCCAGTATGAGTACAACTTCACATCCATATACTAAGAAAAATGGCGTGACTTTTGTCAGAGTTCTTATTGTTATGCGGTAAGCCCATAAGCATTTGTCTAATTTGTCATCCCAGTTACGTTGACTCTTCGAGACAAATTTCTTCAAAAGCTTCACAATAGCCTTGTTGGAGGCTTCTGCAAGGTCATTGCGGCTGGATAGTATGCCGTTGATGACATACTTTGGATTCTAAATTTGTTACAGAATCATTGGAATGCTTGGCTGATGAATTGAGGCCTGTTATCATGGATGATTCGTCGAGGTACACTGAAGCTGTGAAACACGTGATGCTTGATGAACTTGATCAGATTTGGTGTCTTTACTTCCTTCAAGGGGACAACTTTTGCCTATTTAAAGAAGTAATCCTTTATAGCCAAGATGAATCGATGTCCTCTGGACATTGGAGGACTGATTGGTCTAATAACATACATTCCCCACATATCAAATGGCCATGAGGAGGATTTCGGATGAAGACGCTCTAGTGCTTGATGAACACACCGTGGATCTGACACGCATGACATCTCTTGGCATAGGCGATGGCATCAGGGATCATCTTTGGCCAATAATAGCCAAGTCTTCTGAGCCGGTCTCCGACTTGGGTCCGGGTTGGTAAGCTCCACAAATACCATCATAAGCTTCTTTGAGTGCTTCACGTGCCTCTTTGTTTGAAAGGCATCGAAACAGGATTCCATCATACCATCGGCGGTATAATGTCTGGATGATCACATTGTAATAGAATCGAGGAGCTTTCCTTCTAATGCCAGCTGCCTCCTTGGGTCGTCAGGCAATATGCCATATAAGACGAAGTCGATGTAAGAGAATTGCCAATCCCTAGGCTCGAGACTTGTTAAAGTCTTAAGAACCTTTTTGACTTGAAGGTCTCCTCTTGTAGTTTTACTGTCTTCAAAGGCAAATTTACAGCAGCACAAGTTGTAACTATAGATGAGTACTTTCTCCGTGGCTCCGGCTGGAAGGGTCAATGAAGCAGCGAGTGACACCAGCGCATCTGCATATGCATTTTGCCACCGTGGTACATGATCAGTGTAGAAGTTTTCAAACTTTTTTGCCATGATAATGGTCACGTTATGATAGCGCACCAAGTTTTCATGTCATATTTCATACTCCCTGCGAACCTGGTTGACGATGAGCTTTGAATCACTATATGCTTCGAGATTTTTGACTCCAATCTCTTTAGCAAGTTGCATCCAATCAAGTGAGCGATGTATTCCGTGATATTGTTGGAACATGGCTCCGTTAATGAAAATGCAAGAGGGATTACATAGTTATGTGGGGAAATAAGTACTACCCCCACACCTACAATGATATTCCCTCAGGATTCGTCCTTGATGCTTCGTCAAAGAATAGTAGCCACACTTGTTCTTCTGAGGAAGCATGGATTAAGTTAACTTTTGTGATCTCGTCTGGGAGATCGTCATAAAGTTTTGTCATTCCTGGGATTGGATGATCGGCCATAAAATCTACCACAGCTTGACCTTTGATCACCTTTTGTGGCATGAATTGCATCTCACATTGTGAGAGCAATATGCCCCATTTCGCTATCCTTCTATTCAGGGAAGATGGACTTGTCATCAGTAATCGTAAAGGATTGACTCTGGAGATGACTTGAATTCGTTGCCCGATGAGATAGTGTTGCATCTTCTGGACAGCGAAGACCAATGCTAAGCACTCCTTTTCGATTGGGTTATAACGGTGCTCTGCCCCACTCATTGTTCTACTTAAATAGTAGATCGCCTGTTCATGGTTTTGATCATTATTTTGAGCTAATAAACTCCCAAGGAATGATCCATCACTCGAATCTATAACATGAAAGGCTTTCCTGATACTAGAGCTACCAGAACCAGGAGGTGTGTGAGATACTCCTTGATCTCTTCAAATGCTTCTTGGCAACCATTATCCTAGACGAATGAGACTCCCTTCTTCATCAACTTGGTGAAGGGTTGGCAGCATCCTGAGAAATTTGATATGAATCTCTAGATATATGCCAATTGTCCCTGTAGCCTCTGAGTTCTTTGAGATTTTTCAGAGGTTGCATCTCATGGACGGAACAAATCTTCTTAGGATCCAGATGAATTCCTTTGGATGTAATGACAAATTTAAGAAACTTACCACTGGCTACCCCAGGAAAGACTTGGTTAGGTTCATCTTCAACTAGTGAGCCCGCATGATGTCGAACACTATCCTCAGGTCTGCGAGGTGATCGCCCTTGTGGCAGCTCTTCATGGTGATGTTATCAAGTAGCATCCTACAGTATTATGTATATTCTTATGAAAGATCGCATTTATGGGGCATTGATATGTCGCACTAGCGTTCTTCAAGCCGAAGGGCATCACTTTGTAGCAATATACCTTTACAGGCATCCTAAAGGATGTGTACTTTTCATCTTCAGGGTACATCTTTATCTGGTTATACTTTGAGAAGCTATCCATGAAAGACATCCTCTCAAAGTCGCACGTATTATCGATCATGACATCCGTAATCGGAAAAGGGAATCCGTCTTTAGGGCAGGTGGCATTTAGATTGTGATAGTCAATGCAGATCTGGATCTTTTCATTCTTTTTGGGAATAGAAATAATATTGGCCACCCAATCAGAATGTTGTTCTTTCCTGATGAAACCAGAGTCTATAAGCTTTTTAACTTTTGATTCGATTGCTTCCATGATCTCAGGATGGAACCGTCGTTGTTTTTATTTGACTGATTTGGCGTCCGGGTTGATATTGAGATGATGCATAGCAATCTGAGGATTGAGCCCGGGCATGTCCTCATAAGTCCAAGCGAAGACATCTATATACTCTCGCATGAGTTGTATTAGGTCTTCTTCCTTGGAAGGCGACAAGCTCTCACTTATGAAGATGGGCTTGGGATTAGCCTCGTCTCCAAGATTTATCTGAGTTACTTTATCCTCAGTGGATGGTTCACGTTGTTCAAAGCGCGTATCCCAAAGAGTATTTAAGTATCTAATCCATGGATCATTAATTCTTCATATTCAAAAATATCTTCTTCGTCATCTCGAATGTTGCTGGTTGATATCATGTTCACTGAGAGACTTCAGAAGATATCGCTGAAGCTTACATCTGAGTCCCACGATGATATTGCTGATGATCTGTCATAATCAACCACTTTTTCAGATTTGGGATCTGATGAGACTGGCATAGATACATAACCAAGTCCTCTTGGGTCTTGTAATAGTAATCGGGGTCTTTGCCTTTTGGTACAAACGAACGAAGTAGTTTTCATTTTCTTTTGTCGAAATTAAAGCCTGATTTCTTAGTGAAAGCATACCCCATTCTTTCTATCATGTGACGTGACTTCTGTTCATAATGGAAGAATTGTGGAGTCTCAGCATCACCCCTTGAGCTTTTGCAAGCTGTGGCTTTGTCTTGATTCATCTAAATAGAATTGACTTTTGACCTCTTCGCTTGGTTGGGCCTTTAAAGAAGGCATTGTGTGCATTTTCTACTTTTTCGTGTATCAGGAGAGATAATTTTGTCAGTGCATGCAATGATGTTAGGGCATTTATTGCTGATCAAGGATCATTGTTCATGTCAGTGCTACTATCTAATGGCACAGAATCTGAAGCAAATGTCGAAAAGTAAGTGATCGTTAAAAGCATGCACAAATATAAGGTATGTGAATCGATGTTACTACTTTGTGATTCTTCCATAGTAGCAAAGTGGCTAAATGGGTCGTATCCGCAAGGAGGGAGAGCGATGGAAGCTTTGATGCGGCTTCATTGTTCAAAGTAAAGAAAGAGTTTTTTGTTTCAAATAAAGAATTTAGAAAGGATCTTGAGCTTCTAACTCATTCTGTTATTTTACTTTAGATAGATATGCATAATGTGTAAGTGTGATATGCTTGGATTTCTCAACTCAACTTTGAATATTTTTTAATTTTATAAATGTTTATCTATATGTTTATTCTTGATTTCTTTAGGCTTTCTACTTTGCTCATGTGACACATATCAAACTGATGACTCCCAAACTAGATGGTTTTAGGGCACTAGGTGGCAAAACACCCCTCGGTCAAATATGCAAGTAAAGTAGGCAACAAAATTAAGATTTACATATTTATATTTATATATTTTTTGGCGTGAGTAATCATGCTTCTTGAGGCACAATTATCCAACTTCATTTTTTTCTTCATTTTTTTATTTTTTTATTCAAAGTTGTGTCTCTAAATCCCAAGTGCGCGTGTGTGTGGTTTATGCATATTCTACTAAGACTAAATAAAATGTTTGAATTTTTTTCCTTGTCCCTCCCAACTCTTAGTCAAACCAATGTTTCTTTTTGATTTAGGCTAAAATAAAGATTCTTTAATAAGGTTCCCTTAATTTTTACAACCTTTTGGCATTTTTATAAAGAGTAAAAAAATCCTTTTTTCCGTTCAGGAGGCTTTTTTTTTAAGTAAAAAGAAAAGAAAGTATGTTAGCACCCCCCGACACCTATCTAATGTATTGTCCTCAATGTTAGTCATGTAAATGCAAATGCAATAAATAGGGGAAGAAAAGATACCACCGTCTCCGTCGAATGGCCAGCCAAGGGCGTATAGGATAAGGGAGAGGGAGAAGAGAGTAAAAATAGGGGTAGAAAAAGAATTTCCAAAAAAGGTATTTACAAGTATATAAGGGGAGATCATATAAACAATAAGTATAAATAACCCCTAAAAATAATTTTTTTTATTTACACTTTTTTTTTAGTGGTGTGTGGATGGCTATGGTCAAGTGTATGACAGAGCGAAAAGACTCCACACAATTTCAGCCTGGGACGCAGGCTCAGTGGTCAAAAATGGTTTCAGTTTTTGCCCATTCACCTTGAATTCTGTATACTCTTAGGATCAAAAATAACCACAACACCGTGTGGGAAGACGGTGCGCACAATGAATAGTCCAGACCAAAGAGTTTTAAGCTTCTCCGCAAAAATGTGAAGCCTCAAGTTGTATAGCAGAACCTTGTCTCCCGGACAAAGTTTTTCCGGTTGATGATCTAGTCATGAAAATTTTAGTTCTGCTTTTTATAATTCGTGCATTCTCATAAGCCTCATTCTGTATCTCCTCTAACTCTGAGATCTGCAATCTCCTTAGTTCACCAGCTTTGTCAGATTGAAATTGAGTTGCTTAATAGCCCATAGGGCTCGGTGTTCTAACTCATTCTAACTTGACTGGCAGATGACAGGCTTTTTCAAATACGATTCTATAAGGAGACATCCCCAAGACTGTCTTAAAAGCAGTTCGGTAAGCTCATAACGCATCGTTTAGCTTGACCAGCCATTCCTTCCAGTTTTGTCCACAGTCTTTTCCAAATGAGCTTGATTTGCCGATTGGCCACTTTGACTTGCCCATTGTTTGGGGATGATACGGAGTGATAACTTGTGATTAATGAAATATTTTCGCATCAGAACTTCAAAAACTCTATTACAGAAATGCGAACCATTATCACTAATTATCGCTCTGGGGGTGCCAAAACGGGAGAAGATATTTTCCTTGAGAATTTGACAACAACTTTGTTGTCATTGGTCTTCGTAGGCACAGTTTCAACCCATTTAGAGACGTAATCCACGACAACTAAGATGAACTGGTTGCCAAATGAATTTGGGAATGGTCCCATGAAGTCGATACCCCAACATCAAAAATTTTGACTTCAAGAATCGGGTTTAGGGCATCATGTCTCTTCTCGAAATTTTTCCAATTTGCACATGACTTGCAAAAGTGGAATGAGTCTTTGAAAAAAGTGGGCCAGTAAAACCCACTTTGTAAAACTTTCTCTGTAATTTTGCGGGGACCGAAGTGTCCTCCGCATGTAAGTTCATGGCAAAAACTAAGCACATCATCTTTTCTTCTTTTGGTATGCATCGTCAAATAATCTGGTCAGGACAATACTTAAAAAGATACGACTCTTCCCAGAAGAAGTATAATACTTAGGCAAAGAAGCGAACTGGTCTTGCTATATCCAGTCTGCGTGTAATTGTCCAATGGCCAGGTAATTGACTATGTCTTCATGGTTCTTTGAAAATGGCCAGGATGCGCTCATCTGGGAAATCCTCATTGATCGGAGCTTGGATGACGATGCATTCAGAATTCTTGACAGATGATCAGCTACCATATTTTCTATACCTCTTTTATCCTGAATTTTCAGGCTAAATTCTTGAAGCAGAAGGATCCACCGAATTAATCAGACTTTTTCTTCCTTCTTGGTCATGAGTTTTTTTTATGTCGAGTGATCCATGAAAATCACTGTCTTCGATCCGAACAAGAAGGGCCAGAACTTTCTAACGTAAAGACAACGACCAAGAATTCCTTCTCGATCATTGTATAATTCTGTTGGGCGTCATCAGGGTCCTTCCTGAGTAGCAGATCACGTGTTGCCTATTGTTGATGCACTGTCCAAGAACAACGCCGATAGCAACATCAAGGCATCACACATAATTTTAAACAGTTGTGCCAAATCTAGGGCAGAAATAATAGACGCAGATACAAAGTCTTGCTTAAGCTTCTCCCATGATTTGAAACATACTTCGTTAAAATCAAAGGGCACGTCCTTTGCGAGCAGGTTGGTTAAGGGCCTAAAGATTTGCTAAAGTTCTTAATAAACTGTCGGTAGAACCCAACATGCCCTAGAAGGATCTGATATCTTTGATGTTTTGGGTGGTGGAAGCTTAGCGATCACTTCTATTTTTAGCTTGTCCACTTCAATTCCTCTCCTAGAAATCTCATGGCCTAAGACATCCTCTGTCTCACCATGAAATGACATTTCTTTTTCTTGCATCTTTGTAGAACCAACTCTAGATGATGAAGACATTGATCAAATGAGTCTCCATAGATGGAGAAGTCTCCATAAAAATTTCAAGAAAACGTTCCACCATGTCAGAGAACAAACTGAGTATGCACCGTTGGAATGTCACGGGAGAGTTGCATAATCCAAGGGCATGCGTCGGTAGGCGAAGGTTCCGAATGGGCAGGTGAATGTAGTCTTCTCCTGGTCTTCTGCAACAGTGGGGATCTAATTGTATCCCGAGTACCCATTTAGAAATAATAGTACTCATGACCAGCCAAGCATTCAAGCATTTGGTCGATGAAGAGTAGTAGGAAGTGGTCTTTACGAGTGGCCGCATTCAACTTTCTATAGTCAATACAAACATGAATCTTGGTAGGCAGTCTTGTTTGTACCCACTCTTTCTGCTCATTCTCTACCACCGTAAAACCTGCTTTCTTGGGGACCACATGAACCGGGCTAACCTATTGGCTATTAGAAATGGGATAAATGATCCCATTGCCTAACATTTTAAAATTCTGTTTTTACAATCTCTTGCATGAGTGGGTTAAGCCCTGCGTTGTGGGTCCCTTCTGAGAATCGCTTCATCGATTAAGTGAATTCTATGTTAAACTATTGCAGGACTTATTCCCTTGATATCTTTCATGGTCCATCTAATGGCTTCCCTATGTCTCTTTAAAATAGAGATCAAGTT